>OX578140.1:158208477-158763477 GCA_951213105.1 Amaurobius ferox | reverse complement strand
CCTGCTTTATTTATGGAAGTATTAGAAAATTATATGTCATTACGATTTATAATATCATGGTTTTAATGAATAATGTTAGAAATTTTTACAGATAATTTATATAAATCCTATTTTATGGACCACATTGCTTAAAGTGTATATTTATATGTACCTAATTGAAAACATATATCAGGTTTAGAAGCACTTGTTTCTTATAGTTATACATGGATAAAACACAATTTCTATACAAAGGGCAAAGGAGATTGTGATAATGCACCAGAAAAAATAACAAACAATTATACGTTACTTATTAACCCTGTAAAGAACCTTGCTGCGCCAACTGGGAATCTAACCCTAGGTCTCAAAATTGTCCAGCTGATGCTCTAACATTGAGCTCCAGAGACGAAATTGAAGTCGAAATGGACTCTGCATTCTCCACCCTCTAATGTCAGATTGGCGGGCAACCGACAATCTGACTGACAACCTCCTGCTATTTTTACCTCAGGTTAGCCTCCTGCTATTACTAGTTTTACCCAGGTTAGTATCCTGCTTGGTCATTATCCTCTCAATTTTGAAGTCTATGCTCATTTTTCTAGATTCCGCTAAATCCGCACCAGTCGTACTGGGGGCACTTTCAGACCTCCAACATCTTTGCACAGGGCTGATTTATTCGGGAGCCATTATAAAAAATCTTGCTGCCCCCAAGCGGGAATCGAACCCTACATCTCCGAACTGGCCAGCCGACGCTTTACCATTGTCGCGACGAGATTTCATAATCTCGTGTCACTTGTGTAAAAACCGTAATTTATATATCATATGTCAAGATTCTGTATTTTTACATCAATTTAAACCCTGTTTTAATTATCCCTCTTGTCTATTAAATTCATTATTATACAAAATATTCTATACTAAAAGAACAGTTTTTCGCCATTTTATTAATCTGTGCAAACCGCACTCAGAGACAAAAGTATATTTGGCCGTTAAAGTTCAGGGTTCTGTCCCGGGCAGAGCAGATCTCTGGCTTTGCTAGCGGCCTGGTAATATTAATGCAAGGTAAGCGCTTTTACAAAATGGTTCTGCAGAAATATCAACAGCTGTTTCTTTGTTATTGAGGCCCAGCGGCGAGGCTGCAATGCTCGACCCTGGGAATTATTTCAAAGGTATAAAAATTTCTATTGGTTGATTCGGGTAAACAGCGTACGTCTAGGTCCGAGTGATTTCTAGGCCCTGAATCCGCCTGAGTGTATAAAAGCTGTTGCAAAGAATATTCGGGGCTCTCTTTCCTGTCTGGTTGTCGACACTCTCAGGTCGCCCCGGACCATTGTTAATGTTGCTCACCTCGGAGTGCGGGAGTCGGCATAAGTCGAATCCTGTTCTCCGTGGGCATGGGCAGCAGTAGCCGAAGATGCCGACATCGCCGACGGACATCAAGAAACATCGACCGCTGATGATGAGAGATCGAGGGAGCTGAATGAAGCTGTGTCTTGGTCAGGCCTATGTGTTCTAAATGCCTTTAGGAGAGCCGGCTTTTCTTCGAACGGGTTTTTCCCGAGAGAAATACGGCGGATGTATGATCCAACTTTCTTCTCTACAACGACGTGTCCTGAGGTAAGATGACCTCTCACTGCAACTACTCTAACTACTCTCCGGCATTTACGGAAGCAATAACTTAAAGTTCTTTATATACTTAACGTAATCTCTGACTTCCGATCCTAAATTATATAAACTTGTATAATTATCAGTTCTAATTTTGCTTATCTCTGAGTGCGGGTTTCTCCCTGCTGTAGTGAGACCATACCTTAAATTATGTTGGGTATTATATACTTAAATATTGCTATGCCACCTCCTATTATGCTGTTGAAAGCTTATTATTATCATTGGTCAAATTCGTGGCAGCAAACAAATTAATTGCGGTCCTGAGTCCAGTGTACGGTGTTACAGAAATATCTGCTGTTTCGCGGATAATGATTCAGTTTTTTAAATTTGAATTCTGTCTTCTTAATTGCAATAGTGAATAAAGGAATTTGTTTATCTTTAAACCTGTGTGGTTATTTAACATTTTTTTTTGAAATTGTGCATCTGTGTTTTCAGGTGAGGACGCCTTACAAGGTAAGGGTTTATTCATTATATTGCATTTAGAATTTAGCTGCAGGTCATCCAGGATATTCCTGGACGAGAGAATTTCGAAATAGAACCTGGATATAACATTTATAGGTGGTGCCAACGAACTTCACGGCTCAACACATGCACGGCGTATCACGGTTTAACATATTTAGCATATTTGCATCTACAACTTATTCTCCTATCACGTAAAATGTTGGTCCGCACCTGTCCGCGTGACAAAAATTGTCCGTTTGGCAATTTGGTGCCGTGTGCACCCTGTCCCTCGTGACACCGTTGAGCTACTGGGGCGAAATTGCACGCTCCTATCGATGAAGTGGGCTCTGCAACCGTCTCCTGTCAAATTTATTTCCCCTGCAATTTAATTTAAATGTAAAACAGGTAAAAACGCATATCACGAAAGAAAAATAGGATGTCGACAGCACATGATTTCCCAACATGATGCAGTGACTTTACGTCTTAGATAGCAAAATAATGGTGAACAAGATCCACTGCACAGTGTTTTCGAATTGAATTAACACCACGTAAATTGCAATTGTGCCCTTTTGGCAAAATATGAGTCCAAACAAGCTAACTTAATCATACTCAAGTGTAAAATCATCAATCAAATGCACAGTTAATTATAATACCGTTAAATAAATGATTATTGACGATTCTTGGTCGCCAAAATGCACAAATCTAACAAAAGTTTACTTCTCCTGTACATAAAATGGACTAGATCTACAAGAACGATGTTAAAAAATTTGTTACATAATGTTGCACATGTATTTTTGATAATACTTCATAACTTTTAAATTTTGTGTAATTTTTAATAAACATTTATTTGAAAAATTTATTTAATATTGATCAGTAGTTCCAGAGCGATTCATGCTAGCGTTCTAAAGTTGGTGTCGTTCGTGTTCAACTGCCCCATTACATATGATATGATTATTTATTTAACGGCGTTGACAGTCCTGATTTTTGAAAAATATTCAAAAATTCACTCAAAAATCTATCTTGCATTATCTTAAGAACTGTTCATGTTAGCGTTCTAAAATTTATCTCATTGGATTTCTAATGAAGAACTATGTCTGAAATGATTATTTATTTATCATTATTTAAAATATAAATTTCTGAGTCTTTTTTTTTTTTAAATTCATTCGAAAATTTGGGTCTGTTTAGGATCAATAGGTTTTCTTTATTCACTAATTTTAATAATCGTATCAAATTTATAAATAAAACTCCATCGGTTTGTGTGATATCGCTACCACAGACACTCAAGGACATACACACATATGCACATACACTAACATAGACACAGGGAGAGCGAGATAGAGAGAAAGAGACCATATCAAAATCGTTCGATTCGAGTTCACTTGCTCTTCTGTCGGAAAATCAGAACCTTTTATAATGTTATGTAAGTGATCATATTTTATGTAATTATTCATAAAAAAACATAAATTATTCATGACATAAACTTTAGAATGCTAGCCAGAACAGTTCTCGAGATATTGCATATTTTTCAAATAAATTTATTAAACAATTACATAAAATTAAAAAGTGTTAAATATTACAAAATATTTTCCATTTTCATATTTAAAATTATACGGTAAATGTGTTCTCACGTATATAGTTCATTCCATTTACGAGAGAAGATACTTTAGGTAATAATTTTGCATTTCTACGCCTAACAATTCGGACATAGTCATTTAAAATGGAAAAACTCTTCTCTCCGTTTGTCTGTCACACTTGGCGACTCATTCAGCGAAATATCGCCTTAGGCGATATTTTCGTCCCATATTAACGAAAATATCGTCCATATTGTAAAAATCCCGTGTTACAGGCACTTTAAATCGTTGGGTCCGAAAGTCCTTGAAAGAGTTTGGTGGTTGAGGAAGGAAGATGCCTCCCTTTGAATGCCGCCCGCATTGGATCCAGGTCTAAATTGGGTAGCACTGTCCCAGCCGTCCAAACAGATACCTTACACCTTCGGGTAATTCGGACGGTCTGTGTCCAAAGAAAGGAAATTGCAGAAATGACACTAATTAACAAAACTGACGCAAAATTGATACATTAATTATTAAAATATTTTAGTACATAGACTATATTTCTTATTGCGGATGCTATCAACATTGATAAATGTCAATTGAAAATTGTGTGAAATATAAGTTAGGTACTTCGAATTAGTTACACATTTTGTGATCCAGAAAAGCGCCAAATGCAACGTACAGATATATGAGACCAGAAGGCAATTACGTAGTTTTGAGATTTAAGACTATGTACAACGAAAAGAACAGCAGACTTGTAGGTGACATTTTGTGACAGTCTTGGCCCGGAAGGTCATGACCCCAATAAATTCACTTCACATAAATTGCAGATGTGGTTGGAGAAAAGATCTCCTAGGAACCAAGGCTTATGCCAAGCATCATTGAATAATCAAACAACCAATGAAGAAATGTTGCTACATCGCACTGAGGAGCAACCAATGAGAATATAAAGGACTATCTGGACCTCAGGCAAAATGATGTGGCAAAAAGAAGATAATTCAATAAATAATACAGCAATGATTGTGCAGTAGTGTTTAGATATTCAGGCAATGAATGCCCAAGACTGAGTTTCATAAGCTATGAATGTCCAACAGAGCATTCATAAGCAATGAAGGTACAGAAATGTTGAGATATTCAACAACAATGATTATCCAAACATTCAGAGAGTCGTGTCTTCAAGAAGTGTACTGATTACGTTAAAATTTAAGAGTGTGTTAGAAAAAAGAAAGCCGATTCCAATATCAGAAAAAGACACGGCTAATATTCCAATTATGCTGAGCAACAGACCAACAAACAGAGGTATGTACAAATCAGCGTCTATATTAGTTCAATTAATGATTTCGGAATAACATTATAAGAACTGGTCTCATACGGTGCATTTTCTCCTCCTTAAGCGTTTATTAAAATTAATGTAATTGTAATCATAATTATAATGTGTGTGAATAAATAATAAGTTATTTTAAAAGTAAAAATGTGGAATTTAATGTGTAGTGTTTTAATTAATGATTATATTTTTAAAAATATTTAATGTACATAACATTGTGCGGTAAATGTTATAAATTTTCTTCTATTCAGATAAAAAAACGTATGAAGCATGCTATCTGCTAGAGACTCAACTCGACAACATATCAGAATCCATTTTCAAGCAGTTTGTGATTATTTTGTGCAAATTTTACAAAAGAAAAATTTTAAATATACATCGTCGTTTCAAATGATCACAATTATAGCATCTAACCCTTCATTATAAATGGATTTAAAATATCTGTCGATTCATATCAAGTTCGACAATATACCCACTGGGAAGAGCTATAACGTTACTATAACAAAATTTACATGACAGCTATTTTCACCACAGTTGTTTAAACTATTTAGTTTCGTGATCATAGAGTGATCAAAATATAAAACTTTAAAGGATTCGCTCAAACTAAAATTTTTTTTATCTAGGTCTAGATTTTTCGTTAACAACGCTGAATGCAAAATTTTGTGAAAATTCATTAATATTTGTGGCAGCCACGTAATTTGCATATGTCTGCTCTCTTTAAGAAAATACTAAATGTCATATTTGTTATGTTCTTTATTGTGCCTCAGAAATGATTTTTGCTGATGATACAAGCTTATTTTATTGTTGATAATGTTTGTACTCTTGTCAATCAAGTCAATTTCCAAATCAATAAATTCCCATAACTTCACTAACCACTTTACCTTAAATACTGGAAAAGCTGTGTCCTTTTTCATAAAAAAAGTCTGCTCGAGACTTCATAAAATTTGCATAAATGGCTCCTGTATTTTCTTGTGATCTTACATAACGACTTAACATAGAATAAACATGTTGATCCTATTTGTAACAAATTAATAAAATATATAGTTTTAATTAGAATAAAATAATATTTTCCAACTAAAAATGGCTTAATTATTTCTTATCATGCTTTAATTTTCCCTCATCTATCTGATTATAATCTCTGATTGTCTGGGGAAACACTTTTACCAGAAATATAAGTAGGTTACTTACCTTGCAAAATAAGTATTTCTCTATTTAAAGATTATCTTGAATGTAACTTCCATCACGATGAAATAGGTTATCCACTTTGCAAAATAAATTTATTTCTCTATTTAAAGATTCTTTTGATTGTTACTTCCATCACCGTGAAATCGGTTACTTACTTTGCAAAATAAGTTTATTTCTCTGTTTAAAGATTTTCTTGATTGCAAATTCCATCACCATGATATAGGTTACTCACTTAGGAAAATAAGTTTATTTCTTTATTTAAATATTCTCTTGATTGTAAAGTACATCACCATGAAATAGGTTACCCACTTTGCAAAGTAAGTTTATTTCTCTATTTAAAAATTGTCTTGATTGTAACTTCCATCACCATGAAATTGGTTCCGGCTATAATATCCTTTCTGCTACTAAGACATTTTACTATCATATGGCTTTATTTATGTTTCAGCACATTCGCTATAATCAGCACAGTAGAATATTTTTTGCAAATTCCCATGACCTTGATTATCGAAATAGAAACCCACATTTATCCCCTTTATCTCGTACTAATAGTTTACATTTAAAAATCAATTCTACAGCATTAAAATTGTGGATTTCTTGTTCACCTATTTTAAAAGCCATAGACAATTAAATATGTTTCAAGAAGTGCTTATTTTTACTTTCCTTATATACATAATGTATAAGGAAAGTATTGTGACGGTGTCGAAAATTCGAATTCGAGTTTTCGACGGGAGAGCACGTTTCAAGCAACCCTGATCACGAATCGAACATTTTTAAGTGATGTGTGTGTGTGTGTGTGTGTGTGTGTCAGTGAGTCTGTGGAGACGATAACTGACGAACGAATGGACCGATTCGAAAGAAATTTGGTACAAAAATCACAATCCATAAACACTGGAAACTTATTGTTTTTAAACGGAATAGAATGTCCAGAATCCCCCTAAATTTTCGAGTGAAATTTTGAAAAAATCGTCAAAAAATCAAAACCACTAATAAAGTTACGCCAATAGACATTTATTATGTAATTTTTCATTAGAAAACGATTAACATAAAATTTAGAACGCTAACATGAACCGTTCTCGAGATATTGCACATTTAAAAAAGAACTATCAAAAAGTCATATAAAATAAAAAAAATATATTTCTTATTGAGAAACATGTTCACTTTTCATATGTAATACCATGCGATACATTTGGTGACATCATTCTCATGGATCTAGCTCGTTCCATTCATGAAAAAAGATACTTTGAGTAATACTTTTGTATTTGAACGCCAATAGTCATTTATCTACTATAATAATAACTTATTTCTCCGTCAGTAAAGCTTGGCGACGAATTTGGCGGAATGTCGCCAACTTGGCGACTTTTCGAAATGTTGTCAAATTAACGGAAATATCGCCAAATGGATTAAAATGACGCTAAATCAATGAAAATGACGACTAATTGTCGAAAATTCAATATCTTGGAAAGAATATAAGTATCTACTATAAAAAAAAACTATTATTTTTGCTGTAAAAGTAGTAAATTCATTGCATTATATAAGGAAAGTCATGTGTTGCTCACATCAGATTTTTTTTGCTTGTCTTTGATTTTAAAATTTAATTAAAGTTGACGTGTAACCATTTTATTTATTAAAAGTATAAAATAAAATAGAAGTAAAAACTATGTATTTAAAAACATGTTTATTCATTTCTGTAGAATTTGCATCTCAAAATTGCAATCAGATAAGCAGGATCTTTTGGAAAATAACACATCTGAATATATCCATATAAAAAATCAACTTCATGAAGCAATGTCTTTCCTAACTCTGCAGCCATTCATTGTACATCGTTGCGCAGAACACTAATTTTCATACAAATGAAGAAAGTGTTTACTGAAGTAATGCTAAAAGTAGCGTTCAAACTCGATACAAACTAGTGATTTATTGTATCGCGCTACTCGCTACACTACTTATTTTTAAAAGTAGTGCGTTACACTACAAACTACGAGAAAAAGCAGTGACTAATGTAGTTTCGCTACTTGTAGCGGGCTAATTCCGACCACTGAATATACTCGTATTAAGACTTTAAAGGATGTATAATAATTAGAACTATTAATATGTTTTATATTTTAAAATAAAAAACGAATATTATCAGTTTTAAATTAATTAAAAAATTACTTTTGTTTAATTTTTTTTATCAAATACAATATATAGGAGCCCCTTAAAATTTGGTGTCCCAGGGTCGCGGCCCTGGAGGCCCATGCACATACCTGTCTATGTAGTCTACAGGCTGTCCGGCCCCTTTGAATCCACAGAAGCATCCGTAGCACTTGTAGCTGATAGGATCGCATCCAGACTGGCACCGGATCATGTGTCCCAGTTGAAAGACGCTCCGGTTCTCCTCTCCCAGGTCGGACAGGTACCGAACGTTCGAAGTATTCCCGTTCCAACCTTCGGAAGCATAGATGGAACAGATTAACGGTTAATGTTATTCAGGCCAAACACAATAATACTAACAATTAAATAATAGTTTGAACTGCTTCTCACTTCACTATACGATTTTTTCGATATTTGTTAAAACTGTGCATGTGACTTAAAACTTTCAGATATTAAGATCACGCTTGCATTGCATTCAGGGACTAGTTTCTCGTTTTTAGGCACGCTTTAGAGAGGAATACACAATACATGCAAATGGCAGCAGGAAAACTTGCTATGTACATCAACTTTGCGAACATTTCCAATCAAATTATCTCAAATATATATCTTTCAAATATTTTGCGTCTATTTCTATCACCATGAGATTGATCACAGTGTTGATTCGTTACTGTATCAATATCGCTACCAGTTGTATCGATACTGTAATGTATCGACGTTATTCCGATTCTGATCTAGATTAATTACATTTGTTGATTATTATTTTTACTTTCCTTATATACATAATGTATAAGGAAAGTATTGTGACGGGGTTTAAAATTCGAATTCGAGTTTTCGACGGGAGAGCACGTTTCAAGCATCCCTGATCATGAATCGAACATTTTTGAAGTGATGTCTGTGTGTGTGTGTGTGTTTGTGTGTCAGTGAGCCTATAGAGACGATAACTGACGAACGAATGGACCGATTCGAACGAAATTTGGTACAAAAATTACAGTCCGTAAACACTGGAAGCCTATTATTTTTATACGCAATCGAATGTTCAGAACCCCCCATAAATTATCGAGTGAATTTTTGAAAATATTGTCAAAAAAATAAAAACCTCTAATAAAGTTACGTAAATAGACATTTCTTATGTAATTTTTCATTATAAAACGATTGACATAAATTTTAGAGCGCTAACATGAACCGTTCTCGAGATATTGCACATTTCTCAAAAAAATTATCACAAAGTCATATTAAATAAAAAAAATATATTTCCTATTGAGAAACATGCTCACTTTTCATATGTAATATCATGCGATAAATTGGGTGACATCATTGCCGTGGATCAAGCTCGTTCCATTCATGAGAAAAGATACTTTGAGTAATACCTTTGTATTTGAACGCCAATAGTCATTTATCTGTATAAGAATAACTTATTTCTCCGTCCATAACGCTTGGCGAGATTTTGTGACTTATTTGGTGGAATGTCGCCAACTTGACGACTTTTTAAAATGTTGCGAAGTTAACGAAATTCTCGCCAACTGGATAAAAATGACGCTAAATCAATGAAAATGACGACTAATTGTCGAAAATTCAATATCTTGGAAAAATATAAGTATCTACTAGAGTGAAACATGTCTATAACGATATTGTCTATAACGATAAACTTGTTTATAACGATATTTTCCACGGCCCCGGTGGATTTCCTATAGTTTTAGTGTATATCGAACTTGTCTATAACAATAATTTGCTTTTCAGTGAACCTGTATATAACGATAATTTTAAGTATTTCAAACATTTTCCCCTGTGTTGTGTCCAAGACTTTTTGGACTTTGGACTAAGACTTTTGCAATGGCAGACTTAACATAAAGGCAGTTCATCCTAAAGGGGAATAATTTTCTATCTACCGACTATGTACCAAGATTACCAAACCTTTTGACATAAATGCAAATTGTTGGCGGAAGGCAGGTTTTAATTTCATCTCCTGCAGTGATGAAGAATAGTCTGACAGCAATTAGAATTCTCAACAAAATCTTTCTGAAGAAGAAAATTGTGTGCTGCACCTAAGTAATTCTTTGAATGCATTCAAAGTTTCCATGAATATGCACTCTTCAATAAATCCAGAAGACTATATGAATTTGGATGAAGGTTTATTAGTGTTCATTGGGAGCACCGATGAGGACATAATTGTAGAACTGAAAGATGATGATGTTAGTGAAGTGGAAGATGAGGAGTGTGGAACGGAATCACCACCCAACACAACAGCTGAAGATGCTGTTAAAATGATCGAAACATTACAGAATTTTATTCCTACTTTACCAAATGTTCCAGATGTATATCTGAATTTGCTAGAAGGTTTAAAAAATGACGGCTGCATTCTCTGCAAAATCCAAACAAACGAAAATATCGAATTACTTCTCATGTTAAATTTTCCTTCGTCGTATTTAAGGATTTGAATTGTGTACGGTACGTATTTCTTTTCCGTTTCGACGTTTTCTTGATTTTTGAATTAAAAATATAACTCCAACTTCATTTTTATCATAATAATTATCCATTTTTCAATTGCATAATAGAAATGTAGTTAAAATATACGACGTGTTACATTTTTGAACTGCAGTTTGAATCTTATGATATAGGTTCATAAGATACAACATATATTTCATATTTTTCTCCTAATCTGTAATACATTCATTAAAAATGTAAGTTCAACATAATACTGTAGTATTATTCAGTCATGCAAGTTCAACATATATTATTATAATAATGTCACACCCATGTAAAATAACTTCCATTTTAGAGTGTAGCAAGTTCAGCCCTGTCTATAACGATAAATTGTCTATAACGATATTTTTTCTCGGTCCCTAGAGTATCTTTATAGACAGGTTTGAAGTATAAGAGAAACCTATTTTTTTACTGTAGAAGTAGTAAATTCATTGCATTATATAAGGAAAGTCATGTGTTGCCCACATCAGATTTTCTTTCTCTTGGGAAATTGATCGTTTGTAAACGTATTGTGTTTTATAACTTGATTTTCTACTAGCTTGTTGCTATTTTGCTTGTAATGCATTTTGCACTATCGTTGACTATGGATATTTTGCTAACTTGTTTCCAGTTTCATTGGGAATTGTGGATAATTTATATCGCTTTTTTCAGCAGTTCTTTGCCACACTGTTATACACTCAGTTATAAATTTATAAGTGTAGTTATTGTAAACGATTTCAACTATGAACAAGAAGACCAATCATGCATAAAACAGTGATTATGAACCCCTTTACAACTGAAATTCAATTTTATTTAAACATATCTAAAATGCGATATATTCAGAGGGCATATTATTAAAATTATCGCAGTACTACAATGATTTATTTTACTTGGAAACTTAAAACCTCATCAAAACAGGCAATGCAATAAAATCGTCTGCTTCTCTATGTAAAATCAATGAATATTTCATTTATATGATTTATGTTCCAGACTCCAGAGCTAAATAATTTTGAGTGAAAACAATTCAGCAATTCTTATGCAACTCGCTGGATTTATTTACATTCTGCATACGTTAAAATTAGGCATCTTTTTAGAAATAATCAAAATTTAGTGATAATTTAAAATAAAAAATACTGTAATTGCGTAGGCACAGAATTTAGATACACTGATAATATTAAAAAATAAAACGATTTTAGGACGGAAGCAACTCTAAATATAATTATAAATGTTCCTTAAAAATCACAATTTTCACATTTCGAAAAAAAAAGATTGATATCACATTTTATTTTGAAGGTGGTCACGTGATCTCTTCATATAATATAGGTGTAATTATTATTTTAATTTTTATTTAAAAAACTACCGACCATATTTTGTTTACATTTCTTTTTAGATTTTACGGATAATTTGAATATTTTCTAACATTTTCGAAGCAATTTTTGAATTTCAACTTCGCTTAAAAATATTTGAAAAATTAGGTCCCATAGAGTTGAATGTATTTCACTTTTCAACCCGAGTTCAATCCAAAATTAACTGGGTGGTATTGTTCATTTACATTCCCACATGTTCCACAGACCGTCTCAACACCATACTAAAATTTTATTTTGATGAAGTCGTTTTAACGGCAGTTATCGTCCAAACGGATCGACAGACAGATAGACAGACCAACAGACAGCATGACCAAAGTCATAAACACTTTTCAACTACGTTGGAAAGTGTTAAAAATGAAGTTTCTTGTAAAAATACCGAAAATTACTTTTTTACCAGGTTTGTCAGATACAACATATATGTTAATCAATGTGTCAAAGCTTATTTATATTAGCTTAATTTATTACATATAGATTTAGATTATTTGGCCCCAAGAAAGTGCAATTAGTATTAAACGAACACTAAAAGAGGAAATTTTCATGCCCTAATAATAAATCTGGAGTTTTATGGCTTGCAGAAACATTAAATCACTGAAATTAAACTACAACCTGAATTACTATTTATTTCTTTAAATTGACAATAAATGGTTGTAAATTAAACCCATAAATTAATAAAACGAAAAAACTGCATATTATGTCCATCACACATTAATGTCCATAAAAGGTCTATTGAAACTATTAATTCTCTGCAACATAAAAGTCCCATATGAGGCACTTTAAATTCATCGCTGTGTTAAAGGCTGGGAGTAAATTCAAGCTTTAAATAATTGCTTGGACATTATTCTTACTGTCAATTTATCTATTCCATTACGCATTATAGCGTCATTAATATGAAGTATCTCGAACACTATTGGAAATAGATAATTAAATTTTAAAGATATCTCTATTGATTAATATACTGAAGTAGCAGTTAAGGAAGCTATTCAATTTTCTACAAACGATAAAAGGAAAAGATTATTTTTTAAAATCTGAATGACATCGTAAACAAATTGAATTCGAAAAATTATGAAATTTAATTAATATAAACTAGAACGATTTACGCGGCGTTGTTTGGCTTATGTAGAGCATAAGCACCAGCTAGCTACTTTAATAAAACAGATACAGATAACACAACTCATTTTTAAATCAATCGCCTGTTTTGAACCAAAATATACGATCTAAACAACATCCTTTGATACGTCCTAAATAAGAACGCTTCACTTCGCCACGCATGCGCACAAACATAGCATTCGTATATCGTTGGCAAAACAAAACACGCACTTACACACATATATATTAAGAAAACCCGAATTATATGTCCATACGGGTTAGATGACCAATCGTTGTCATCTGTTTAGTAACCAGTGGATGGCAGCGCTAAACACATAGTCATGAGTCAGATGTTCGAGAAGAAGGTTGATGTTGACGAGCGCTACAAAAACAAAGGCATTGTAAGTATATGGCGTTTTTTAACCCTTTACAACAAAGTTGAAAAGTGTTTATGACTTTGTTCATTCTGTCTGCCTATCTGTCTGTCTGTCCGTTAGCACGATAACTGCCGTAAAAATGACTTTATCAAAATGAAATTTTAGTATGTTTTTCAGACGGTCTGTGGTGCGGAAGGCCAAAAAGTATACTAAGCCAGACAGCCTTCTTTCAAATCAGACGCCGAACGTTGTTTTATCGCCAGCGTGATAGGCGAAGGAGCGCTCTCTCTCTCAAGGTTACTATAGCAGCCACATCAAGAGAAAGGACTCTCGCAATTCGGTTTATTTTTTCATTATATGACTTACAATTTAACAATACTAGACACACGTTTTAAATGGATAATCTCTTAGATTGGAATTGAATTATTTCAATATTGATTAGATTAAAAAAGCCGATATATAACTTACAATTAAGCAATATAGACACTTTTTAAATGCATTATCACTTAGATTAGAATTAAATTAATTCAGTATTGACTCAATTAAAGAATCATTTTATTATTTTTTAATGCTATTGTATAGAGGAAGTTCACGGTTAATCACGACATTTAAACGAAAAAATACACTTAAAGACATCATGAACACATTTCGAACATTTTGGGGAATATTTCCATCAGTGTGTGTGTGTATCTGTGGGGTGTGAATGCACGTATCACTACGGCAATTTATATGTAGATGCATTCTAAAAAAAATTAGAAACAGGTAGAATATTTTGTAATAAATGGGATTAAAACATTACTCGAAATTAGAGGTTTTAAATTAGAGAGAGTACGTACAGCCACGAAATTCTATATGTAGCTGCATTCTGAAAAAGTTAGAATTAGGTAGATCATCATGTAATTAACGTGATTAGAATACGGGTGAAAGGGAGGGAGGGAGACACAGAGAGAGAGAAAGTGTGTGTGTGTGTGTGTGTGTGTCAAGATATAGTACGATCAAAATATAGTGTTTTAACTGGGTGCAAAAAAATCTGAATTAATGATGGAGAGCGTCAAATACTTCAGATTTGATTAATTTAATGCATTAAAGATTTCGCATTTACTTTCAAGTTATAACTGAATAATGCGTTAAAGTTATAGCTCTAAGGCAATGGATTGATTTTTACTTTCATATAGGCGAAAATTTGAATTCCAGTTTTTGTCGGGAGAGCAAGTTCCAAGCAGCCTTGACCACGAATCAGACGTTTTTAAAGTCATGCATTTATGTGTTTGATGTGTGTGCGCGCGTGTCTGTGTGTGTGTGTGCATGCGAGTGTGTGTGTGCATATGTGAGTTCGTGAGTGTGCATGTGTGAGTGCGTGAGTGTGCATGTGTGAGCACGTGTGTGTGTGTCAGTGAATCTGTGGAGACGATATCTCACGAGCGAATGAAGCCATTCGAACGAAATTTGGTACAAAATTACAATTAGGGAATACAAGAAACCTGTTGCTTAATGTTAGAACATGTATTAGCAAAATAAGATTTATTTTAGCAAAATGCTAAAAAAACTAACATAGTTTAAACCTTTATTTGGAACTTGCAGCTCCTAAAAGGAAAAAATAACAATTTATAGTTTGCGATTATGAAGACTTCCTGACTTGTCAATATATATATATTTTTTCATTTGATTGATGATTTGCTGTTTTATATTTTATTCTGTGGCTGTTTTAGAAAGCTAGGGGTATTGTGTTGCAGCTTCTTACTTTTCGTTCATTGGATTTTCAAACTACTATTATATATATATATATATATATATATATATATATATCCTATAAAATACCACAATCCAAAGTATAATATAAAATGTGAAATGAGTATAGGCGCGATTTGCAGCTCTTAACACTCATCTCAAAAATATTACAAAAGAAAGATCTAGGAAATGTACAAGGAATATTATGAAACACAAGGAACAACAGAAACAAATAAAGGAGTGCAAACGGGGTATCAGTAATGTCTAGGGGGATTGTGACCCCTATACCTGGTTAAAGCGTGCTTTTATTCCCGGGAATATATATATATATATATATATATATATATATATATATATATATATAAAGAGAGAGAGTGGCCAGAAATAAGCAGCCCAATAAGGAACTGTAATGTCTCGAAAACCACTGCGCATAAATCGTTCAAACTTTGGGAATAAACAATACTGACAATCAAATGCCATTGCAGGTGATGGCAGACATAACGAACTTGTGATTTCATAAATTTAGAATATATATCTTTTTTCTGTAGTTGGAATAAAGCATATTTATTCACCCGTTTTTTTGTCGTTTCATTTTACGTTTGGGGCGCTTTTTTCTGGTCACCTTATATATATATATATATATATATATATATATATATATATATATATATATATATATATATATATATATATATATATATACAATAATTACACCTTTTATAAGAAGAGATCACGTGACCCACTTCAAAATAAAATATGGCATCCATCTTGTGTCAAAATCGTGATTTTTAAAGTTCTTTTAAATTCGTATTTAGTGTTGTATTCGTCCTAAAACCGCCTTATTTTTGCTTAAATTCTGTGCATCTACATACTGAAACAACGCAATTACAATATGTTTGAGTTTAAATGATCATCCAACTTTGATTATTTTTACAACGAAGCCCAATTTTTACTTATGGAAAATGTAAACAGCAAAATATGTAGAATTAGTTGTATAAGAATTACTGCATTATCTTTACCGCAAAATTATTTAGCCCATGGAGTCTGCAATATAGCTGATATGAATGAAATATTGATTGATTTTACAGAGAGAAGGACGATGTTTTCGATGAAGTTTTAAGCATAGAGTTTAATTACTTGTATCGCCATGATCTCAAGTTTTTAAATAAAATAAATTAGTATAGTATTGTGATGAATGAAATGAATGGAAATATATTTATCAATGAAATTTTGCTTTTATAGAGAGAACCAGGCGTGTTATATTTCGAGGACGTCATTTGAATAAATTTCATATGTTTTCGATAAAGTTTTCAAATATAATAAATTGTTGTAGTATTATGAAAATTTAAAAATATTACGTATCGCATTACATATCGGAATGTATCGCATTTTAGAGATGTTTAAACTAGGCAATTAATATTTCAATGCCGTTATGTGAATGACGTTCATTTTTTTCGATAAAATTTTATGTTTTCAAATATAATAAATTAATGTAGTATTGTGATAATTTTTAACACTTTACAACAAAGTTGAAAAGTGTTTATGACTTTGTTCATTCTGTCTGTCTGTCTGTCTGTCTGTCTGTCTGTCTGTCTGTCTGTCTGTCTGTCTGTCCGTTAGCACGATAACTGCCGTAAAAATGAGTTTATCAAAATGAAATTTTAGTATGTTGTTCAGACGGTCTGTAGGACCTATGGGAATATAAATAAATAATATCACCCAATTAGTTTTTTATTGAACCCGGGTTGAAAAAATGAAATACATTGAACCCTATGGGACCTAATTTTTCAAACATCTTTTAAGTAAATTTAAAATTCACGAATTGCTTCGAAATTTTTAGGAAATATTCACATTATCCCATAGAATATATAAAAAAAAATTCAGTAAAATATGTTAAGTAGTTTTTTAATTAAAAAAATTATTTAATATAGGGAAAAAAACAAATTCAATTAAATTCTGACTTTGGAATATCTTCCAGAAAGAAAAGAGAGAGATATTATATAATAAATATCTCTCCATTTGTTTAAACGTTTTGCTTATGGGAGTGGCTTCATATTTTAAAATAAATTTGGTAGATAACAATTTTTCATTTTTTTTAAATTTTATATAACTCTTCATGATAAATTTAATTGATGGCATTTTAAATGCACTTTCCTACGTCCTAGAGAGTTAAAATTTGGTACACAGCTTAAATTTGTTGAACATTTTATTCGACAAAAATTTGATGGATCTTTAAATATAAATCATACATTTTTTTCGAAATGGCCTGAAAATAATCCCCGTTCACTTCTATAAATCATTGGTGTAATATTGTTAAAAATTCTGATGTGGACAGCACATGTCTTTCTCTGCAGACTCATATTCGTTCTCTTTATTTATTCAATGATAATTTGAGTTTATCTGCACAACATAAGCATTTTAAATGACATTGAATTTACACGTTAAACTTAAATTTGGTTCTCATTTGATAGCTGGACTTATTGTCAAAGGTGGCGTAGCGAAAACGCGAAAAAACTAGAATATCTCAAGAACGGCTAGTCCTAGAGTAATGGGGTTAGTCTTATTCTTTTTGTTGTCAAAAATCACATATAAAATAGGAATTTAATTGATATAATTGAGCGCACGTAGTCTTTTATTTTTATATATAACGATTTTTGCTGGCCATTTCGCAAAAATAGCCCGTTCCTTTTTCCCGAATAGTAGTAGAATAACCTACAAATGATTTATATACAAAATTTTGTTAAATTTGTTATATAAATCACTTGTAGGTTATTGAAATATTATACTCCAAATTTTGTTAAATTTGGTTTATTAGTTTTTAGCTAGAGTGGATAAAGGCAATTTCTGCGGCCATTTCGCAAAGAAGGCAGATTCTTTTATTACGAATCGTACTATAATCTAATGAACACCAGGATTTCCCACAAAAAACATACCTACCAAATTGTATGAAATTCGGTCCATTAGTTTTTCAATTAGAGTGGATGTAATATCCACACAGACACACAGAAACATACACAGATACACCCTTACACACACAGACGTCTTCCTAAAAGTAGTTTTTTCGTGTTCTAGAAGTCCCAAAACGTGTAGATCCTTTGAAAATTCGAGTTCCGATCTTCGGCTCGATTCCAATACTTTGAGTACATACACATACACATATATATTATCTGTGTATTATCTGTGTATCTAAATTCCGTGCCTATGCAATTACAATAGTTGTGATTTTAAATGATCCCTAAACTTCTATTATTTCTTCAAGGAAGCCTAATTTTAACATATGCAGAATGCAAATATCTCAAGCGATTGTAAGATGAATTACATAAGAATTGCTGAATTTTTTTCACACAAAATTATTTAGCTCTGGAGTCTGGAATACAAGTTATATGAATGAAATATTCATTGATTTTGCATAAAGAATCAGATGATTTATATTTCGATACAGTTTTAAGTATTTAAGTATAATAAATTACTGTAGTACTGTGATAATGTAAAAGATATTACCACTGAATGAATCACATTTTAGAAATTTTTAAATGAAATTACATTTCAGTTGGAAAGTGTTTCATAATCAATGCTTATGCATGATTGATCTTTCTTGTTAAAATATTACCGAGGAATATATAGCATTTTAGACATGTTCAAATAAAATTGCATTGAAATTGGAAAGTGTTTCAAAATCAATGCTTTATGCATGATTGATCTTTCTTGTTTTTAACACTTTACAACAAAGTTGAAAAGTGTTTATGACTTTGTTCATTCTGTCTGTCTGTCTGTCTGTCTGTCTGTCTGTCAGTTAGCACGATAACTGCCGTAAAAATGACTTAATCAAAATGAAATTTTAGTATGTTGTTCAGACGGTCTATAGGACCTATGGGAATATAAATGAATAATATCACACAATTAGTTTTGGATTGAACCCGGGTTGAAAAAATGGAATACATTGAGCCCTATGGGACGTAATTTTTCAAGCATTTTTTAAGCGGATTTAAAATTCACAAATTGCTTCGAAAATTTTAGGCAATATTCAAATTGTTCCATAAAATATATAAAAAAAAATTCAGCGAAATATATTCGGTAGTTTTTTAAATAAAAATTAAAATAATAATAACGCCTCTTATATGAATCGATCACGTGTGCATGATATGAAACGATCACATGACCCACTTCAAAATGATATATGGCATCCATCTTGTGTCAAAATCGTGATTTTTAAAGTTCTTTTTAATTCATATTGAGTGTTGTATCCGTTTTAAAACTACTTTATTTTTGCCTAAATTCTGTGCATCTACATACTAAAACAACGCAATGACAATATATTTCAGTTTAAATGCTCATCCAAATATGATTATTTCTACTATTAAGCCTATTTTTCACCTATGTAAAATGTAAACATCAAAATATATAGAATGAGTTGTATTAGAATCGCTGTAATTCTTTAACACAAAATAATTTAGTCCATAGAGTCTGCTTAGCTGATATGAATGAAATATTCATTGATTTTAGAAAGAGAAGGACGATATTTTTCGCTGAAGTTTTACGCATAGAGATTACTTACTTGTAGCTCAATGGTCTTAATTTTTAAATAAAATAAATTATTATAGTATTGTGATGAATGACATGAATGGGGGAAATATTTATGAATGAAATGTTGCTTTTATAGAGAGAGCCAGGCGTGTTATTTTTTTATGACGTCATTTGAATGAATTTCAATTGTTTTCGATGAAGTTTTCAAATATAATAAATTATCGTAGTATTATGATAATTCTGAAATTATTACTGAGGAATGTATCACATTTTAGAGATATTTAAACCAGGCAATTCATACTTTAATGCCGTCATTTGAATGAAGTTAATTTTTTTCGATGAAGGTTTAAGATTTCAAATATAATAAATTAATGTAGTATTGTGATAAGTTTTAAAATATTATCGAGGACTGTATTGCATTTTAGACATGTTTAAATAAAATTGCATTGAAGTTGGAAAGTGTTTCATAATCAATGCTTTAAGCATGATTGATCTTTCTTGTTATTTATTATATAGATAAATAATGTGTGTAAACATACATCATTTCAAGAAGTCTTGAAAATAGTTCGGAAATATTCAGAAATATTATTAAGTCGTTAAAAATTCGAATATTCAATTGAATAGTTACAGCTTTTTCAATTGAATTTTTTTTTTTAATTTTTATTAATCTTTACATTCAAATTTAAGAAAGCTACGTATATACTTCGGGAAAAGATCAACATGTGCTTAAGTCTATGGCACAAAATAACTTAAATCAACCACTGCAATTATGAGCCATTAAAGTATTGTCGTTGTACATAAATATTAAAAGTTAAAGCGTCATATCCATTAGACCTGGATTCAGTATTTTTTTTTCCGCTGTCCTCTATAGCTTTGTATGTACAAAGTAACTTATTTTTATCACTTTACAATAAAGTTGAAAAGTGTTTATGACTTTGTTCATTTTGTCTGTCTGTCTGTCCGTTAGCACGATAACTGCCGTAAAAATGACTTTATCAAAATGAAATTTTAGTATGTTGTTCAGACGGTCTGTGGGACCTATGGGAATATAAATGAATAATATCACCCAACTAGTTTTGGATTGAACCCGGGTTGAAAAAAGGAAATACATTGAACCCTATGGGATCTAATTTTTTAAACATTATTTAAGAGGATTTAAAATTCACAAATTGCTTAGAGATTTTGAAGAAATATTCAAATTATCCCATAAAATATATAAAAAAAGTTTCAGTAAAATATATTCAGTAGTTTTTAAAATAAAAATTAAAATAATAATTACACCTTTTATATGAAGCGATCAAGTGACCATCATATGAACAGATCGCGTGACCCACTTCAAATTAAAATATGGCATCAATCTTGTGTCAAAATCGTGATTTTTAAAGTTCTTTTTAATTCATATTTAGTGTTGTATCCGTCCTAAAACCGCTTTATTTTTGCTTAAATTCGTGCATCGACATACTGAAACAACGCAATTACAATATATTTGAGTTTAAATGATCATCCAACTTTGATTATTTTTACAACGAAGCCCAATTTTTACTTATGGAAAATGTAAACAGCAAAATATGTAGAATTAGTTGTATAAGAATTACTGCATTATCTTTACCGCAAAATTATTTAGCCCATGGAGTCTGCAATATAGCTGATATGAATGAAATATTGATTGATTTTACAGAGAGAAGGACGATTTTTTCGATGAAGTTTTAAGCATAGAGTTTAATTACTTGTATCGCCATGATCTCAAGTTTTTAAATAAAATAAATTAGTATAGTATTGTGATGAATGAAATGAATGGAAATATATTTATCAATGAAATTTTGCTTTTATAGAGAGAACCAGGCGTGTTATATTTCGAGGACGTCATTTGAATAAATTTCATATGTTTTCGATAAAGTTTTCAGATATAATAAATTGTTGTAGTATTATGAAAATTTAAAAATATTACGTATCGCATTACATATCGGAATGTATCGCATTTTAGAGATGTTTAAACTAGGCAATTAATATTTCAATGCCGTTATGTGAATGACGTTCATTTTTTTCGATAAAATTTTATGTTTTCAAATATAATAAATTAATGTAGTATTGTGATAATTTTTAAAATATTACCGAGGAATATATAGCATTTTAGACATGTTCAAATAAAATTGCATTGAAATTGGAAAGTGTTTCAAAATCAATGCTTTATGCATGATTGATCTTTCTTGTTTTTAACACTTTACAACAAAGTTGAAAAGTATTTATGACTTTGTTCATTCTGTCTGTCTGTCTGTCTGTCTGTCCGTTAGCACGATAACTGCCGTAAAAATGACTTAATCAAATTATTATTAATCTTTACATTCAAATTTAAGAAAGCTACGTATATACTTCGGGAAAAGATCAACATGTGCTTAAGTCTACGGCACAAAATAACTTAAATCAACCACTGCAATTATGAGCCATTAAAGTATTGTCGTTGTACATAAATATTAAAAGTTAAAGCGTCATATCCATTAGACCTGGATTCAGTATTTTTTTTTCCGCTGTCCTCTATAGCTTTGTATGTACAAAGTAACTTATTTTTATCACTTTACAATAAAGTTGAAAAGTGTTTATGACTTTGTTCATTTTGTCTGTCTGTCTGTCCGTTAGCACGATAACTGCCGTAAAAATGACTTTATCAAAATGAAATTTTAGTATGTTGTTCAGACGGTCTGTGGGACCTATGGGAATATAAATGAATAATATCACCCAACTAGTTTTGGATTGAACCCGGGTTCAATGATATGAATGAAATATTGATTGATTTTACAGAGAGAAGGACGATTTTTTCGATGAAGTTTTAAGCATAGAGTTTAATTACTTGTATCGCCATGATCTCAAGTTTTTAAATAAAATAAATTAGTATAGTATTGTGATGAATGAAATGAATGGAAATTAGTGTTGTATCCGTCCTAACACCGCTTTATTTTTGCTTAAATTCGTGCATCGACATACTGAAACAACGCAATTACAATATATTTGAGTTTAAATGATCATCCAACTTTGATTATTTCTACAACGAAGCCAAATTTTCACTTATGGAAAATGTAAACAGCAAAATATGTAGAATGAGTTGTATAAGAATTGCTGCATTTCTTTAACGCAAAATTTTTTAGCTCATGGAGTCTGTATTATAGCTGATAGGAATGAAATATTCATTAATTTTACAGAGAGAAGGACGGTTTTTTCGATGAAGTTTTAAGCATAGAGTTTAATTACTTGTGCCTCCATGGTCTTAAGTTTTTAAATAAAATAAATTATTATAGTATTGTGATGAATGAAATGAATGGATAAATGTTTATGAATGAAATGCTGTTTTATAGAGAGAGCCAGGCGTGTTATATTTCGATGACGTCATTTGAGTAAAGTTCATTTGTTTTCGATGAAGTTTTCAAATATAATAAATTAATGAATTATTGTGATAATTTTAAAAATATTACCGAGGAATGTATCGCATTTTAGAGATGTTTAAATAAAATTGCATTGAAGTTGGAAAGTGTTTCATAATGAATGCTTTATGCATGATTGATCTTTATTGTTTATATTGTCATACACTCAAAATTTTTTTTCATTCAGTAAACTGCATTGTAATTACGGTTTTTGAGTTAAAATCTTGCAAGCGAGCTTAAACAAGGAACTAAACATTGTATATCTATGCCAAACCTCGATGCCTGTCATTTGCGCCACGTTTATTAGATAAGCTCCATGACCGCTTGGTAGGGACAAATGGCCCACATTTTTCAATGTTAGTTAACCAGTCTATCTGATAGTTTATTTCGGCATGTATGCTAAGCAGCTTCTCGCTATCTTTTCCAATGCCTTCCTTTATATACGTTAAGAAACAAGGTAGTAACCGTGGGGAATGGACCCAAAATGGTTTATGTAAAGCAATACCTAATGGCATATCAGCATAAAATCTGATGTGGGCAACATATGACTTTCCTCATATAATGCAATGAATTTACTACTTTTACAGTAAAGAAAATAGGTTTTTCTTATAGTAGATACTTATATTTTTTCCAAGATATTGAATTTTCGACAATTAGTCTTCATTTTCATTGATTTAGCGTCATTTTAATCCATTTGGCGAGATCTGGCGTTAATTTGATAACATATCAAAAAGTCGCCAAGTTGGCGACATTCCGCGAAATTCGTCGCCAAAATCTCGCCAAGCTTTACTGACGCGGAACTAAGTTATTCTTATAGCAGATAAATGACTATTGCCGTTCAAATACAAAAGTATTACTCGAAGTATATTTTCTCATGAATGGAACGAGCTAGATCCACGAGAATGATATCACCCAATTTATCGCATGGTATTACATATGAAAAGTGAACATGTTTCTCAATAAGAAATATATATTTTTTATTTTACATGACTTTTTGATAATTTTTCTGAAAAATGTGCAATATCTCGAGAACGGTTCATATTAGTGTTCTAAAATTTATGTTAATCGTTTTCTAATGAAAAATTACATAAAAAATGTCTATTTTCGTAATTTTATTAGCGGTTTTGATTTTTTGACTATTTTTTCAAAATTTCACTCAAAAATTTAAGGGGGTTCTGAACATTCGATTACATTTAAAAACAATAAGCTTCCAGTGTTTGCGAATTGTGATTTTTGTACCAAATTTCGTTTGAATCGGTCCATTCGTTCGTCAGTTATCGTCTCCACAGACTCACTGACACACACACACACAAACACACACACACAAACACACACAAACAGACACACACACACACACACAGACATCACTTCAAAAATGTTTGATTCGTGATCAGGGATGCTTGAAACGTGCTCTCCCGTCGAAAACTCGAATTCGAATTTTCGACCCCTTCACAATACTTTCCTTATACATTATGTATATAAGGAACGTAATAAATGTTTTCAAATAATATTCCTCCTCTAAACATGCATGGTTCAAAATTCAAATATGAACATTTTGCTGCACATGGGTTCGACATTATTGAAATTAGCATTCTTTCTACAAGCAAAAATAATTATTATGACAGATTAGTCTTAAAAAAAGAACTCATGTGTGCACATAAAATTATTACTTTTCTTGTATACATAATGTATAAAGAAAGTATTGTGACGGGGTCGCAAATTCGAACTCGAGTTTTCGACCGGAGAACACGTTTGTTTGAGCTGATTTTTTTTTAGCTGATGTCTGTGTGTGTGTGTGTGTCAGTGAGTCTGTGGAGACGATATCTCACGAACAAATAGAGCGAATTCGATTGAAATTTGGTACAAAAATCACAATCCGTGAATACTGGAAGCCTATTGTATTTTAGCATAATCGAATGTTCAGAACCCCCTAAATTTTTGAGTGAAATTTTGAAAAAATCATAAAAAATTAAAACCTTTAATAAAGTTCCGCAAATAGCCTTTTGTTATGCAATTTTTCCTTAGAGTTTCCTTAGTTTTTTAATTTTTCCTTAGTTTTCCATTCCGTTCTCGAGATATTGCACACTTTTCAAATAAATTTATGAAAAAATCCCATAAATTAAAAAAATATATTAACTGTTGAGAAACATGTTCACTTTTCATATGTAATATCATACGATAAATTTGGTGACATCATTCTTGTGAATCTAGCTCGTTCCATTCATGAGAAAAGATACTTTGAGTAATACTTTTTAATTTGAACGTCAATAGTCATCTATCTGCTATAAGAATAACTTATTTTTCCATACATAACGCTTGGCGAGATTTTGGCGACGCATTTGGCGGAAAGTCGCTAACTTGGCAAATTTTTAAAATGTTGCCAAATTAACTAAAGTCTCGCCAAATGGTTAAAAATGACGCCATATCAATGAAAATGACGGACTTATTGATGAAAATTCAATATGTTGGAAATAATATAAGTATCTACTATAAGAATAACCTTTTTTTTTTACTGTAAAAGTAGTAAATTCATTGCATTATATAAGGAAAGTCATGTGCTGCCCACATCAGATTTTTTTTAACATATAGACTCAATCACATATTAAATCATCATAACATTGTTAAAACATCCTTCAATCATCCCTATGATGAATTTAAATTCTACAATATCCTCTGGCTTTATCTAATTTTGAAATATAAAGAAGAGCAAGTAATTGTAATAAAAAATCTGATGTGGACAGCACATAACTTTCCCTACAGACTCATATTCACGTTCTTTTTATTTCTTCAATAATTCAATAAATTAAGTTTAACTGCGCAAAATAACACCCACAATTATTTAAAATTACTCTAAATTTGTACTTTTAATTCAATTTGCGTTCTCATTTGGTATTTGGACTTATTTTCAAAGGTGGCGTAGCGAAAATGCAAAATAACTAAAATATCTCAAGAATGACTAGTCCTAGTGTAATGGGATTGATCTTATTCATTTTCTCGATAAAAATTAGGTATAAAATAAGCATTTAATTGATATATTTGTGCATACGTAGTTTTTTATTTTAGATTTCGACGATTTTTGCGGTCCATTTGGCAAGAAAGGCAGTTTCTGTCTTTCTGAATCATACCAAAATCTAATCAGTACTGGGGTAACCCACAAGTGACTTATCTGCCAAATTTTGTAAAATTTGATCTATTGGGTTTTTGACTAGAGCGGATACAGGCAATTTTTGAGGGCCATTTCACAAGACACGACAGGTTGTTTTATTTCGAATCGTACCCAAAATTTATCAGCACCAGGGTCGCCTGTGTTGATCTACCAAATTTTGTGAAATTTGGTCTATTAGTTTTTCAGCTAGAGTGGATAAAGGCAGTTTTTGCGGGTCATTTCGCAAAAAAGGCAAGTTTTTTTTTATATCCCGAATTGTACCATAATCTAATCAGCACCAGAACAACCCATAAGGGACTTATCTACCAAATTTTATGAAATTCGGTCAATTAGTTTTTTAGTTAGAGTGGATACAAAATATGCACAGACAGACAGACAGACATAGACACAGACGTCAGGCTAAAAATAGTTTTATCGTTTGCTAGAGGTGTCAAAACGTGTAAATCCGTCGAAAACTCGAGTTGCGATTTTGGATATGATTCCAATAATTTTCCTATACATTACTACATATTGCAGGGAAAGTAAAATTCCCTCCAATTTCTGATCTAAAAATTACAACCCACAGCCCCATGTTAATTTCAAAATTAGTTATGATTAGAAACAATGAAAGAATTGGATTTTTCGCAATTAAAAAGCTGTGGTGTGCGCATGCGTCACTTCAAGGCGTTGATGTACGCTAAGGCTCCTAAATATCCTGTCTGATGCAACCACCATTTTGATTCCAACCGGTCCAGTCAGTTATCGTCTGTCTGTACTATTTCAATGGCGCGTGCATGTTGCATGGCTGATATTTGATACGCAAGTTTGCTGTAAAATAGGTGCTTCTGCATTCAAAGAATTGTACCAATCATTCAAGAAAGACGTCTAGAATGTTTTGATTTTCTCGAGATCCCGTGAAATGGACGAGAAATTTACCCATTAGTGCCTAGGGTCCCATTATACTGAATGGGACGCTAGGCTCGAATGGGTAAACTTTATTTTCGACTTGTATTTGGCATCGCTTGAACTGGGAATCAAGATGGTCGCTGTTACGCCCACTTGTATATATATTGGAGCCTTAATGTACGCTACTACACGTGGTTTATTCAGTTTGTAGACCAACGTGCTATTCGATATGATCGTATTTACTTGGATCGAATCTATAATTTTAAACGTCAGCAATAAATAGGGTCGTACAGCTATATCTTTTTTTTTTTTTTATGTGAATAGCATCTATGCTTACGGTTGACGAGATACAAAAGATGCTTGTTTGATTGCTTGTTTGCTTTTTCATGTGAATAACATCTATGCTTACGGTTGAAGAGATGCAAAAAATGCTTGTTTGTTTGTTTGTTTGCATTTTTATGTGTAACATCTATGCTTGCGGTTGAAGAGATACAAAAAATGCAACCATTTTAAATGCTTATACGTATTAACCTAACAGATAAAAATGTAGATAATATATTTTTTTATTGGAAATGGGGTCCAGAATATGAGTATATAAAAATAATTTCAATATTTTAATATTTTGAACTTTTCTTTTTTCGAGAAAGTTTTGTCCGAGTTTTTCTTCAACGCAATTAATGTTATTTATAAATAATAAAAGACAAAAGATGATTTAAAATTTTTCTTTTTTTCAAGATTTTACATATATCTTAAAAACTAAAAGTACTATTTATGAGCAATAAGCGAGAATTTGTAGCTATTTGAAAACTCCACAAGTGTACATAAGACCTTTAGTTTCCGAAGTATAGTGGTTATAATTTCGATATTTTAGTACTTTAACCTGGTTTTTCAAATGGGTGAGAAATCTGTTATTCTTAAAATGTTGCAGCTCAATCTGATAAGTTACTTTTTGGAGAAATACTGATGCATAAGCACGACATATTTTATTTTGTTTAAAAATATTAGGCGGTTAAATGAACTTGGGGATTGTAAAGATGTTTAATGATTCGTAAGGTTCGAACAGAATAGATGAAAATATACGTATTCAATACGTACTTAAGTACGTACTTATACGCCGTTAGGCAAATTTATAGATGAACTTGATTGTAAAATCTCGTCAGATATACAGTTACATAGTGTTTAATTTATATACCGAAAAGCAAGTTAGTGAAATAATTTAACATTTTCATGTGAAGTCTTATGGTTGGAGTATCCAGATGAAATCGGGGCGGAGACTAAAAATGAAAAGTATAGTGAAAGCTATAAATAGTTAGCGAGTCATTTGTATCGCTATGATAGCCTGTAAACGAAATTAATGGATCTGGACAAAAAACCGAATAAACTTATTAGACTTTATGTGTAAGTTTTATTTTACAAAATGTTAATCGCTCAGAACCATTTAGGCTCTATCGGACTAGAATCTCCTCTGATTTTTTGTGTTTAAAATTCAGAATAACTTTTTTAATTCTTCTTTGTATTTCAGAAAAACAACTATACCTTGAGTTAACGTAATACTTAATCTGTCACCGCCAATGCGAGGCACATTTTCTAGTCATCAACATTCCGTTGATAAACAGCAAAACAATGCAACGTCTTCATTATTATTTAACATTGCTAAATAGCATAGTTAAAAATCTGATGTGGGCAGCACATGACTTTCCCTGCAGGCTTATATCCACGTTCTCTTCATTTTAATTAAATTTTGTTCCCTTTTAATTCAATTTTCGTTCTCATTTGGTAACTGTACTTATTTTCAAAGGTGGCGTAGAGAAAATACGAAAAAACTAAAATATCTCGAGAACGGCTAGTCCCAGTGTACTGGGGTTGGTCTTGTACTTTTCATCGTTAAACATTAGGTATGGAACAAGCATTTAATAGATATGTTTGAGCATACGTAGTTTTTTAGTTTAGATTTTGACGATTTTCGCGGGTCATTTTGGAAAAAAAGGCAGGTTATTTTTTCTCGAATCGTACCAAAATCTAATCAGTACCAGGGTAACCCGTTAGCGACTTATCAACGGATTTTTGTGAAATTCAGTCCATTAGTATTTTAGCTAGAGTGGATACATGAAATTTTTATGGACCATTCCGCAAAAAAAAGGCGGGTTCTGTTTTTATGAATCCTACCAAAACCTAATCAGCACCAGGGTCTCACCGAAATGACTTACCTAACTAATTTTATGAAATTCGGTGCAGTAGTTTATTAGTTAGAATGGATACATACATTGCACAGACAGACACACACACAGAAGTCACGCTAAAAATAGTCTTTTCGTATTCAAGAGGTCTGGAAACGTGTAGATCCGTCGAAAACTCGAGTTGTGATTTTCGGTATAATTCCAAAACTTTCCTTATACATTACCGTGTATTGCAGGGAAAGTAATCAATCGATTTTTCGATTGAATAAACACAGAAGGGTTCAATTAATCGATTGAATTGGTAATAATTAATTGAACGCAGAGTGGTATTTACTTTTATCTCTTCCAAAAATGCCTAAAAACAAGCCTAAAAATGCTATGTGCTCAGCATATGACTTTCGCTACATAGTGCAATGACTTTACGTCTTTCATAGCAGTAAAAGCGTATACAAAACCCACAGAACAATACTTTTGGTATTGAATTAATACAACATATATTGCATTTAGGCGCTTTTGGTAACTTAGGAGACCAAACAGAAGTACTTATTCATACTTACGAGCAAAATCGTCATTAAGATGTAATGGACCTTTAATTAATATCTAGTAAAATAAATAACTATTGATAATTTTTTTGGCGCAAAAATACAAAACTATTACAAAATGCAACATATCTCGTGAATGGAACAAACTAGATCCACGAAAATATTGTTAACTGATTTGACACATAATATTGAATATGAAAAGTGAACTTACTGGATACCATTTAGTACTCTTTTAATTTTTATTAATTTTTGTGATTTCTTTTTAAAACGGATATCATATTTTTATAGCGATTTATTCTAGACCTGTAAAGTATGTGATATGCGTTTTCTAATGAAAAATTGCATATAAAAATATTATTTACTTAAAAGTGTAAAAAATCCTTTTTTAAATGGGTTTTTGAAAAATTCATTCAAAAATTGTGCAGTATTTAGAGAACTATTCGTGTTGCCGTAGTGGCATTTGTGTTATTACTTTCCCTGCAATACATGGTAATGTATAGGGAAAGTATTGAAATAATGCCAAATATCGCAACTCAAGTTTTCGACTGATCTACACGTTTCGAGTCCTCTAGAATACGGAAAACTATATTTAGCGTGACGTCTGTGTTTCTGAGAAGATTTTGTATCCACTCTAACTAAAATATTAATTGACCGAATTTCATAAAATTTGGTAGGTAAGTCACTTGTGGGCGACTCTGGTGCTGATTAGATTTGGGTACAATTCGGGATAAAAGAACCTGCCTCTTTTGCAAAAAGGTCAGCAAAAATTGCCTGTATCCACTCTAGTTGAAAAACAAATAAACTGAAAAATCGATTTATATGTCGCTTGCGGTTTACCCTGGTGCTGATTAGATTTTGGTACGATTCGGAAAAAAATAACATGCATTTTTTTACAAAATGGCCCGCAAAAATCGTCAAAATCTGAAATAAAAAATTATGTATGCACAAATATATCCATTAAATGCTTGTTTTATACGTAATTTTCAACGAAGAAAAAAATAAGACCAACCCCATTACACTAGGACTAACCATTCTCGAGATATTTTAGTTTTTTCGTATTTTCTCTACGCCACCTTTAAAAATAAGTCCAGTTACCAAATGAGAACGAAAATTGAAGAAGTGAATTTAATTTAATTAAAATAAAGAATCTGTAGGGACAGTCATGTGCTGCTCACATCAGATTTTTCGTTTTCTAATAAAAAATTAGGTCTAAAATGTTTATTTATTTATCAGTGATTTTTTGATTTTTTTAATGATTTCTTTCAAAAATTTATTTGATAATTGGATAACTAGGGGATGGTCTTCAAATATTCGATTGCGTTTAAAATCAACAGAGTTTTAGTATTCACTGATCATAATAATCGTATCAAATTACGTTTGAAACACTCCATTCGTTCGAGATTTATCGCATCCACAGACTCACGTACACATTAACATACAGACGCACATACTAATACACACTATCATATGGACACACATATTAACACAAGCACACGCACATCACTTCATAAATTTCAGATTATAAATTTGAATTTTCGACCCCGGCATAACACTTTCTGTATGTATTATAATATGTATAGAAGGTAATTAAATCTTAAATTCGATTAAAAATGGCGAGGTCATCACACATTAACATGCATAAAGCGGCTATCAAAACTATTACTTTATCCACACCATTAGAGCTCAAGAAGTGGATGCGTAATATCCGTGCCAATGATAAAATAAGAAAATAGATTAAAGCTTTAAAGAATTACCTAAACGTTATTCTTGTTTTCAGTCCCCCTATGCCATTACATATAATAGCATCATTAATATCAAAGGGCTTAAAACACTATTGCACATAGATAATTGAATTTGAAGGATACCTCTATTGATCAGGTCGCGGGGAAATCAATTAAACATATTAATTAAAGTTTTGTGTTGCTTTGAAATTGTGGAAAATAGTTCATTTTTAAGAATATAAAAAATAAAATTACATTGTTGTCAAATTAAATGGGACAGAATGCGATATTAAATGATCATGAATTTGATTCCACAAGGTTCCTTGAAAAGTTTTTAAGAGCATCAATAATTAAGAACCTTAATTTGAAAGGTTCGTGAGTGCACGAGTTAGGTCCATCTATAGTAAAGTGACCATGTCCGATCGTATTAAAGGGACTACAGCGCCCCTAGCAGAGACTTAACAAAGTTAGGATAACGAACTCTGCAGAAGAACGAGATAGACGAAAAAATCAATGGCAAAAACTTTGTCAACGAGAATTATCTATTTTTTCAGAAACCCATACAAGAAATGAACGAAACATATATACGGAAAGTAATAAATATTTCTCAAAAGGTATTTTCTCAGAGCTTCTAACAACACGTTGACGCCGCCGATGCTTATTAAAGTACGCGGTAATATACACTGCTCACAACTGAAATCCCAACACAATGAAGAAATTGGTGCGTCCTTATGAAATTCCTACAGAATATAATTGCGACATGGAAATGTGAAAATAATCAAAAAATCATACCTGGAAAATGAAAGCATGGAACTTTATTGACATTAGATCAATATGGAATAGACCCCCCCCCCCCGCGAGCGACTATACAGGATGGAATACGACGAGGCATCCCATCAATGAGACAGTCAATGGTGTGCTGAGGCATGACATTCCACACAGCATGCAATTGGGTTTGTAACTGAACATGGTTTGTTGGAATTGGGATTTCTCTTAATCGGCGACCCGTGATGTCCGAGATATGCTCAATTGGCGACAAATCCGGAGAATATGCTGGCCAAGGCAAGCTATCAAACCCTTGTAGACTATTCATAATTACCTGTGCAGTATGTGGCCTGGCATTATCCTGCTGAAAAGTAATTCGGGGCTGGCTGACAGATATAGCTATACCACAGGTCTCACAATGTCAGAGACGTATCGTTGTGCCGTGATACTGCTAGAAACGTAGACCAAAGGTGTTCGTCCACCAAACATTATACCACCCAAACCATGGTAACATTTAGGGGAGCTGTATGGCGACTGATAGAAAAAGCTTCCTGGTGGAGTTATTGAAAGCGCCCCCATACGCGAGTACGGTCATCTGGCATGCCAAAACAGAATCGTGATTCATCCGTGAATAGAATGTTTTGCCATTCTGTCGACCAATTGCGTCTCATTTGACACCACTGGAGGCGACGTAACCGGTGAAGACGTTGAAACGGTAGGTGGCGAAAAGGTCGTTTACCTCGGAGTCCTGCTTTATGAAAACAGCTTCGAATTGTTTGCGTCGAAACCACTTTACCTGAAGTGTGCGATAAATGTCGTTGTAACACGGTTGCTGTGGTAAACGGCTACCGCGCAAAGCTTCTCAGAAGCATACGATCTTCACGTGGTGTGATACACATGGAAGCTCCACTACCTGATCTTCGTGTCGTTTCGTTGCCTCTCACGAGCCGTTACACACACCGTTGAACTGTGTTCACATCACGACCCAATAGTTCAGCGATCCTTCAAAGGCTCAATCCACCCTCACATAAAACAATGATTTATTGCCGTTCCGTTGACGACAACTAAACATATGCGGTACGTAGATGTACTCTTGGCATACTGGGATGATTTTTACAACTTAAAACCAATGATGCTGCAATTTAGCTGTGATATCGCTCCTCCTTAACCTGACGCTTTAATGCTGATCGTCGCAGCGTTACGTCACTATGTGTAACGAAATTGTGTTCATTTGCATATCTCGCCTTGCTGTTTCCATCGCCTTATTTACATAAAGTTACACCTAGGGGCGCGGTAGCCCATTGGTTAGCGCGCTGGAGTTGCACTCGGTAGGCCCGGGTTCGATTCCAGCCACTGCCAAAACTGCCGCCGTGTTCATGCGGAGTACGATCACGTTAAACATGTGGGTCCGAAAGTCCTTCCGAGAGGTTGGTGGTAGGGGAAGGAGGGTACGGTCCCTGTGGATGCCTCCCCCAGTGGGTTCCGGTCTAAATTGGGTGGCACTTCCCGACCGTCCAAACAGTTACCTTACACCTTTCTGGTAGGTCGGACGGTCTGGGTTTCAACAACAACATAAAGTTACACCTACATATTTATGGTGTTTCGATTTCAGTTGTGAGCAGTGTACTTTCTCGAGTGTGACATTAATTTTCGAACTTACATACTTCGTGGAGGGATTGACAGGGCCTCAAGCTGCGGCGTATCTAGTCTGAAAAGTGACATTACAAAATCTCAAAAACAAAGAACTTTTATAACCAAATTCATAGCCTGCTACAGGAGATTTGACCTTAAACAAAATAGGGTAAGGCCAAACAGGAAACATTCAACAACCAAAGTTTGTTGGACGTTACAATAGCCACTCAAATACAATGGCCACTCAAGCGAACTAACTGATCAGCCAGAGGTGTGGGGTCAAGGTGAAATATCACTCCCCTTCCAACATGGGCAAAAAAAAACTTTACTGAAAGAGTGACGGATTTGGGTGATGTGAGCCTGGATATGTGTTCATTTATACAAAATAAGGGCAAAAATAGCCGATGCAAAAATGCTGTTGTTGTTGAGACCCAGACCGTCCGACTTACCAGAAAGGTGTAAAGTAACCGTTTGGACGGTCGGGAAGTGCCACCCAATTTAGACCATAACCCAGTGGGGGAGTCATCCACAGGGACCGTACCCTCCTTCCCCTACCACCAACCTCTCGGAAGGACTTGCGGACCCACATGTTTAACCTGATCGTACTCCGCATGAACACAGCGGCAGTTGTGGCAGCGTGCAAATCCAGCGCGCAAACCACCGGGCTACCGCGCCCAAAATGTGCCAACAGCACGCGGTGTTCCCAGGTGGCCATCCACCCAAGTACTAACCGTGCCCAATGATACTTGACTTCGGTGATCTAACATGAACCTGTGTTTTCAACACGGTAGGGCCGTTTGCATCGATGCAAAAATGTAAAATATATTACTCAGTAGCATTCCCAGATGCAAGGCTGGTATTCACAGTTCACAGTGTGTACTAAAAGCAGAACAGATGATAGACCTTCTTATCTTACCTCGAACTACTAGTTCTTGACAAATGTACCCTGTCTTACCCCTCTCGACGATCTTAAATTAAATAATGCTAATTTGACGTGGATAGTATTACTGGCAGACATAATATGTATGAAAGCTTGACTGCTAGAATTATCTCGGATAATTTGAAGTGTTTATATAATGTCTGTATACGCAATAGCAAATATTTAAACTGCAAATGCAATTATGCATTTATCCCAGAAAAAACAAGGGGATTCAGTGGATGGTGAGTATTTAATCTCCACACCCCTATCAAATTTGTAATTTATGTATCAAGTGTCATTTAGGTAAATTTGTGTATCAAATTGATACACAAATTCAGTAATTTATATATCAAGTTGCAACGCCCACTGGTAAGTGGAGATAGTTAATCACATCGAGTTTAAATGTGCATGGTTGCTGACGAAGGGCATTTGACGTATGTTAGATTCCTGCGAATGTAAGTCTTTTTCATTTCAGCACTCCTAAATATGACAAAAATTAGCCAAACACAATATTGTGGCAAATAACAGTCTTAATGCCTATTCCTACACATCAGACAATGCTCTTCAACTTTGCAATTAGCTTCTCTCGTCTACCCCAGTGTGTTGACGAGTTTGTTAATCTAACTTTTTACTTTCCCTGCAATACATGGTAGTGTATAGGGAAAGTATTGGAATCATGCCGAAAATCACAACTCGAGTTTTCGATGGATCTACAAATTTCGAGACCTCTAGAACACGAAAAGAAATTTTTTAGTGTGACGTCTGTGTATGCGTATGTGTGTCTGTGTGTCTCTGCGTGTGTGTCTGCCTGTCTGTGCAATGTATGTATCCACTCTAACTCAAAAAATAATGGACCGAATTTCATAAAATTTGGTTGGTAAGTCACTTGGGTGAGACCCTGGTGCTGATTAGTTTTTGGTAGGATTCGTAAAAGAACAACCTACCTTTCTTTACAAAATGGCTCGCAAAAATTTCAAGTATCCACTCTAGCTAAAATACTAATTGACCAAATTTCACAAAATTTGGCAGATAATACTTATAGGATACTCTGGTGCTGATTAGATTTTGGTACGATTCGGAAAAGAACAAACAACCTGCCTTTTTTTGAAGGAATAATCCGCAAAAATTTCATGTATCCACCCTAGCTAAAATACTAATTGGCCAAATTTCACAAAATTTGGTAGATAAATTACTTGTGAGATGCTCTGTTGCTGATTAGATTTTGGTACGATTCGGAAAAGAACAACCGCCTTTTTATACGAAATGGCCCATCAAAAATCGCCAAAATAAAAAAAAAATGATACGTATGCCGAAATGTATCAATTAAATTCTTGTTTTATACTCAATTTTTGACGAGAAGAAGAATATAACACACTCCATTATACTTTAGGACTAACCGTTCTCAAGATATTTGAGATTCCTTGCATTTTTCTTACGCCGATTTCGGAAAATTGTCCAATTACCAAATAAAAACAAAAGATGAGTTAGAAATGCAAATTTAGTGTTATTTTGTGCAATTAAACTCAATTTACTGAATTATAAAAGAAATGAAGAGAACATGAATAGGAGTCGGCAGGGAAAGTCATGTGCTGCCCACATCAGATTTTTTATTCTCCTTTCAATACATGGTAATCTATAGGGAAAATATCGTGTTGAAAATCACAACTCGAGTTTGCGACGAATCTACACTTTTTCAGCCCTCTAGAACATGAGAAATCTATTTTTAGAGTGGCGTCTCTGTGTGTGTGTGTATGTGTCTGTCTGCGTGTATGTATGTCTATCTGTGTAATGTATGTATCCGCTCTATCTGACAACCTATTTGACCAAATTTCACAAAGTTTGACAAATATGTTTCTTGTGAGCTACCCTGATGCTGATTAGATTTTGATACGATTCTGAAAATAGGAACTTGCTTTTTTTTTCAAAATAGCCTGAGAAATTGTCAAAATGTAAAATAAAAGACTACATATTCTCAAAGGTATCAATTAATTGCTCTTTTTATACGTAAATTTTGACGACAGCAGGTATGTTACCAACCCCATAACTCTAAGAATATTGTCAAACTTTGTGAAATATATGTCAAACTTTGTGAAATTTCTGTCAAACTTTGTGAAATTTGGTCAAATAGATTGTAAGATAGAGCGGATACATATATTACACAGATTGGCATACATACACGCAGATAGAGATACACACACAGAGAGACGTCACTCTAAAAATGGATTTCTCGTGTTCCAGAGTACGAGATGTGTGAGATACTTTGTATATTTTACTAAGTCGCATTTTAAATTACGTCCAGTCCTAAAACTGCAAATTCAGTTTAATTTCAAATAAAATTCCCATTATTTTGTGCAATTAAACTGAATGAACAATGAAGTATAAAAAAACATGAATAATATGAATTTGAGTCTGTAAAGAAAGTCACTTACTGCCCACATCAAATTATTATATCTCCGCTAGGTTCGCTGCAATCACTTTTAATTAATCGATCTATGCCACTTTACTATTGATCGACCTAACGTGTACACACAAAAACCATTCATTTAATAGTTATTGGTGTACTTAAGGACTACCTTAGAAACCCAGTATAACACTCAAAGACGTAGGACTCATTACTTTATACTTCTATACTGTTGAGACCCAGACCGTCCGAACTACCAGAAAGGTGTAAGATAACCGTTTGACCGTCCGGATACTTCTATACGTTGTTGTTGTTGAGACCCAGACCGTCCGACCTACCAGAAAGGTGTAAGGTAACTGTATGGACGGCCGGGAAGTGCCACCCAATTTAGACCGGAACCCAGTGGGGGAGGCATCCACAGGGACCGTACCCTCCTTCCCCTACCACCAACCTCTCGGAAGGACTTACGGACCCACATGTTTAACGTGATCGTACTCCGCATGAACACGGCGGCATTTTGTGGTAGCGTGCAAATCTAGCGCGCAAACCACGGGGATACCGCAACCGAGATGGCCAACAGCACGCGGTGTTCCGAGGTGGTCACCCACCAAGTACTAACCGCGCCCGATGCTGCTTGACTTCGGTGATCTAACGAGAACCGGTGTTTTCAGCACGGTACGGCCGTTGGCCCGGATACTTCTATTTCATTCAAATTTATTTTTACGGATGAAGAAATTTTTTTTAAAAATCGCTTTCTTCTATGAGACACATTGACCTCTAAGCAAAGAAAATTCTTAATGAGAGATTTCCGAAAGTAACTGTGGCAACCGAAATTTCAATAGGAACTTAAAGTTGAAGTTTTAAATATTAATTAAATTCATTAATTTATCATATCTTAACATGGCCGTAAATTCATACATAGTGGACTCATTAATTAAATTGTACATTGCTTTATTGTGCCGCTATAAACCCTCCAAAATTATTTAACCTCTGCGTGAGTCCTGTAAAGGGGAATTATTAATTATTATAATACTCATTGACTGCACCAACATTAAACATTTAACATTAAACTTTACTGCAACTTTAACATTAAAACATTTATTAACAACATCAACACTTATTAATTTATTACACAATTAATTATTAGTTTTGGCGTGGGAACACGTGAGACCACTTAATTTGCCTAAAAGTTTCTAGACCTAAAGTTATTTGAAGAACACATACCTTCAAGGCTGTCTTGAACTATGATCATATATCAAAATGATCATCTATGATCATCAGTATTTCGTACTCGCCATAACTCTCGGTGTGCGGCTCCTTCTCGTACTCTGATTGCACTCACACATCAATAGATCTCCATTATTTTGGAACCTCTACGGAAGACTCTACAAGTCTGTATTTAATTCAAGTCATCGTCTCCAAGTTATCTTATATGTCTGCTTCTAATGTCCTTCTTCGGTCACAGGTTATGGTTCCCTCTTTCCCTTAGGGGTGTCACTCCTCCTTTGCATTCATTTGCAGCATTCAATGTGACTAACAAGTAGCTTCTCCATTGGCTAATCATTGAACCAATGTCGCTACTTGACATCCTCGTAAGGGCCCCCTCTGTCTTGACACTCCTAAATTTATGGTTTCTGAAAACCTCGGCGCCACTCAGACTGGCAGTATTGTCCGAAGTTTCGAATCAGTAAATAACTGGCATAAACCTGTCTCACCAACTCACATGTGAGATCTATTTCTGGTCTCACAGTAAAAAACGCAAACATTCTTCTCATGGAGGACATTTCGCAAGCTGCATGACCCAGAGTAGTATCCATACACCCGTATGAGCGCACAGACTCTTTTTACACTAAAAAACATGATTTTATAGCTTATTTTATCTTTCTTTTATGAAAAAAAAAGGTCTCTATCCATTTTAATATTAAAAACATGATTTTTATAGCTAAAAAGGTGTATATATGCCTTTTTTACATTAAGACCAAATTTTAACAGTGAATTACTGAACTTTTTAGTTAAAAAGCTAGACATATAAAATAAATGCGTGAAAAAAGAGGACTTCCAAATGAATGGAAGTCCTCTAATATATGTACCCAGCGAACTATTTTAGTTAAAAAGTTAGACTTATTAAAAATATGCAGTGAATTATATAAAATAAATGCGTGAAAAAAAGAGGAAATGAATGGAAGTCCCCTGTTTTTAAAGGGTGGGGTTGAGACCCCCCCCCCCCATATATTTAATAGAAAAACTCAAAATGTTTAACTAAATCTAAACATTTTTTATAAAATTAAAATGAATTATAAAAATATGAAATCATTATGAATATACAAAACATATGATAATTATAGTGGGGGGTGAAGCACCCCAATGAATTATAGAGATTTTAATTAAAAAATGATTAAGCTTTCTCTAATTCATATTCGTTCAGAACTCTTTCATTTAAGAAGCGACTTTTGATTTGTTTTATAATCAAGGTGAGTCGACAGGAAATGTATTTATTCCACCATTTACCGTCAGATTTTATCCATAATGTGATGATATCATCACGTTTTCCATAAGTAAACAGGTTACTGTATCTGTATGAGCTTCTAAAAATACCTTACCATTGATTTCTAATGATATCAGTGGACTTTTATTATACATATATTTACTTTCTACTGTATCATATATAGCTATATATATAGAAATTTTCATATAAATATCTGTAGTTAATCGCATCTCTTGATCCAGTAATTTAGAACTCATCATGTTGAAATTTACTTTTGTAAATTCTCCATCTGTAAAAATAAAATCTTCTACGGTAATCCAGATATCTCTATTGTCTAAATATATTTTATTGACAGCATCTTTATCATATTCTGGGCCTGCTACATTACCTATTTTTTTCCTTTTGCATCAAAATTATCATTCTGTAATATTAATGTATTTTTTTCAAAATATCTTTTATTCACAACATTTTTATCATCTTTAGGATCTGCTACATTTCCTATTCTTTTTCCTTCTGCATCGTAAGGTTTTCCTTCTGAAGAATGTAAAGTTGTTTCATCTAATTCTTTTATTCTCTTATCTGTTTCTTCAGTAAAGGATAAAAAATCCTTATCATATTTAGTTTCTATAAGATTTCTCAATTCAAAATAACGATTCTCTATTTCATTCAAAACGAAACTTTTAGTGTTTAAATCTAAATCATCTATAGTATTTTCAAAATTTTTTAAAATTATATTTTCCATATCATAATTTCCATCATCCATTAATTTAAAACCTATACCTGGAGGTCAAATAGGCCCTTCTTTCATTTGATCACCATAAGGTGGATAATAAACACTCATTTATTGTAACATTAATTTTATGATTTTAAACTCTTAATCATTGTTATAGTTTTATTTTTCAAATTTATAAAACATCTCTTTCTTTTTTAAAAATAATATAAAACTTATATTCTTTTGGAGTATTCATTAATCTCTTCCAATTAAATTCAATATCTAAATTATTTAAATCGGTATAGTTTTCATGATTTGATAAGTCAAAATAAAAAATAGTATACATATCACTAAAATACTTCTTATTTATCAAACATCCTTCTTCTGTATTAATATCATTTAATCCTGCATGTAAAAGAGCTTCATACACTCTATTATAATCTTTATCAGTAAAATTCGTTTTGTAACGCATAAGAGGAATTTGTTTATTATTAATCATCAACCAGCATTCAGTCATATCTATATTATCAAATATCATATTATTTTTTTCATAATTACCACCTCTTTCAATGTACTGAGGAATAACATAGACACCTAAAACTTCATCTGAGGCTGTAGTTGCTGTGAGAGATCCGCTATCACTTTTATAGGGACCTACCATCTTAAATCTATATCGATCCCAATTTACCTCTATATCTTTATCAGATAGAAATGATTCCATAAACACGCTTTCTGCAGAATTTTTAAATTCTATATAAGGTAAATGCAAGGTTAAACCTTCAACTACTACCTTATAATTAACATTTCCAATATCAGTATATATCATATTCTTATTTTCATTTCTTTGAATTTCTATTTTCACTTCAAAACCAGAAATTACCTTTTCTTATTCTCTAAAGAAATCGATTATATCTTTTAAAGGTGTCCATATTTTAATGACATTGCTATCTTTCGTTAGTTCCCATCTCTTTGTGAATCCTTCATTATAATCTTTATTCATTTTCAAATTATTAAAAAAATCAGTTATTTTAGTAGTATCTTCTAAAGTACCATCATATTTTAACTCTTTTCGGTCAGTTGAATCAGATGTATCTAGATAAAAAAATTCATCTTGAGCTTGTGATGTTGTATAATCAGGAGTATAATGAGTTAATCTTAAAGCATGATTCATGATTGAAAAATTGGACTGTGTATTTGATTCAATTTCGGTATCTCCTATATGTACTTTTAAAGTTTTGATAAAACCTCCACCATTTACCAGACTCACATTTTCGTTTCCAATGGATGATTTATCATTTTTTGTAATTTTTAATTTTTGTTCAAGATATCCTCCAGAATATAAAATTTTTGCTTTAGTATCATTAATATGAAAAACATAGGTGGCTTTCTCATCTGAACTAGGTTCTTTTGGGTGAATTTCTCTTAATTCACAACTTTTAATTTGATCAATATAATAATAATGAGTATCACTCAAATCAAAAATCTTTTGCATTTATTTAGGAAGAATTTTTAAACCGCCTCCTTCCTTTTTCATTGAAAATATTTCATTTAATTTATTCTCAATAATAGGTTCAGTTTTCACTTTTAAAAATATTTGTATTTTTTTACTTTTTCTATATAATCTATGTTTATTCATTTATTTATGAAGAAAACCCTGACATAACAATTGATATATTTTTTTAACATAGTTATCCTCAAAAAATAGGTATAAAATTAAATTCTACAGCTCCTTTATTTAAATCAATTAATTCACCTTTTTGATTAGTAATCCTCATTTTTATTCTTTCAACAGGATCCGTTTTAACAGTAAAATAAATACAATTATTAAATTCTTTTGAAATTATACTACCAGGAGGATTTTTATTAACGAAAGAATAAATGACTTCTGAATTAGATTGATTCATTAAAGATCCTTTTACAACATCACAGTGAATATAAATATTATCATTTCCATTGGATATATCAACTATATGTTCACCTTCAACCTCTGTTTCTTCATCATAATTTCCATATGTCCGTTTTAAAAAGCCAATAATTTTATGAAAGTTACTTTTTGTAAAATCAATTACCCAAACTTTTTTCAGTTTAATAGCTATTCTTTGTCTTGCTTCAATAATACCAAATTTCACAGGTGGATCCTCACCTAATATTTTCATCATATACTCATTTAAACCTCTTATAGTATAATTACCATTTGAGATAACAATAGTTATATCTGTGTCTAATGTATATATTCTAAATATGTTATTTCCATAATTCTCACTTATATTAAACCATGAAACTTCCATAGAAAACGACTGTAAAGCTAATTTTTTAATTTTAGAGGTGTAATAAAATTTACAGTAAATTCCTCTGATTTCTCATGACCTTCAGATTTTAATATTATCATTTATACATAACAAAATTTTCATTATATTTACTAGGTTTTTTTGTAGGAAATGATTTGAGAACATTTTTAGGTGATATACCTTTATTCCTTTCTCTTATATATTTCATACAAAATAAACCACATTTCACAGATGTAGGTTTCTGTAAAAAACTATCATTATGACCTATTTTTGGTTTTTTATTAGATGTAACAAGAAATGATTTAATATTTTTAGAAATATAGTCCTTCTTCATATTGTCATATTCACCAAACGGATCAAAATATTCCACATACTTATATTTAGGATCATTATAATAACAAACCCAATGAGTTCCGGGACCTGTTGATACATCTAAATTAATGATTCCATTTTCAAATTTTCCTTCTGTTTTAGGTAATAAATCAGAGGTAAATACACCTCTAAATCCTTTTTCATTTTTCATATTTTCTTCAATCATTTTGTTACTAATTCCCAAGGTTGATATATTCCCTTTCCACGTTTTTTTTTCCCAGATCCCTTTTTTTGTACAGCTGAACTAGCTAATCCAGATAAAGCACCTGTTGCTAATGCTGGAACTGCAAATTTATCAGCGGTTATTAAAGAGGGTATAAGTGCTGCTAGAAATGGTAAAAATCCTCCATTTTTATCTAATTGCGTTTTACTGATAGTAATTCTTTTTCCATCATTAATATGATTAATTGGAGTTTTAGTTAAATACATCTCATGATTAGGAATTTTAGATTTATCTATTTGTAATGTTAGTTCTTATTTATTTCTAAAAGATGATTTAAGTTTATTTTTCTGACCTTCACTCAAATAAACTTTATATTTTATCATTTATTAACAGAGAAATTGTTTATGATATCGTTGTACATCATTATAAGTCATTTCTCTATTTTTTAATAATATATCTAACAATAAAACTACTTGATTATACAATTTCTTTGATTTACTACCATTACATATTTTTTCTGTTAAATTTGATAATACATCCAATCCCTTACCAACCTTTATATCTTTACTACTTCGAATCAGATTTAATCTATTCATATAATTTTGCAACATATTTTCTTTATTTTTAATTTCTTCTATTTTGTTCTTTTTCTGATTTAATTCTTCCTCTGAAAAATTTTTAGCCCTAGAAATTGTACTTTTTAAGTTGCCTCTTTTCTTTGATAATCCTTCTTTTAGATGTTTAGCTTTTACATACATATCCTCTAATTTTTCTTGATCGTTTAAAAATACTGAAGGTCTGTATAATTTTGCCTCTTTTAAGTATTTTACATTTAAATTTTGATCGATATCATAAGTAATGGATCGTTCTACTAATTCGTTCACAGCTTCAATAGGCTCTTCTATAGATGGAAATGAAATATTTTCTACAACATTTTGAATACTTTTTACAACCTCTTTATTTGATTTTTCATATTTTTCAATTTCTTGAGTGACTGGTTTATAAAATTCCTCTAAGGTTTTTTGAATACCTAATTTTTCTTTTAGTTGATCTTCACTATTCTTTCTTATTTCTTTTTCTAATTTTACTAATTTAATTGCATCTTTTATTTGTTTTATAAACTTGTGTTTTCGTTCTTTTTCTAATTCGTTCATTTATATAATATTAATTGTTTACTGCAGCTAATTTTATTTTTTAGCTGCAGTAAATTTTTTTTTACTGTCATATAAATGATAAAAATTAAAGATTACACGGAACCAGATGAGTTACCTGATCCTAATCAACATCCTTTTTTACCTAAACATCCATTTAGATTGCTTATAACAGCGCCTTCAGGTTCAGGTAAAACAAATTTACTGTTAAATATGATTTATGATTTTTTAAATTTTCATGCACTATATATATGTGCAAAAGATTTATACGAACCTAAATATTCTAAATTACAAGAAATATATACATTGTTTGAAGATATAGAAAGAGAAGATATTTTGAAATGTAAGAAGAATAAGAAAACATTATTAGAATTATATGATAAATACAAAAAAGAAGTATTCTTTTCTTCAGATGATTTTATTACAGTAGATGATTTAAATCCTACATTAAAGAATTTAGTTATTTTCGATGATTGTGTGACTGAGAAAGATCAAAAAACCATTCAGGAATTATTTATCAGAGGTAGAAAGAAAAACACATCCATTATTTATTTATCACAGTCAAATTATTCAACTCCTATCTATCAATATAAGAAGGAACTGCAATTACTTTATATTTTTCAATCTACAGCCAAAAGAAATTCAACAGATTATAAGAGAGATAGATGGTAAATTAAGTACTGAAGAATTCAAACACATATATAATAAAAGTGTTCAAAAACAATACGATTTTTTAATGTTAGTTTTAGTGAATCCGAAAATAAGATACAGAAAAAAATTTGGTCCTATATAAATGAAATGGAAGAATATTTAGAAAAAGGATTGTATGTTTACAGAAAGAGTAGAAATTTGTATCAAAAGATAAGTATTTCATTATCAGTAAGTAAGGTTAATCTAAGTGGAACGAGTTTATCAGCAATATCCTTTCTACCGCTTGCTTTTTTAAGTTTATCTGCTGGAATAGTAGAAGCTATTGATTTAGCATTAAAAATTGCAGAAAGAAAGGAAGAATATAGACATTGTTATAATTTTTATAAAGAACTCATTAATTCGTTTAAAGCTAAGGATATGACAGAAGAAGAAATTTATATGCGTGAAAAGGACTTCATAAAAAGTTTAAAATTTAATCCAGTTGAAAAATATGTTAAACAAATGCAATTGAACGGATATAAATTTATTCATCCTAAATAAATGTAGTAAAAAAAAAGTTTGTAAAAAATGTTTGTAAAAAAAAAGGTGGTGATATTGTTGGATGGTTACAAGACAAAATAAATCCTCCAGAAATGCATTTACCAGGATATCAATATTGTGGTCCATTTACAAAATTAGAAAAAATATTAAAAAGAGGTGATCCTGGAATAAATAAAGTTGATGAAGCATGTAAAAAACATGATATTTCTTATAGTAAAACAAAAGATACAAAACAGAGGCATGTTGCTGATCAAGAATTAATACATGATTTAAATGCAATACAAGATCCAACATTTCGAGAAAGATTAGATAGAGGAATTATTAAACCTATTATTAAAGCTAAAAAAACTTTTGGGTTAGGAATATCTCCTAATATGTATTGTGTCAAGTGTAAAAAGAAAACCAAAACTAAAAAATATTATGAAACTACTTCTAAAAATAATAAACCAGTTGGTAAAGATATTTGTACAATTTGTGGACGTAAAAAGAATACTTTTTTAGGAATTTAAAAGAGACATATTATTATCCAGAAACAGGTTATTGTGGTATTCAAGAATTGAAAAGAAAAACAGGATTACCTAATGTTGAAGAATTTTTACATGAACAAGATGTATATACTAGATATAAACCTATCATTCGTAAATTTAAAAGAAGGAGAGTTTATGTTCCAAACAGTAATAATCAATTTGACGCTGATTTGTTATTTATAAAAAATTATAGCAAATATAATGATGGAACTAATTATTTGTTAACAGTTATAGATGCTTTTAATAAATATGCTTGGGCTTTCCCTATAAAAAGAAAAACATCTGAAGAAGTCGTACAAAGCTTTAAACAAGTTTTTAAAGAAAGAAAGCCGAAATTTATTTTGACAGATGAAGGTACTGAATTTACAGGAAAAGTTACACAAAAATTATTCAAAGATAATAATATACATTGGTTTACGACTTATAATAAAGAAATAAAATCTGCAATAGCTGAGAGATTTAATAAAAGTATAAGAGAAAAAATTATAAAATATATGCACGCTAACAATACTAAAAGATATATTGATGTACTACCTAAATTACTTGTTAATTATAACAATTCATATCATAGATCAATAAAAATGACACCCATTAAGGCTAGTCGAGGCGAAAATGAATCTCAAGTTTATAAAAATTTATGTACGAAAAAGATCATGAAAAAACCTAAATTTAAGATAGGGGAAAGAATTAGAATATTAACAATTAAAAAAACATTCAGGAAAGTAGATGATTCTACATTTACTGAAGATATTTTTATAGTATCTGAAGTATTAAAAACAGATCCTATTACTCATCGATTAAAAGATTTAAACAGTAAAGGAATTGAAGGAACTTTTTATGAAAATGAAATGATTAAATATAATAAAAAAGATGATGTATATAAAATTGAAAAAATCATAAAAAAGAAAGGACATAAATATTTTGTAAAATGGTTAGGATATCCAGATGAATTTAATAGTTGGACATCTGATTTATACAATGTTTAAAGGTATAATAAAGGTGATCCTTCATTAATATGATGATTTAACGGGGTGGGATCTATCACCCCCCGATAAATATGAATAAAACTGTAATTAATACGTAGTAAATAAATGAATGTCAACTTTTTTGACGGTGTTGAAATGGTTAAATCGATAGATATTTCAGATAATGAAGTTTCAGATAATGAAGTTTCAGATAATGAAGTAGTCCAAAATTTAAAGATGAAATTAATGTATTCAGATGATGAATATTTTTATAATATGGATTATGAGAGTTTAAAACAAAGAAATAAAATTAGAATTAGTTATTTTAATCGATTTAAAAGGAGGTATAATATTTCTCAAAAAGTTGAGGATATGTTTTTAAAATTTTTAGATTTTATATATTATGAGAAATCAGTTAATTATTATTATTTTATGAAAAAGATTTGTGATATTTTTAAAATTGAAAATGATATAAAGGTTCAAAGACTTTGTTATAAATTCAAAAAGATATATGAAAAAATCTGGAATGAATTTCAAAAAATGTTTCCTAATAAATGGAGCTAACAAAAAAGTGTATACAATGCTTGACTATGAAATCAGTAAATGAGTTTTATATATATCATAGAAATGGAAATATTTATTTCCAAAGTCATTGTATATATTGTGATTCCATAATCAAATATAAAAAATTTAAATGTGAATGTGGTATGCAATATACCTACACTCACAAAAAGAGACATTTAAAAAGTATTTATCACAGTAAGCATCTTCTTGGAAAAAATATTTCAAAAAATGTTTCCTAATAAATGGAGCTCACCTTAAAGTCAAAGACTATTAATGAACTTAGAAAAGGAGTAAAACCATTGAATATTAAACAACCTAAAGGCTGTAAGAAGGAAAATATAACTAGATTATTAATTAAATATATCAGAAGAACAGGTGAATATAAACCTGTTTTAGTAGATTTGTTATATTTAGATATATCAAAATACTTAGAAAAAAAGAAAAAAATATTTATTGATAAACTTGAAAAACGTAAAAAAATTAAAAAGATTTTTGATTCTTTTAGTTTAAGATTTGATAAAAATAGTAATGATTTTAAATCTGTCTTTCCTGAAGAAAAGACACTAGAAGAAAATCTTGAAAAGTTATTTACAGAAGATAGAAAATGTCGTATATGCGGTAAATATTACGAAACTGAAGATGAAGAAAAACATATAAAGAAAGACTTAATGATTAAAAGATCAAAACAAAAGAGAAAATGTATTATTTGCGGTATATATTATAAACATTTAGAAAATCACATATCAAGTCGAAAACATAAATAAGCATTATTAAAGGATGAAGGTAACGTAGATATTAAGAAATATGAAACTGCTTATACATTGTATATCTAGTACATTGTATATCTAGTACATTGTACATTGTATATGTATTGTATATCTAGATTAAGATCATATAGAATTAATAATTGTAATAATATTAAAATCCCTCTAGAATTTTTAGAAGAGAAAAGAAAGGTTGCAATAAAAAAAAACAAATTTTGGAAGAATTTAAGGTAAATTTTAAATTGTTTTTTTTTGTATAAATTGAATGAAGAAATTCAAGAATTTACATTCAAAACTGAGAATCAAATTATATTAAAATCTAATGATTTACATACTTTTTATGATTATGTTATTGACAACTTAATAAATGAATCTGATGATTTTATATCAGAAGGATCTGGTTGGAGTCTTGAAGAAATTAAATTTTTGGAATTGAGAATAAATAAGTATCAACCCTTGAGAGGATCAAGTTATATTGATTTACCTGAAAACATTAAATCTAAACAAGCTATAATAAATGTATAAAATAAAGATAATAAATGTTTTATTTGGTCTATATTATCAGCAATTCATCCTGTAAAAAAAGATCCTCAAAGAGTGTCAAAATATGAGCAATATAAAGATGAATTAAATTTTAAAGGTATTGATCTTCCTGTTTCATTAGACAATATTAAGAAATTTGAAAAACTAAATAATATATCTGTAAATGTTTATAGTTATGATGGTTCAATTTATCCACTTAGAATAACTAAATAAATTAGAAAAACTTGTAAACTTGTTTTATATGAAAGATGAAAAAATGATCATTATTGTTGGATTAAAAATATGAATAGTTTGATCAGATCACAAATTACTAGTAATCAAATATTTTTATGTGATAGATGTTTAAATCATTTTTATTCTGTGGAAAGATTAAAGATACATGAGGAATACTGTAAAGAGAAAGAAACTGGCACAATTAATATGCCTAAAAAAGATGAAGTTATTCAATTTAAAAATCATGAAAGAAAAATGAGAGTACCATATACTATATATGCTGATTTTGAATCTCTCTTACCTAAAATTGATACACGTGAGCAAAATCAAACTAAATCATATACTGTGAAATATCAAAAACATGTAGCATATGCATTTTGTTATTATATCAAATATGAAAATGAATACTTTAAACCTCCTGTTGTTTATAGAGGACCTGATACAATCAAAAAGTTTGTATCTATGTTAAAAGAGGATACTCTTGAAATTGAAAAATTTATAAAAGAAGAAACTAAAAAATATGAAAGTATCATATCAATGATAGAGTTCGATGAAAATCATTATAAAAGAACTAATATTTGTCATATATGTGAAAAACAAATCTTAAAGGATGAAAAAGTAATTGATCTTTGTCATATAACTGGAAAATATAGGGGTTCTGCTCATAATGTTTGTAATTTAAATTATCAAATTCCAAAATTTATTCCAGTAAAAATCCATAATTTAACAGGTTATGATTCTCATTTGTTTATAAAGGAACTTGGATTTGATAAATCAAAAATAGATGCTATACTGAAGAAAAATATATATCTTTCAGCAAAAAAATAGGAGGTATGAAATTGAGATTTATTGATTCATTTAAATTTATGTCTTGCAGTTTAGATAATTTATCAAAAAACTTGAGACCAGAGAATGAATTAAATAGATGTCCTCCAAAAATACGGAAAATGAAATATATTAAATACTTAAAATCAAAATTTAGAGAGACATCATTACATTTTCCTGATGATAAATTAGATCTCATTACAGGAAAAGGTGTATATCCTTATGATTATATGGATTCAAGAGATAAATACAAGAAACAGAATTACCTTCAAAAGATACATTTTATAATAAATTGAATGAATGTAATATAACAGATGAATAATATTAACATGCTCAACGTGTTTGGAAAGAATTTAATATAAAAAATTTAGGTGAATATACAGATTTATATGTCAAAACAGATGTATTAATTTTAACTGATGTGTTTGAAAATTTTAGAGATGTTTGTTTAAAAACTTATAAATTAGATCCAAATTGGTATTTTACTGCTCCTGGTTTATCTTGGGATGCAATGTTAAAAATAACAAATGTTAAATTAGATTTATTAAATAATTATGATATGATTCTCATGATAGAAAAAGGTTTAAGAGGAGGTGTTTCACAATGTTGCAATAGATATGGAAAAGCAAATAATAAATATATGAAAAATTATGATAATAGTAAAGAATCCAATTATTTAATGTATTTAGATGTTAATAATTTATATGGATGGGCTATGGGTCAATATTTACCATATGGAGAATTTACATGGTGTAATCGTGATGAAATAAATTATGTTAAACGTGAAGTATATAACCATAAAATAAAAGATGATTCAGAGAATGGATATATATTTGAAATTAGTTTAAGATATCCAAAAGAGTTACACGTTTATCATTCAGATTTACCATTATGTCCTGAAAATAGAATTCCTGAAAATTCGAAACAAGGTAAGTTATTAACATATTTATACGATAAAGAGAAATATGTAGTTCATTATAGAAGTTTAAAACAATACAATTACAATTTAAACAATCGAATTGGTTGAAAAAATATATAGATTTAAACACTGAAATGAGAAAGAAAGCTGCTAATGATTTTGAGAAAGATTTTTATAAATTGATGAATAATTCAGTATTTAGAAGAACTATGGAAAATATAAGAAAACGAATCGATGTAAGATTATGTTGTAATTATGATCAAGTTAAAAAATTAATTGCTAAACCTAATTTCAAATGTAGAACTATTTTTGATGAAAATTTGGTAGCTGTTCACATGAAAAAAACAAAACTATATTTTAATAAACCGATTTATGTTGGAATGAGTATATTAGATTTATCTAAACATTTAATGTATGATTTTCATTATAATGTCATGAAACCGAGATATAAGGATAATATTAAGTTATTATATATGGATACAGATAGTTTTATATATGATATTAAAACAGATGACTTTTATGTAGATATGATGTCAATAATTGATTATTTCGATACATCTGATTATCAAGTAAATAATCCATATAATATACCTAGATGTAATAAAAAAGTATTAGGTAAAATGAAAGATGTAAATAGCGGTGTGATTATGGAAGAATTTGTAGGTTTAAGAAGTAATATGTATTCAATAAGATTAGAAAAACAGAGTGTTGAAGAATATAATAATAATGAAGAACATATAGAAAACCATAAAAAATTTGAGACTAAGAAGTCTAAAGGAACAAAGACTAGTACCATTAAAAACAGAATATCATTTGAAGATTATAAAGACTGTTTAATTAATAAAAAAGATCAATATAGAACACAGAATTTAATTTGAAGTAAGACACGTGAATTATATTCAATTCAAGTGAACAAGATAGCTTTATCAGCAAAAGATGATAAAAGATTTATATTAGAAGATGGTATGAATACTAGAGCTTTAGGACATTATAAAAATGTTAATTCTATATAAATGGATGAGTGCTTAGGTGGAGCTTTAAATTTCACAAATTCTGAAGACTATTTGACTTATCTTTGTAAAGAATTGTATGATCATACTAAAAAACTATTATCAGAAAGTTTTCAAAGGATTAGGAGTTTTATATGTTATTTCAAAGAACTTATTCTATTATGATTAGCAGGGTGGATTTATATTTATAAAAATGTTTACTAATAAATGGAAGAGTTCAATAGACTGAGAGGTTATCCTAAAACGTTTAAATTAACTGATTTAAATCCTGGGGAATATGATCTGATATCATTGAGAAAAATTAATACTAAATATGAAGATATGAAGTCTATGATTGATTATTTCGATACATCTGATTATCAAGTAAATAATCTATATAATATGCCTAGATGTAATAAAAAAGTATTAGGTAAAATGAAAGATGAAAATAGCTTTGTGATTATGGAAGAATTTGTAGGTTTGAGAAGTAAAATGTATTCAATAAGATTAGAAAAACAGTGTTGAAGAATATAATAATAATGAAGATAAAGAAAAACCATAAAAAATTTGAGACTAAGAAGTCTAAAGGAACTAAGGCTAGTACCGTTAAAAACAGAATATCACTTGAAGATTATAAATACTGTTTATTAAATAAAAAATCTGATGTGGGCAACACATGACTTTCCTTATATAATGTAATGAATTTACTACTTTTACAGTAAAAAAATAGGTTTTTCTTATAGTAGATAGTAATATTCTTTTCAAGATATTGAATTTTCTACAATTAGTCGTCATTTTCATTGATTTAGCATCATTTTTATCCATTTGGCGAGATTTTCATTAATTTGGCAACATTTCAAAAAAGTCGCCAAGTTAGCGACATTCCGCCAAATTCGTCGCCAAAATCTCGCCAAGCGTTATGCACTAAGAAAAAAGTTATTCTTACAGCAGATAAATGACTATTGGCGTTCAAATACAAAAGTATTATTCAAAGAATATTTTTTCATGAATGGAACGAGCTAGATCCACGAGAATGATGTCATTCAATTTATCGCATAGTATTACATATGAAAAGTGAACATGTTTCTCAATAGGAATTTTTTTTTTATGTGACTTTTTCATAATTTTTTTAAAAAATGTACAATATCTCGAGAACGGTCCATGTTAGCGTTCTAAAATTTATGCCAATCGTTTCCTAATGAAAAATTACATAAGAAATGTCTATTTAAGTAACTTTATTAGCGGATTTGATTTTTTGACGATTTTTTCAAAATTTCATTCGAAAATTTAGGGGGGTTCTTAACATTCGATTGCATATAAAAGCAATAGGCTTCCAGTGTTTACGGATTGTGATTTTTGTACCAAATTTGGTTCGAATCGGTCCAGTCGTTCGTCAGTTATCGTCTCCACAGACTCACTGACACACACACATACTTTCACACACACACACACACACACACACACACACACACACACACACACAGACATCACTTCAAAAATGTTTGATTCGTGATCAGGGATGCTTGAAACGTGCTCTCCCGTCGAAAACTCGAATTCGAATTTTCGACCCCGTCACAATACTTTCCTTATACATTATGTATATAAGGAAAGTAAAAAATCTGACGTGGGCAACACATGACTTTCCTTATATAATGTACTGAATTTGCTACTTTTACAGTAAAAAAAATAGGTTTTTCTTATAGTAGATATTTATATTCTTTCCAAGATATTGAATTTTCGCGTATTAGTCGTCATTTCCATTGATTAAGCGTCATTTTCATTCATTTGGAGAGATTTTCGTTAATTTGGCAACATTTCAAAAAGTCGCCAAGTTGGCGATATTCCGCCAAATTCGTCGCCAAAATCTCGCCAAGAATTATGGACGAAGAAATAAGTTATTCTTACAACAGACAAATGACTATTGGCGTTCAAATACAAACGTATTACTCAAAGTATCTTTTTTCATGAATGGAACGAGCTAGATCCACGAGAATGATGTCACCCAATTTATCGTATGGTATTACATATGAAAAGTGAACATGTTTCTCAATAGGAAATAATTTTCTTTATTTTATGACTTTTTGATAATTTTTTTAAAAAAGGTGCAATATCTCGAGAACGGTTCATGTTAGCGTTCTAAAATTGATGCCAATCGTTTTCTAATGAAAAATTATATAAGAAATATCTATTTGCGTAACTTTCTTAGTGGTTTTAATTTTTTGACGATTTTTTTAAAATTTCATTCGAAAATTTAAGGAGGTTCTGAACATTCGATTGCGTATAAAAACAATAGGCTTCCAGTGTTTACGGATTGTGATTTTTGTACCAAATTTGGTTCGAATCGGTCCATTCGTTCGTCAGTTATCGTCTCCACAGACTCACTGACACACACACATACTTTCACACACACACACACACACACACATACACACACACAGACATCACTTCAAAAATGTTTGATTCGTGATCAGGGATGCTTGAAACGTGCTCTCCCGTCGAAAACTCGAATTCGAATTTTCGACCCCGTCACAATACTTTCCTTATACATTATGTATATAAGGAAAGTAAAAAGATCAATATAGAACACAGAATTTAATTAGAATTAAGAAACATGAATTGTATTCAATTCAAGTGAACAAGATAGCTTTAACAGCAAAAGATGATAAAAGATTTATATTAGAAGATGGTATGAATACTAGAGCTTTAGGATATTATAAAAATGCTAATTCTATATAAATGGATGAGTACTTAGGTGGAGCTTTAAATTTCACAAATTCCAAAGACTATTTGACTTATCTTTGTAAATATGATAAATATGATCATACTAAAAAACTATTACCAGAAAGTTTTCAAAGGATTAGGAGTTTTATATGTTATTTCAAAGAACTTATTCTATTACGATTAGCAGGGTGAATTTACATTTATAAAAATGTTTACTAATAAATGGAAGAGTTCAATAGACTGAGAGGTTATCCCACGTTTAAATTAAATGATTTATATCCTGGGGAATATGATCGGATATCATTGAGAAAAATTTAAACTAAATATGGAGATTCAGTAATCGTAAAGTTAGATGTGGAAGGAGAAGAAAAAGAGTATTACCTTGCGAATAAACATGAAAAACTCTCTGATGAATCAATATATAAAATCAATAAAGGTAGACATATATTTAAGTATTCGGGTATGATTGATGATAAATACGAATATGAATTAGAGAAAGCTTAATCATTCTTCAGTTGGGGGGCGTCACCCCCCATTATAATTATCATATGTTTTGTATATTCATAATGATTTCATATTTTTATAATTCTTTTTAATTTTATAAAAAATGTTTAGATTTAGTTAAACATTTTGAGTTTTTCTATTAAATATATGGGAGTGTCTCAACCCCACCATTTAAAAACAGGGGGCTTCCATTCATTTGGAGGTCCTCTTTTTTCACGCATTTATTTTATATAATTCACTGCATATACTTTTAATATGTCTAGCTTTTTAACTAAAAAAGTTAACTGTTAAAAGGTATGTATACACATTTTTACTTTCCTTATATACATAATGTATAAGGAAAGTATTGTGATATGGTCGAAAATTCGAATTGGAGTTTTCGACGGGAGAGTACGTTTCAAGCATCCCTGATCACGAATCAAACATTTTTGGAGTGATGTATGTGTGTGTGTGTGTGTGAAAGTATGTGTGTGTGTGTGTGTGTCAGTGAGTCTGTGGAGACGATAACTGACGAACGAATGGACCGATTCGAACAAAATAGGGAACAAAAATCACAATCCATAAACACTGGAAGCCTATTGTTTTTGTACGCAATCGAATGTCCAGAACCCTCCTAAATTTTCGAATGAAATATTGAAAAAATCGTCAAAAAATCAAAACCACTAATAAAGTTACGCAAATAGACATTTCTTATGTAATTTTTCGTTAGAAAACGATTGACATAAATTTTAGAAAGCTAACATAAACCGTTCTCGAGATATTTTACAATTTTCCAAAAAAATTATCAAAAAGTCATAAAATAAAAATATTTCCTATTGAGAAACATGTTCACTTTTCATATGTAATACCATGCGATAAATTGGGTGACATCATTCTCGTGGATCTAGCTCGTTCCATTCATGGAAAAAGATACTTTAAGTAATACTTTTGTATTTGAACGCCAATAGTCGTATATCTGCTGTAAGAATAACTTATTTCTTCATCCATAACGCTTGGCGAGATTTTGGCGACGAATTTGGCAGAATGTCGCCAACTAGGCGACTTTTTGAAATGTTGCCAAATTAACGAAAATCTCGCCAAATGGATAAAAATGACGCAAAATCAATGAAAATGACGACTAATTGTCGAAAATTCAACATCTTGGAAAGAATATTACTATCTACTATAACAAAAACCTATTTTTTTTACTGTAAATGTAGTAAATTCATTACATTATATAAGGAAAGTCATGTGTTGCCCACATCAGATTTTTTTTACTGTAAAAATAGTAAATTCATTACATTATATAAGGAAAGTCATGTGTTGCCCACATCAGATTTTTTACATTATAGCAGTACTACAATAATTTATTATACTTGGAAACTTCAAACTTCATCAAAAAAGATAATGTTGTAAATCAACTGCTTCACTTAATAAAATCAATGAATATTTTATTCATATCACTTATATTCCAGATTCTAGAGCTAAATAATTTTGTGTGGTAAAAATTAAGCAATTCTTATACAACTCATATTACACTTACAATCACTTGATTTGTTAACATTCTGAATTCTATAGAAATTAAGCTCCGTTGTAGGAATAATTAAAGTTTAGTGATCATTTAAAATAGAAAATAGTGTACTTGCATCTGCACAGAATTTAGATACGCAGATAATATGCAAAAATATAGCGGTTTTAGGACTGATACAATACTAAACATAAACGGTCTTTAAACGGCATGATATTTACACAAGGGACAAAATGGATGCCATATTTTATTTTGAAATGAGGAGCATGGTCTCTTCATATAATATGGGTGTAATTAATATTTCAATATTTATTTAAAAAACTACCTAAAATATTTTGCTGAATTTTTTTTGCTCTTTACGTGATTATTTGTATATTTTCTAAAATTTTCGAAACAATTTGTGAATTTTAACACCTTATAAAAAGTGTTTGAAAAATTATATCCCATGGGGTTCAATGTATTTAATTTTATCAACCCTGATTATATCCGAAACTAATTGGATGATATTATTCCTTTTCATTCCCATATGTCCCACAGACAGTCTCAACAACATACTAAAATTCCATTTTGGCAGTTATCGTGCAAACGGATAGACAGATGTCGTACGGCATGCACGACATTTCGTAATTCAAATTACGGATGCCAACCTAGCTAATGAGCTATTTAAATGCTGCGGAGGGAGCCAATGGCAATACAAACATAAATAAGCAGCGCATCCCCTTCTTCACTTCAACGAATCAACAACGACACTACAATGTGAAAAGAAAAAGGTTTGAGAGAATGTTCTAGAACTTTCCACAGATGCAATTTCGACAGCGTCCTAGACGCACCTGAGTTTTTTTAGTCGACGTAAAACTTTCGAACGGGTCAGCATCATGTTTTTGGTTGTGTGAAAAGTGTCTGTAGATTGTGAGCAATAGAATGGTAGCGTGTGCAAGTACGAGAAGTGCAACGATGTTCCTACATCATTGAGATGGCACGAATATGCACGTAACAAAGAGTAGAGGTAACCGATTTTCAATTGTCACTATTAGCACGGAAGGCACACCTTTAACGATTATTAAGATAATTAACTACCAGTTCGTATGAGTAGATCATATGAACGAGTTCGTAAATATTGAACTATAAGAATTATTCTTCATAGATTGTTTAAAGGAAACTGTTATTTAAGAAATTTAAGTCAATGTTTTTTATATGTGTAAATATATATTAATGTAATATTGTTAGTATTATGTGTCTTTAAATAATTGATTTATTCATAATATAATTACTCCAGATTATAGTGGATATATATTAAGCAAAATATTAAAAATAATTGAGCAATTAAGCATGAGTATTTCTTTATGTTTTGTGTGTTTATATCCGAGCTTGAGGACCGGGAGCTTACATGCTCCACCCTTAGCGACGGCATCATAGGTAAGTCCTATACTGGTAATTTTTGATAAGGACAATATTACCTTATGACATGATGTCGCCGCGCGAATTGGTGCCGTATGTGGTCAAGCTCGGAGAGAATTAATTTTCATAAGAGAAAGTAAAAGATATAAGTAAAAGGCAAAATTAAATTTAATAATGAGTTTGAATATAAAAGTGAATTTAATAATAAGTGGAATGTAATATTGAATTTAACAATGAATTTAATAATGAGATATAACTCAGTAGAATGATAAGAAAATGCATGAAAATGATAATTTAAATATGTATTATATGATTGTATATATATGTATGTATTAGCATAAATATTTAATATAGAGTCAGAATTGTATGACAGTGTATAAAATCATGGCGCCGAATAAAACTAGGCAATTAAGTAAAAGAGCGAGGCAAGATCCGCCGATTAATGTAAATAGCAGTATAACAGATAGTTCGGCAAATAACGCGATCCAGATACAGATGCCCGCAAATCAAGCGCAGCAAAATACATCGTTGCCAATTATGCAGATGTTACCATCATTTGATGGACAAAAAGAAAATAATGTCAATTTCTTTATCATACAATTTAAGGAAATAGCGGAGTTAACATCATGGTCCGAACAAGAGAAAATTATAATTGTCAAATCAAGATTAAAGGGAAAGGCTCAACAATTTCTAGCAGAAAATATTGCTCTGCAAAAGGAAAAATCATATGAAAAATTCATGGAGTTATTAAAAAACAAATTTGAAAGGAAACAAACATTAGTGCAAAAACACAACAATTTTAACAATCTGAAACATTTACCAAATATGACAATTAAGGAACTTGCACAAGAAATCGAAAACCAGGCGATAATTTTTCTAGAAATAGATGAAACAATGGACGCAAATGTAAAAAAAATTACAGAGAAAATTAAACTCACCAAATTTTTACAGATAGTCAGAGAAGATGTAAGAACAGAAATAAAAAAAAATGACCCGAAAACCTTTGACGAAGCTGTGAAAATAGCTGAGGTGATAGAATCCGCATTGGAGGAAGATAGTGATTGTATAAATAGTATTGAAATAGAAAATAAAATAATTGAGAATGTAGAAATAAATCATGTAAAAACTGAAAATAATGCAGAAAAGCCGCCACAGAAAGTCTGTATAGCGTGCGGTCGCAACAATCACTGGATGTCAGAATGTTTTACGCTGCAAAAAGTACAAAATAATTTAAAAAGGGCATTCACAAATGAAAACAACAGTCAAGAAAACACCAATTTTCAACAAAGACCCACTATTCAAAATAATTATGCACACTATAGTAGGGCGAATTTCAGAAGAGGTAATTTCATAAATAACCGGGGAATACGGCGTCGTGCAGGAAATAACAGACAATTTCAAAATAATAACAGAAGATCATATCAGAATAATGGACCACATTATGAAAGCAATCATAGGCAATATCAGAATAATGAATATTTAAACTAAGAAAGGGACCTCGAAATAAAAGACAAACAGAAAGTTATAAGGCATCAAATAAGGATTCGAGATCCCATAAAATTGCAAGCAAAATTAATAAGGATGCACAGAATTTAAATGAACATTTACTGAATTCAACATATGGACAGAGTGACGCATTGCCAATGATTAATATTAATTTAGAAAATATAAAAACAGTGGCTCTCATAGATAGTGGCGCAAGTGTCACTTTATTATCAGATAACATTTTTCAAAAAATCAAAAATAAAATTAAAATTAACTATTTATCTAGACAAGTAAAAATACAGACTATGACCAAAGAAAATATTCAATTTTCAAAATGCATCAGCTTTAGCTTTAAAATTGAAAACAAAAGATGCAAAAATTCTTTTTTCATAACTAAACAATTAAACAACACACCCTATGAAATAATCTTAGGATTTGATTTTCTCAAAAATCATCATGCCATAATTGACACAAATAAATTAATATTAAAGTTTGTCAAAGAATCCATATCTATACCATTTCAAGACAAAAATCAGAAAAAAGCACAGCAACCAGAAAATAATTATACAAAAGTTGAACATATTCAATGCTTAAATGCAAGCTTAGCGCATAAAATTAAATTACTACCTAAAGAAACAAAATCAATAAAATTAAAATTAAATGAAAACCATTTTGAGGATAAGGAGGTATTGTTAAATATTACAAATTCATTAAAAGATTTACACGCTGAGCATTCTTTACATTATGTAAATAATAGAAAATTTATTTCTACTCTTTTAACAAACAAAACAGAAGAAGAGATTCATCTAAATAAAAATATGATATTTGGTACTGTAACACCGCAGTTTGAAATTTGTGAAGAAAAACATGATACTGATAAAATTTTACAGATTAACAATATCGAAAGCTTAAATGACCCACAAAAAATTGATATTTCAGCATTACGAAAAGCGGAATTAACACCGCAAGATTTTAAACTAGATCACTTACAAGAAAATGAAAAACATATATTGCTAAAATTACTGTTACAAAATTATGATGTATTTTCGAAATCATACAAAACGCTGGGAATGACGGAAGAAATAGTACCGGAATTTAATTTACTACACCAATACCCAATTCAGTGTAAACCTTATCCCTTGCCAAAAATGTTAAAACCTGTACTCGAAAGTGAGATAAAACAATTGTGTGAAGCTGGAATTATAGAAAAATCTACAAGTAATTATGCGTTCCCATGCTTATTGATAAAGAAGAAAGCCAGTATTAATAGTAACAATGCCAATAAAGAACAAAAATATCGTTTAGCCGTAGATTACAGGCTACTTAATCAAATTACTGAATTACTGCCCGTAAATATTGGTAAAATTAGCGACATTCTGCACAACATCGCAGGACACAAATTATATACTGTAATTGATTTAAAAGCCGCGTTTTTTCAGATAAAAATCAAACCTGAATATGGGTCGATACTCACATTCGTAACGAAGGAAGCCGCCTATAGCCCTAATAGAATGCCTTTTGGCGCAAAAAACTCATCAGCCTATTTCTCATTACTAATGATGAAATGCTTAGGAGATTTAAAAGATCAGAAAATTGAATTTTATTTAGATGACATTGTAATTGCCGCAAATTCATTCGAGAAAATGTTGGAGAAATTAAAAACGGTATTTTCGAGATTAGCTAAATTTGGTTTAACCATTGACCCTTCAAAATTACAAATGTGTAAAGAGAACATTAAATTTCTAGGATTTAAAATAAGTAAGGAAGGCATAACACCTTCAGATGATAATGTACAAAAAATAACGAATTTCCCTGTGCCAACGACAGTAAAAAAAGTAAAATCATTTTTAGGTTTATGTAATTATTTTAGGCAGATCATACCAAATTTTTCTGAACTATGCAATCCATTAATTGAATTAACAAAGAAAGATAAAAAATTTATATGGACGGAGAAATGCGATGAAGCGTTTGTAACATTGCAAAACGCGATTTTATCGAAACCGGTAGTCAAGGCAGCTGATATGTCAAAGCCGTTCTTTTTGTCAACTGATTGTTCAAAAGTAGCCGCGTCAGGAATTTTACTTCAATCAGTGAATGGAAATTTTCATCCTATCGAGTATTATAGCAGGAAACTTTCAGACAGTGAAAAGAAATATCCGAGCATGAAGCTAGAATTGTTAGCAATTCACGACGCTATAATACATTTCAAAGATTTTTTATATGGTACGCACTTTACAGTTTTGACCGATTCTAAAGCATTGACACATTTTATTCAGTTAGAAAATCAAAATTCTGATTTAATCGCAAGATGGTTATTAAATTTACAACAATATTCATTTGACATAAAATACATTAAAGGACAAGATAATCCCAGTGATTTTATGTCACGCCAAATTTTTTCTGAACAAAGTAAGACTAAATTAATAAATAACATTATTGCTAATGACAGCGCTATAACAATAGCCAAAATTTTAGAAGAGCAAGCAAAAGATAGAGAGATAAAGAAAATTATGAACGGACTAAATGCAAAATCTAGGCAGCCAATATATGTAAATAAATACTATAGAGATGTAAATACAGGATTAATTATGATAAAGACTGCTAGAAATATCAGAAATCCTATGCAAAAGGACAGAATTCTAATACCTCACAGTCTAAAATTTGCAGTTATTGAGTTAGCTCATACACCACATTTTGGAGTAGAAAAAACATATCAAATTCTGAATAGAAAGTATTACTGGAAAGGGGCGTACAGTGATGTAAAAAATTTTTGCGCATCATGTGATGCATGTTTATGTTACAAGAATAAGGCTATAAGACCTATGGCATTACAACGTGTCCCACGTCCATGTAAACAAAATCACACGGTGGCATTAGACATTGTAGGGAAGCTACCGAGAAGTAACGGACAGCACGAGTACATCATAACGATGATAGACCATTACTCGAGATTTCTGGAGGCAGTACCCGTGAGAAATATTACAACTGCGAGTGTATTACAGGTCCTAACGAATTGGATTTCACAAAATGGCGTTCCTATGTGGCTGCTGACCGATAATGCTCGGCAACTGAAAAGCGAGGAATTTAAAAAATTCGCAGAGCAACATGGTATAAAATTGAAATATACTTCAATTTACAAACCCAGCTCAAATGCAATTTTAGAAAGAAGCCACTTGGGAATAAAAAATTCTTTGGCAGCAATGGCTGACCAAACATTTAATTGGCACAAAGTCTTGCCATATGTCAAATTATTTCATAATGCGACACCCAGCGCAAATATAGACCACAGTCCCGCTATTTTGTTTCTTACCAGAGATTTGAAATTACCCGGAGAAAATAATCTGGAAATAGCGGACCCGGATGACAGTCCGAATTTAACTAAAACTGAATATGATAATGACGTCAGTGAAGCACTTACTTTAGCGGAAAAAATTAATAGATATACAAAACGAAAACAAATTCAAGCCCAAAGTCGCCAAGAAAGAAATTTTAGAAGAGTTAGACAGCAGAAATTATTAAAAGGCCAAATTGTTTATTTAAAAAACCTCAGACCCACCACAGCATTACAAAAAAAATTTCAAGGACCATTTCGCATCGTAAAGGTGATCCGTAACAATAATTACGCTATCACACCTATGAACGATCCAAATAAAAAATGGATAGTTGTTCACGCGAATAAATTATATAAAGCAGAGCCGCGTAAAAAGTATTTACAAAGTAAACAAACACGGCGAACTGTTGACAGAAGTCAATCGCATGTAAACAAAGAATATAACGCCAATAATCCAAATGATAGGAGTACTAGACGTTATAATCTGAGGACACGCAAAAAATAGTATTGGAAAGCATTCTACAAGATGTGTAGCAGTCTATAATGATTTTTAAATTAAATTAGATGGTATTATAAAATATATTACTTTCCTACAATATTTTGAAATTAAATTGGAAAGCATTTTGAAATAATTTTGGTAGTCTACAGTAAATGTAAAAATTAAGTTGGAAGGTAGTATACAAATAGATATTTTTGGTTAATGTAAAGAAAATGAATATAATTATAATAATAGAAAATTTATGTAGATAAAGCAACTTTCAAAATTAAGTGATAAGTAAGTAAATAGACAACAAGTGTGTTACAAATAGCATAGTGCCACAATATGTGCAAAACATAGGGCAGCAAAAGTATATGGTTATTTTAGTATGTATTGTGTATTGTATATTATGTATGGTATATTGTGAAAACTGTAGTGTTGAGGAAAAGTGTGTAGTAGTGAAGACTTAGTGTGAGGATAGGCATGATAGTTATCCAAAATGCACGGTAGTCAACAAAATCGCAAAATTAAATAAAACTTCAAAAAAAAATTGTCTGGAGGAAGGCAAGTCCAGCGGATAGGAATTTTTAAATCATGGATTTTTCTGCAACAACAGCAACAAAAAAAAATAACAGTAGGAAAGTTTATCAGCGGGTTGACTGGTTAGCAGTAATGTTGTCAATAAGTATCAACGTGTACAACATAAAATAGTAAATAAATGTTTTTTCCCTTCCAAACAAAATAAAAATTAGTCTACGTTATAAAAATGGACATTGTCAAATACTATGTAAGTGGGGATAAGAGCAGGGAGATTCATTTTGTAAAATAAATATGAGGATTTTGTAAATATGAGGATAAAACAAAAATATAGGTAATAAATAAACATTTATGTATAGATACATAACTTATATATAGAGCAATAAACATCAGAAAAAATATGTAGAAGTGATAAATAATACATACAATACCCCTCAATGTTCTAAAAATAAATAAACTAACATGTGTTGCAAGAAAGAGAGAGAGAGAAATAAATAAATTTTACGTACTTTCAATTTGTATTACTTGTACGGTGACTGATGAATTAAGGGTAGGAGTGTCGTAATAGGGAGTTGGCAATTCAAGAATCTTGATGGTCATGTGTCTTTATTGATAACAGATGATGAATGGCTGTAGAGGTCAACGAGGAAGTGGCAAATTTTGTTTCCAATGGTAACATGCTGATGAAGTATATGCACTGTTTCATTTTTCTTGTACGGGTCTTGAAAAAATTGTATAACATAATTAATAAAATGCAAAATAAAGTCATGGAACATGGTAAATGCAAGTATATAATATTCAAAATCATAAAAGTATTAATTAAATACTTCATAAAAAGCTGACAGAATAAAAGCAAAATCATAAATAAATAAATAAATAAAAGTGTGAAGTCAAAATAAACACTCACAGATGATGTAAATAATAATTAGTAAATTAATAGATATATATTGCATAAATAGTGTATACAGACCTTTTACAAAAACACACAATCTGGAAAGCAAAATAAAAGTTAATTACATAAATGGATTAATAAACGTGAAGAAGTAAGAGTAGTTTCCTAGCCTTCACAGTCAGCGTAACAGTTCCATATATGGTCATTGTACGGCGAAAACTAGTCACCTTCAAAAGAAATAGCCAGGCTAAAAATAAACATCGGAGAAAATCTCCCATGCATAGTACGAGAATAATACAAAAAAAAAAGTTCTATTGTAAGCATACAATAAATGTATCAAAATTTAAAATTATAATTGCAGGCAATTATAGTTATTTAAAAATACCGGCCGGTATATAAAAAATAAAATACATTAGGAAAACACATTGATTTGTATGTAAATGATAAATGATTGAGTATTATTAATAAACTATAGCATTAATTAAGCATCACTGGAAATAGAAATAAATAACAGATAAAATTAAATATGAAAGAATTAGATTTAAATAAATAAATATGTAAAGTTATGCTGAAACGGGAACATAAAGTCAGTTATATCAGTAACATAACAAAAGCATGGTATATTCATAATACTACACATAAAATAATATATCACGCGTTGTTGCAACAAGGGATAAATAAATCCAATAAATTAAAAGTACATGAAATCAAAATAATAATTCAACAGTCAGATCTGTGTTAAGGTTATAAGATAATAATAATAAAAAAATATATATATATTAAATTAAATAGAATTAATAACAACATATGTAAAATAAATATATAATATGATACACATAAAATATAATTGTAATTAAATTCCTTAAAAGGATACACGTAAAACCTCTCACTTCAATGTGAGCGTAAGCCGTCAAGATCGGACAGTCTGAAAAGCCCGCGCTTGTGAAGAATATACCGCCAAAATCGCAAACGATAACGATTATTTGGGCAGAACAGGAGATTGAAAGTTGCAATCTTATGTAACGTTCCGTGCTTCGGGGGGTCGGGGCGCAGAAAATCGCCATGCATGACCGATTGTTCGCAGTTGCCATGGAAACGCGTAGGAGAAGAGAGGAAAGCTACGGGTCAAGCGAAATCTTTTCTTTTTTTCTTTTTCTCCCCTTCCGCCAGCGCAGTTGTTTCACACTAAGGGGCAGCCGAAGAGGAAATTTAAAGGCATACTTGTTATTGTGGAGATGCAGTATTTTGGAGTAGCGAAATGAGTATATAGATTTGATATTTTAAATGCCGAGACGTAATATGATATAATTATGATGTGCAAAATACCCATGATTGATACACGCTTAAACAGTTATATAACATGTATGTGTATTACAAATAAGAAATATATACAGCTAAAAAATTGTGTAAAAAAAAAAATTATTTACGTATGTGAAGATAAGATATCAAGGTAATGATTTGCGTATATTTTAATGTAATGTTGTGAACGTGTATATAAATTGAAATGAAAAATAACATGTTCTGCAGTCGAACTCTATAATAGACTATAAGTAGAAACATTATAACAATACAGCTATTGAAGTACCAGGTCTGTGAAAATGATATCACAGAACAATGATTATTATCACAGAACAATGTATTTTATACAGAACATTATTCAGTATTATAATGACTATGTGGTTCAAATCAATAGTGTGCCTTCCCACAGATAATAGTGTGCCTTCCAGGTGACAATTATGTGTCTTCCGTGCTGGTAAGATACTTCCAATGTGACAATATTGTGTTTCTGTACGGTGATAAACATTTTAGTGACAGATATCTTTGCAGTGTATCAGACAAGGGTACCTCAATATGTTTCTAGTGCTTCAGTACAACAGTGCATCAAGTTCTTATAGATGTATCAGTGGGACACGATACTAGTGACTTCCTGTGACAATTTTTCTCAGTGCATATGCTTTGTACCGTATTCTAGATTTAATCTCATGCAGAGGGGGATAAATGTCGTACGGCATGCACGACATTTCGTAATTCAAATTACGGATGCCAACCTAGCTAATGAGCTATTTAAATGCTGCTGAGGGAGCCAATGGCAATACAAACATAAATAAGCAGCGCATCCCCTTCTTCACTTCAACGAATCAACAACGACACTACAATGTGAAAAGAAAAAGGTTTGAGAGAATGTTCTAGAACTTTCCACAGATGCAATTTCGACAGCGTCCTAGACGCACCTGAGTTTTTTTAGTCGACGTAAAACTTTCGAACGGGTCAGCATCATGTTTTTGGTTGTGTGAAAAGTGTCTGTAGATTGTGAGCAATAGAATGGTAGCGTGTGCAAGTACGAGAAGTGCAACGATGTTCCTACATCATTGAGATGGCACGAATATGCACGTAACAAAGAGTAGAGGTAACCGATTTTCAATTGTCACTATTAGCACGGAAGGCACACCTTTAACGATTATTAAGATAATTAACTACCAGTTCGTATGAGTAGATCATATGAACGAGTTCGTAAATATTGAACTATAAGAATTATTCTTCATAGATTGTTTAAAGGAAACTGTTATTTAAGAAATTTAAGTCAATGTTTTTTATGTGTGTAAATATATATTAATGTAATATTGTTAGTATTATGTGTCTTTAAATAATTGATTTATTCATAATATAATTACTCCAGATTATAGTGGATATATATTAAGCAAAATATTAAAAATAATTGAGCAATTAAGCATGAGTATTTCTTTATGTTTTGTGTGTTTATATCCGAGCTTGAGGACCGGGAGCTTACATGCTCCACCCTTAGCGACGGCATCATAGGTAAGTCCTATACTGGTAATTTTTGATAAGGACAATATTACCTTATGACAACAGACAAAATGAACAAAGTCATAAACACTTTGCAATAATGTTGAAAAGTGTTAAAAATACAGAGAATCAAGATATTTTGGCAATATTAATAAAGTATGTTATAATTTGTCTAGATATGTAAATGAAAAAATTAAGAAAAAAAAATTGACATTTTTATTAACAGAGATTTTGCAGAAAACAGAAGCAATGTTCGCAACAATTTTCGAAATAATGTTTATAACGTAATCATGAATCAATTAACAAGTTTTAATTGTCGATATTTAGAAATGCCATTTATAATGATTTTTATTGCTTAGTTCCGAATAATTTTCATAAAATTTTATGCAATACTAATAAAATAATTTTTGTCACATGAGAGTTCAGCAGGAATTGACGTATAATTGATAAACAAAGATAAGAAAAATAAGCAACCAAATAAATAAAGATCATAAATAAAGAAATAAATGACCCAGGGAATTTTGCAGACAGAACAATTCAGTTTTGGAAAAGAAAAAGACTATTACTTTCCTTATATACATTATGTATAAGGAAAGTATTGTGGCGGGGTCGAAAATTCGAAATCGAGTTTTCGACGGGAGAGCACGTTTCAAGCATCCCTGATCACGAATCAAACATTTTTGAAGTGATGTCACTGTGTGTGTGTGTGTGTGTGTGTGTGTGTGTGTGTGGAGACGATAACTGACGAACGAATCGACCGATTCGAACCAAATTTGGTACAAAAATCACAATCTATAAACACTGGAAGCCTGTTGTTTTTATACGCAATCGAATATTCGGAACCACCCTAAATTTTCGAATGAAATTTTGAAAAAATCGTCAAAAAATCAAAACCACTAATAAAGTTACGCAAATAGACATTTCTTATGTAATTTTTCATTAGAAAACGATTGACGTAAATTTCAGAACGCTAACATGAACCGTTTTCGAGATATTGCACATTTTTCATAAAAATTATCAAAAAGTCATATAAAATAACAAGAAAGATCAATCATGCATAAGCATTGATTATGAAACACTTTCCAACTGAAATGTAATTTCATTTAAAAATTTCTAAAATGTGATTCATTCAGTGGTAATATCTTTTACATTATCACAGTACTACAGTAATTTATTATACATAAATATTTAAAACTGTATCGAAATATAAATCATCTGATTCTTTATGCAAAATCAATGAATATTTCATTCATATAACTTGTATTCCAGACTCCAGAGCTAAATAATTTTGTGTGAAAAAAATTCAGCAATTTTTATGTAATTCATCTTACAATCGCTTGAGATATTTGCATTCTGCATATGTTAAAATTAGGCTTCCTTGAAGAAATAATAAAAGTTTAGGGATCATTTAAAATCACAACTATTGTAATTGCATAGGCACGGAATTTAGATACACAGATAATACACAGATAATATATATGTGTATGTACTCAAAGTATTGGAATCGTGCCGAGGATCGGAACTCGAATTTTCAAAATATCTACACGTTTTGGGACTTCTAGAACACGAAAAAACTACTTTTAGGAAGACGTCTGTGTGTGTAAGGGTGTATCTGTGTATGTTTCTGTGTGTCTGTGTGGATATTACATCCACTCTAATTGAAAAACTAATGGACCGAATTTCATACAATTTGGTAGGTATGTTTTTGTGGGAAATCCTGATGTTCATTAGATTATAGTATGATTCGTAATAAAAGAATCTGCCTTCTTTGCGAAATGGCCGCAGAAATTGCCTTTATCCACTCTAGCTAAAAACTAATGAACCAAATTTAACAAAATTTAGAGTATAATATTTCAATAACCTACAAGTGATTTATATACCAAATTTAACAAAATTTTGTATATAAATCATTTGTAGGTTATTCTACTACGATTCGGGAAAAAGGAACGGGCTATTTTTGCGAAATGGCCAGCAAAAATCGTTATATATAAAAATAAAAGACTACGTGTGCTCAATTATATCAATTAAATTCCTATTTTATATGTGATTTTTGACAACAAAAAGAATAAGACTAACCCCATTACTCTAGGACTAGCCGTTCTTGAGATATTCTAGTTTTTTCGCGCTTTCGCTACGCCACCTTTGACAATAAGTCCAGCTATCAAATGAGAAACAAATTTAAGTTTAACGTGTAAATTCAATGTCATTTAAAATACTTATGTTGTGCAGATAAACTCAAATTATCATTGAATAAATAAAGAGAACGAATATGAGTCTGCAGAGAAAGACATGTGCTGTCCACATCAGAATTTTTAACAATATTACACCAATGATTTATAGAAGTGAACGGGGATTATTTTCAGGCCATTTCGAAAAAAATGTATAATCTATATTTAAAGATCCATCAAATTTTTGTCCAATAAAATGTTCATCAAATTTAACCTGTGTACCAAATTTTAACTCTCTAGGACGTAGGAAAGTGCATTTAAAATGCCATCAATTAAATTTATCATGAAGAGTTATATAAAATTTAAAAAAAATGAAAAATTGTTATCTACCAAATTTATCTTAAAATATGAAGCCACTCCCATATGCAAAACGTTTAAACAAATGGAGAGATATTTATTATATAATATCTCTCTCTTTTCTTTCTGGAAGATATCCCAAAGTCAGAATTTAATTGAATTTTTTTTTCCCTATATTAAATAATTTTTTTAATTAAAAAACTACTTAACATATTTTACTGAATTTTTTTTTATATATTCTATGGGATAATGTGAATATTTCCTAACAATTTCGAAGCAATTCGTGAATTTTAAATTTACTTAAAAAATGTTTGAAAAATTAGGTCCCATAGGGTTGAATGTATTTCATTTTTTCAACCCGGGTTCAATAAAAAACTAATTGGGTGATATTATTTATTTATATTCCCATAGGTCCTACAGACCGTCTGAACAACATACTAAAATTTCATTTTGATAAACTCATTTTTACGGCAGTTATCGTGCTAACGGACAGACAGACAGACAGACAGACAGACAGACAGACAGACAGACAGACAGACAGACAGAATGAACAAAGTCATAAACACTTTTCAACTTTGTTGTAAAGTGTTAAAAATAAAAATATTTCCTGTTGAGAGACATGTTCACTTTTCATTTGTAATACCATGCGATAAATTGGATGACATCATTCTCGTGGATCTAGCTCGTTCTATTCATGAAAAAGATACTTTGAGTAATACTTTTGTATTTGAACGCCAATAGTCATTTATCTGCTGTAAGAATAACTTATTTCTTCGTCCATAACGCTTGGCGAGATTTTGGCGACGAATTTGGCGGAATGTCGCCAACTTGGCGACTTTTTGAAATGTTGCCAAATTAACGTAAATCTCGTCAAATGGATAGAAATGACGCTAAATCAATGAAAATGACGACTAATTGTCGAAAATTCAATATCTTGGAAAGAATATTAGTATCTACTATAAGAAAAACCTATTTACTTTACTGTAAAAGTAGTAAATTCATTACATTATATAAGGAAAGTCATGTGTTGCCCACATCAGATTTTTAGTATATAGTATCATATATAGCTATATATGATACAGTAGAAAGTAAATATATATATAATAAAAGTCCACTGATATCATTAGAAATCAATGGTAAGGTATTTTTAGAAGCTCATACAGATACAGTAACCCGTTTACTTAAGGAAAACGTGATGATATCATCACATTATGGATAAAATCTGACGGTAAATGGTGGAATAAATACATTTCCTGTCGACTCACCGTGATTATAAAACAAATCAAAAGTCGCTTCTTAAATGAAAGAGTTCTGAACGAATATGAATTAGAGAAAGCTTAATCATTTTTTAATTAAAATCTCTATAATTCATTGGGGTGCTTCACCCCCCACTATAATTATCATATGTTTTGTATATTCATAATGATTTCATATTTTTATAATTCATTTTAATTTTATAAAAAATGTTTAGATTTAGTTAAACATTTTGAGTTTTTCTATTAAATATATGGGGGGGGGGGATCACAACCCCACCCTTTAAAAACAGGGGGCTTCCATTCTGGTCTTCTTTTTTCACGCATTTATTTTAAATAATTCACTGCATACTTTTAATATGTCTAGCTTTTTAACTAGAAAAGTTCGCTGGGTACATATATTAGAGGACTTCCATTCATTTGGAAGTCTTCTTTTTTCACGCATTTATTTTATATGTCTAGCTTTTTAACTAAAAAGTTCAGTAATTCACTGCTAAAATTTGGTCTTAATGTAAAAAAGGTATATATACACCTTTTTAACTATAAAAATCATGTTTTTAATATTAAAATGGATAGAGACCTTTTTTTTCATAAAAAAAGATAAAATCAGCTATAAAATCATGTTTTTTTAGTGTAAAAAGAGTCTGTGCGCTCATACGGGTGTATGGATACTACTGCCCAGCTGTGTCCAATCTCTGCACACTCTCGCTTTCATATCCATAGGAATCGACTTTAATTTCCAAGTACGACTGGAGAGCTCTGCGAATTCATATATGCCTGCAAAAGTTCAGAATCGCCTTTAAACTTTATATCTAGATCAAACTAGTCCTAGTATGTATAAAAAGAAAGTGGCGCTGACTCCAGTCCGATGAAACAGAAATCGCTTTGAGTTATTAGTATATTTTTTAAATAAAACTCCAGAAAGATTCAATAAGTTTATTCGATTTGTTGAGACTTATTTGTTATGTTTACTTGCTCCCAATGTGCTACAAATTATACGCCTACCTGCTTATAGCTGTCTGTTTATAGCACATTTAGTTTTCGACCCGATTTCATCTGAATATTCCGACCGCAGATATCACATCAAAATATCATATTATTTTACTAACTTGGTTGGCTGTATATAAATACGTAATACGTATATTTCCATCAATTCTGTTCAAACCTCACCAATCAGTAAGCATCTCCAAATTCATTTAATGTTTTAATTTCTTAAAACAAACCAAAAGATCTCGTGCTTATGCACAAATATATCACCAAAGAGTACTGAGCTGCAACACTCGTGACATATTAAATATTACAGATTACAAGAAAGATCAATCATGCATAAAGCATTGATTATGAAACACTTTTCAACTGCAATGCAGTTTTACTTAAATATCTCTAAAATGCAATACATTCAGCGGTGATACTTTTTTAATTATCACAGAACTGCAATAATTTATTTTACTTTACTTAAAACCATGGAGGCAAAAGTACTTTCTAACTCCATGCTTAAAACTTCATCGAAAATGGCAAAACTATAAAATCGTCTGCTTCTCTATGTAAATTCAATGAAAATTTTATTGATATCACCTATATTACAGACTCCAGAGCTAAATAATTTCGTGTTAAAAACATTTGCAATTCTTATGCAACTCACCTTAAAGCTTGGTTTGCTTACATTCTGTATACATTAAAATTAAGCCTCGTTGTAGAAATAATCAAAGTTTGATGATCATTTACACTAAAAAATACTGTAATTGCGTTGGCGCCTAATATAGATGCACGGAAAATACGCAAAAATAAAGCGGTTTTAGGACGGATCCAACACTAAATATAAATTTAAAAGAACTTTAAAAATCACGATTTGGACACTGGGACCCACAAACCGTCTCAAGGACATACTAAAATATCATTTTGATAAAGTCATTTTTACGGTAGTTATCATGCAAACGAACAGACAGACAGCCTGACAGAATGAACAAAGTCATAAACACTTTTCAACTATGTTGTAAAGTGTTAAAAATGAAAACATACTCAGACAAACAAATACATTTATCGAAAAAGAGTGTTCAAAATATTGAACTTATTTTTTATATAATTCACAATCTTGACCATATTTCCGACAAAAATTAAAAAATTATTTAGACTTTTATCTATTAGTTTCTGAGGTATAAGCGTCCAAACTGTGTGCATTTTGCGCAACGCTTTGATTTCCGCCACAGATACCCCACACATTGATGTTTGTCATATCAAAAACGGCTAAAATTATCGAATAAAATTAAATCCGAGAGTCGCAAACATTGATGGGAAAAAAATATTTTTAAATTCTTTATGTAATTAGAAATTCTTGCTTTCTACACGGACAGCTGAATATTTACTTTCCCTGCAATACATGGTATTGTATAGGGAAAGTATTGGAATCATGTCGAAAATCGCAACTTGAGTTTTCGACGGATCTACACGTTTTGGGACCTCTAGAATACGAAAAAACTATTTTTAGCGTGACATCTATCTGTGTGTCTGTCTGTGTGTCTGTGCAATGTATGTATCCACTCTAACTCAAAAACTAATGGACCGAATTTCATAAAATTTGGTAGGTAAGTCACTTGAATGTGACCCTGGTGCTGATTAGTGTTTGGTACGATTCGTAAAAATTGAACCCGCCTTTTTTTGCGAAATGGCCCTTAAAAATTTCATGTATCAGCTCTAGCTAAAATACTAATTAAGTAAATTGCACAAAATTTAGTGGGCAAGTTACTTGTTGAATACACTGGTGCTGATTAGTATTTGGTGCGATTTGGAAAAGGATAACCTGCCTTTTTTTTTACAAAATGACCTGCAAAAATTTCATGTATCCACCCTAGCTAAAATACTAATTGACCAAATTTCACAAAATTTGGTATGTAAGTTACTTGTAGGATACTCTGGTGCTGATTAGATTTTGGTACGATTCAAAGAAGAACAACCTTCCTTTTTTTAGGAAATGGTCCGCAAAAATTTCATGTACGCTCTCTAGCTAAAATACTAACTGACCAAATTTCACAATATTTAGTAGATAAGTTACTTGTGGGTCACTCTGGTGCTGATTAGATTTTGGTACGATTCGGAAAAGAGCAACCTGCCTTTTTTGCGAAATGGCCCGCAAAATTTGCCTAAATCTAAAAAAAAAACTACGCATGCTGAAATGTATCAATTAAATTCTTGTTTTATACGCAATTTTTGACGAGGAAAAGAATATAACACACTCCATTATACTTTAGGACTAACTTGCATTTTTGTTACGCCATTATCGGGAAAATGTTCAATTACCAAATAAAAACAAAAATTGAATTAAAAATGCAAAATGAAAATTTAGTGTTATTTGGTGCAATTAAACTCAATCTAATGAATTATTAAAAAAATAAAGAAAATATGATTTTGAGTCTGCAGGGAAAGTCATATGCTGCCTACATCAGATTTTTTAATTTCACTGGAGACAACTGTGTTTTTATAGGGACCTTATTTTTCATAGCATATATATCTTTATAGCACATATAATATTATAGGAAACAATTTTGTAATATTCTTTACATCATACTTTTTCATTTGCATACATAAAATTTCATTTCAATTTCTTTGAACTTTAGTGATCGAATGTTTACCTCGAATAATCTTTTTAGTCTGATTTCAGTCCCACATCATGCATGTATTTTTATACCGTATATGAGTATTTATCAAAAAAATCTGATGTGGGCAGCACATGAATGCAATGAATTTACTACTTTTTCTGTAAAACAAGAAAGATCAATCATGCTTAAAGCATTGATTATGAAACACTTTCCAACTTCATTGCAATTTTCTTTAAACATGTCTAAAATGCAATACATTTCTCGGTAATATTTTAAAACTTATCACAATACTACATTAATTTATTACATTTAAAAACTTAAACCTTCATCGAAAAAAATGAACTTTATTCAAATGACGGCAGTGAAATATAAATTGCCTGGTCATAGAAAAAATAACGCGTCTGGCTCTCTCTATAAAAGCAGCATTTCATTCATAAATAATTTGACATTCATGTCATTCATCACAATACTATAATAATTTATTTTATATAAAAATTAAGACCATAGAGGTACAAGTAATTAAACTCTATGCGTAAATCTTTATTGAAAAAAATCGCCCTTCTCTTTGTAAAATCAATGAATATTTCATTCATATCAGCTACGCAGACTCCATAAACTAAATGATTTTGTCTTAAACAAATACAGCAATTCTAATACAACTCATTTTACATATTTTGCTGTTTACATTTTACATAGGTGAAAAATAGGCTTCGTTGTAGAAATAATCAAATTTGGATGAACATTTAAACTCAAATATATTGTAATTGCGCTGTTTCAGTATGTAGATGCACAGAATTTAAGCAAAAATAGATTGGTTTTAGGACGGATACAACACTCAATATGAATTGACAACAACTTTAAAAATCACGATTTTGAGAAAAGATGGATGCCTAACATCATTTTGAAGTGGGTCATGTGATCTTTTCATATCATGGTCACGTGATCGCTTCATATAAGAGGTATTATTGTTATTTTAATTTTTGTTTACAAAACTACTGAATATATTTCGCTGAATTTTTTTTTATATATTTTATGGAACAATTTGAATATTACCTCAAATTTTCGAAGCAATTTGTGAATTTTAAATCCGCTTAAAAAATGTTTAAAAAATTAGGTCCCATAGGGCTCAATGTATTTCATTTTTTCAACCCGGGTTCAATCCAAAACTAACTGGGTGATATTATTCATTTATATTCCCCCAGTTCCTACAGACCGTCTGAACAACATACTAAAATTTCATTTTGATTAAGTCATTTTTACGGCAGTTATCGTGCTAACGGACAGACAGACAAACAGACAGACAGACAGACAGACAGACAGAATGAACAAAGTCATAAACACTTTTCAATTTTGTTGTAATGTGTTTAAAAATAGGTTATTCTTACAGTAGTGGATATTTTGATAAATGTATTTGAAAAATGTGCAATATATCGAGAATAGTTCGTGCTAGCGTTCTAATGTTTACGTTAGTCGTTTTCTAAGTAAAAGTTGCATAAAAAATGTCTATTTGTGTAACTTTATTAAAGGTTTTAATTCTTTTATGATTTTTCCAAAATTTCACTCAAAATTTAGAGTATTTTGGACATTCGATTTCGTTTGAAAACAATAAGCTTCCGGTATTCACGGATTGTAATTTTTGTACCGAATTTCGTTCGAATCGGTCCATTCATTCGTCAGTTATTGTCTCCACGGACTCACTGACACACACACACATACACACAAATACACACAAACACACACAAACACGCAGAGAGAGAGAGACATCACCTCAAAAACTTCTGATTTGTGTTCAGGGATGCTTGGAACGTGCTGTCTGATCGAAAACTCAAATTCGAATTTTCGACCCCGTCACAATACTTTCCTTATACATTATATGTATATAAGGAAAGTAATAGGATCAAAATTACTGTTAAAAATAAATTTGTATAAAGCCCATTACAGCTGCCGATTCCATACAAATTTAGGCATCAATTGGTTTCGAAAGCATTTAGCTGTCAATAAATCCTTCAAAACAATTAAATAGCTATACTTCAAAAACATCTTATTGTATATTAATGTCTTTTTTTATATTTTTATATTTCAATTATTGCTTATAATCATAAATAAGATGTGAATTTTACTAACAAGTCCTTCCCTACCGAATAAGTTTCGTATTCATTTAAATGCCCAAAAGTTTCCTATTAAAATTACGAATTCCTTCACGCTGTAAAAGTTCAATAAGATGGTGATTAAAGTTCATCGACTATGATTAAACGTGGATACAATTAATGGCTTTAAGGAATTGCTTATTCTTATTGTCTATTCTCCAACTGCATGGCACATAATGGCATCCTTAATATAATACAGATTAAAACACTATTTATTGAACAAAGGTAATTAAATTTAAATGACACCAATTTATTAGGATACGTAAAAATAACTTTAGTGCACTGTTTAATAAAATTATGATGCTTTAAGTTTTAATGAGAAAATACCATTTATTTTGGCCCCTAAAAATGTAAAGATGTTACAGCAAAATTAAAATATATATTTTGAAAAACTACAATACTGCAGATTTGGCTTCCAATACAGAAGATAAAAGTCATCTCAGCAGCTCATTAACAATAACGTTGACAGGCCAAACTGAGTTTTAGAATAATAAAGTTTAAAAATTATAAATATTATAAATAAAGCAGCAAGGCCCTTGAGTTTCGTGAGCTATGCCTGTCCAAGTACAACACGGCCATGCATGGGGAAGAGGAACAGGTGAACATCAACTCCAAGTATCCTTCCATCTACTCCTAAAATCCACAAACGCATGCAAGTCTTCCCCTTCCCCATGCCACATGTTTTTATTTCTAGAGAATACCATCGACGAAAATGGACCCACTTTTTTGGGTCATACAATTCAGCTGCAAACAATCAATCTACAAAAAAGGAATTTGCATTAATTGCATTGTTCAAAACGAGAATTTGAAGATAGATTTGGAAGCAAGTCTCAGTAACTCCACGGAGTAAATATTCATATTCTGAATAAGCCCAGAGAGTAGTCGTGGTTATTATTTTCTTTATACACACAGTATAATGTATGAGGAAAATATTGTTGTTGTTGTGAACCAGGCTGTCCGACCTACCAGAAAGGTGTAAGGTAACTGTTTGGACGACCGGGAAGTGCCACCCAATTTAGACCGGAATCCAGTGGGGGAGGCATCCACAGGGACCAGAGGAGGCAGCCACAGATACCCCACACACGTTTGTCATATCAAAAACATCCTTCCCCTACCACCAACCTCTCGGCAGGACTCACGGACCCACATGTTTAACGTGATCGTACTCCACATGAACATGGCGGCGGTTGGGGCAGCGTGCAAATCCAGCGCGCAAACCACCGGGCTACCGCGCCCGAAAAGTGCCAACAGCACTCGGTGTTCCCTGGTGGTCACCCACCCAAGTACTAACCGCGTCCGATGCTGCTTGACTTCGGTGATCTAACGAGAACCGGTGTTTTCAGCACGGTACGGCCGTTGTCAAGGAAAGTATTGTGACGAAGTCGAAAATTCGAATTCGAGTTTTCAACGAGAGAACACGTTTCAAGCATCCCTGATCACGAATCAAACATTTTTGAGATGATGTCTGTGTGTATGAGTGTGTGTGTCAGTGTGCCTATGGAGACGATTATCTCACGAACGAAGGGAACAAATCGAATAAAATTTGGTACAAAAATCACAATCCATGAATACTGGAAGCCTATAGTTTTTAAACGCAATCAAATGTCCAGAACCCCTTTAAATTTTCGAGTGATATTTTGAAAGAATCATCAAAATATCCAAAACTTTAATAAAGTTGTGTAAATAGACATTTCCTATGTAATTTTTCCTTAGAAAAACATTGACATAGATTTTAGAACGCTAGCATGAACCGTTCTCGAGATATTGCACATTTTCAAATAAATTTATCAAAAAATCCCATAAATTAATAAAACATTAACTGTTGAGAAACATGTTCACTTTTCATATGTAATATCATGCGATAGATTTGGTGACATCATTCTCGTGGATCTAGCTCGTTCCATTCATGAGAACAAATACTTCCCTCAATACTTTTTCATTTGACCACCAATAGTTGTTTATCTGCTATAAGAATAACTTACTTCTCCGTTCATAACGCTTGACGAGATTTAGGCGAAGAATTTGGCAGAATTTCGCCAACTTGGTGACTTATTTAAATGTTGGCAAATTAACAAAAATCTCGCCAAATGGATAAAAATGACGCTAAATCAATGAAAATGACGACTAATCGAAGAAAATTCAATGCCTTGGAAAGAATATAAGTATCTACTATAAGAATAACCTATTTTTTACTGTAAAAGTAGTAAATTCATTGCATTATATAAGGAAAGTCATGTGTTGCTGACATTAGATCTTTTTTTATATATTCACAATATTGACCATATTTCCGACAAAAAATAAAAAATATATTTATACTTTTATCTATTAGGTTCTGAGGTATAAGTGTCCAACGCTTTGATTTCCGCCACAAATACCCCATACACGTTTGTCATATCAAAAACAGCTAAAATTATCGAATAAAATAATATCCGAGAACAGCAAGCATTGATGGCAAAAAATATTTTTAAACTCTTTTTGTAATTAAAACTTTTCGCTTTCTACCGGACAGCTGGATTTATTAATTTCACAGGAGACAACTATATTTTTAAAGGGACCTTATTTTTTATAGCACATATATTTTTATAGGAAACAATTTTGTAATATTCTTTACATCATACTTTTTATATAAAATATCATTTCTATTTCTCTGAACTGTAGTGATCGAATGTTTACCTCGAATAATCTTTTTCGTCTGGTTTCAGTCCCACATCGTGTTATGTACTTATATATCGTATATGAGTTTTTATAAAAAAAATCTGATGTGGGCAGCACATGATTTCCCTTATATAATGCAATAAATTTACTACTTTTACTGTAAAAAAATAAGTTATTCTTATAGTAGATACTTATATTCTTTCCAAGATATTGAATTTTTCTTCAATTAGTCGTCTTTTCATTGGTTTAACGTCATTTTTATCAATTTGGCGAGATTTTTGTTAATTTGGCAACAATTAAAAATGTTGCCAAGTTGGCGACATTCCGCCAAATTCGTCGCCAAAATCACCAGGCGTTGTGGACTGAGAAATAAGTTATTCTTATAGCAGATAAATGATTATTGGCGTTCAAATATGAACATATTATCCAAAGTATCTTTTCCCAAGAATGGATCGATCTAGATACACGAGAATAATGCCATCCAATTTATCGCATGATATTACATATTAAAAGTGAACACGTTTCTTAACAGTTAGTATTTTTTTTATTTTATGGAATATTTTGATAAATGTATTTGAAAAATGTGCAATATCTCGAGAACGATTCGAGCTAGCGTTCTAAAGTTTATGTTATTCGTTTTCTAAGCAAAAATTAAGCAAGAACGGGTCTTGCTAGCGGTCTAAAGTTTCTGTCAATCGTTTTCTAAGGAAAACTTACATAAAAAATGTCTATTTGTGTAACTTTATTAAAGGTTTTAATTTTTTGATGATTTTTTCAAAATTTCACTCGCAAATTTAGAGAGTTCTGAACATTCGATTGCGTTTAAAAACAATAGACTTCCGGTATTCACGGATTGTAATTTTTGTACCAAATTTCGTTCGAATCAGTCCATGCGTTCGTCAGTTATCGTCTCCACAGACTCACTGACATACACACACAGACATACTCACACACACACACACAGACATCACTTCAAAAACATTTGATTCGTTATCAGGCATGCTTGAAACGTGCTCTCCCGTCGAAAACTCGAAGTCAAATTTTCGACCCCGTCATAATACTTTCCTTAGATATTATATGTATATAAGGAAAGTAATACGATCAAAAATACTATTTAAAAAAATCTGATGTGGGCAACACATGACTTTCCTTATAGAATGTAAAGAATTTACTACTTTCACAGTAAAAAATAGGTTTTTCTTATAGTAGATACTTATATTATTTCCAAGATATTGAATTTTCGACAGTTAGTCGCCATTTTCATTGATTTAGCGTCATTTTTATCCATTTGGAGAGATTTTCGTTAATTTGGCAATATTCGAAAAAGTCGCCGAATTGGCGACATTCCGCCAAATTCTCGCCAAGCGCTATGGACGAAGAAATAAGTTATTCTTACAGCAGATAAATGACTATTGACGCTCAAATATAAAAGTATTACTCAAAGTATCTTTTATTATGAACGGAACGAGCTAAATCCACGAAAATGATGTCACCCAATTTATCGCATGGTGCATTACATATGAAAGGTGAACATGTTTCTCAATAGGAAATTTTTTTTTTTATTTTATTTGACTTTTTGGTAATTTTTTTGAAAAATGTGCAATATCTCGAGAACGGTTCGTGTTAGCGTTCTAAAATGTATGTCAATCGTTTTCTAATGAAAAATTACGTAAAAAATGTCTATTTGTGTAACTTTATTAGCGGTTTTGATTTTTTGACGATTTTTTCAAAATTTCACTCGAAAATTTAGGGGGAGTGTCTGAACATTCGATTGCGTATAAAAACAATAGGCTTCCAGTGTTTACGGATTGTGATTTTTGTACCATATTTCGTTCGAATCGGTCCATTCGTTCGTCAGTTATCGTCTCCACAGTCTCACTGACACACACACACACACACAGACATCACTTCAAAAATGTTTGATTCATGATCAGGGATGCTTAAAACGTGCTCTCCCATCTAAAACTCGAATTCGAATTTTCGACCCCGCCACAATACTTTCCTTATACATTATGTATATAAGGAAAGTAATACATCTGTATAAAGCCCATTACAGCTGCCGATTCCATACAAATTTAGGGATCAATTGTTTAGAAAGCATTCGGTTGTCAATAAATCCTTCAAAACATTTAAATAGTTATACTTCAAAAACATTTTATTGTATATTAATGTCTCTTTTTGTATTTTTATATTTCAATGATTGCTTATAATCTAAACTAAGATGTGAATTTTACTAACACGTCCTTCCCTACCGAATAAGTTTTGTATTCATTTAAATGCCCAAAAGATTGCTATTAAAATTACGAATTCCTTCATTCTATAAAAGTTCAATAAGATAGTGATTAAAATTCATCGACTATGATTAAACGTGGATACAATTAATGGCTTTAAGGAATTGCTTATTCTTATTGTCTATTCTCCAACTTCGTGGCACATAAGGGCGTCATTAATATAAAACAGATTAAAACACTATTTATTGAACAGAGGTAATAAAATTTAAATATATATTTATTAGGATACGTAAAAATAACTTTAGCGTACTGTTTAATAAATTATTTTGCTTTAAATTTGAATGAGAAAATACCATTTATTTTAGTCCATAGAGGATGTAAAGATATTGCAGCAAAATTAATATATATATTTTAAAAAACTAAAATATTGCAGTTTTGACTTCCAATACAGAAGGTAAAAGTCATCGCAGCAGCTCATTAACAATAACGTTGACAGGCCAAACTGAGTTTTTGAATAATAAGGTTTGAAATCATAAATATTATAAATAAAGCAGCAAAGTCCTTGAGTTTCGTCCGCGCGGCCTGTCCAAGTACAACACGCTCATGCATGGGAAACAGGAATCGGTGGACATCAAGTCCAGCCGATCCTCCCATCTACTACTAAAATCCACAAACACATGCCAGCCATACATCCCCCCCCCCCATTCAATATTACTTGTTATAATACGACTCTCTATCAAATCATACATATTCCACTTCTAACACAACGGAATGAATTTATACTCCCCTATATCCTCTAACAAATCAATTTATCAAATTTATTACCTCAAACATTTTATGTCAAATTTTTAATTTCTAGTCAATACCATCGACGAAAATGGATCGACGAAAATGGAAATTGTCTTTTTTAACTTTATGTAAATACTTGAGGTTTGGCAAGGGTTGTGTGGGTCTACCGTCTTTTATTATATTTTTATCTCTTTTGCCGCATCTCTGCTTTAAAAGGATATTTTTAATAATTCTTGAATATTGCATTTATCTGTATAGCACAAACTTATGACGACACTCCTTCAGAACATCCCGATCAGCATATATGCGATTAGCATAAAAACTTTCTTTCTTGTTCCACACAGAGACTCGCTGATATTTACATTTGACGCATACGCATCACCTCTACCCAGGCCTATAAAAGCCAGCGCAGAACATTTTCACTCATTCATAAAAAATGGAAAACCGGTGTCATTGAGCCAATTCTGAAACCCGGAGAAAACCCAACCCTTCCACAAAGCTACAGGCCCATCACGCTTCTCACCTCAATCATTAAACTCACAGAGCGCATTATACATACGCGACTCAAACATTACATCAACCAACAAAACATAATAATATGTGAACAATTCGGCTTCCGCCCTCAACATGCCACAACACACTAGTTGTTACGTGTTACTGAATTCCTCTCCGAAGGAATGAATACTGGACTAACAACTGCAGTCATACTTCTTGACGTAGTGAAGGCCTTCTATCGCATCTGGTACGACGCTTTAATCTACAAATTAATTAAGCTCAATTTCCCAGATGCTCTCATCCATCTCATATACTCTTACCTTTGCTGCAGATCCTTCACCGTCCGCTTTAACAACTCTTACTCAACACATAGACCTGAGAGTTCCGGGGTCCCACAGGGCTCTCAATTGGCCCCGACACTCTTCAACATTTACATTAACGATATTCCCTGATCTCCATACACACACATCGCTCTCTATGCGGACGACTCTGCCATATACACTAGATCCTCAAATTTTAATTTCGTGCGCTCTCGTTTGCAGAAACACATAAACATACTTTCCTCCTGGTTTCAGAAGTGGAAAATAAAAATAAACCCGAAAAAAACCAACTGCATTTTGTTCTCCAAGAAAAAGAAAAAACTCCCCCTCCCCCCATAATAATAAATAACACTCCCATCCCTTATACGAATAACTGTAAATACCTAGGTATTAACTTCGATAAGAAACTTAATTTCAAACATCACATAGGCGCCACCATTAAAAAGTGCCACATCGCTAGAGCCAAACTTTACCACATCCTTCACTCACCCCATGTCACCTACAACAACAAAATAACATTATGCGAAACTGTGCTTAGGCCTGTCTTATTATATGGATCGGCCGTTTGGGGTTTCACAGCCAACACAAACTTGAATAAACTCCTAACTATCCAAAACAAATTATTAAGAAATATAAGAAAATCACCCAGATATCTTAGAAACAATGTCATTCATCGAGACTTTGGAGTAAAAATCATTAAAAATGAAATTAAAAAACTCTCCATTAACTTTTTTAATATTATCCCCCTTATTCCAAATCAAGATTTACAGAATCTGAAAAGCTATGACCCACACCAGTGGAATTTTAAAAGAAGACCTAGATCGACTACAATATTAGCATAAGCCTATTACACGTAGAATAATCAGTACCGTGCTAATAAGTCAGAACTGGAAAAAAAAACCTTGTATCTTGTATGGAATGCACTTTATTTGAAGATAATAGTGTCTGCATTCAGATTCCAGAAAAGATAACAGCTAAATGCAAAGATTAACTGCACCGGGATGAGAACCAATAGGAAATCACTAGGTCTCGAACCAATTGAAGTCGACCTCTTCTCCCTTATAAAATTTCATCATACTGCCTTCGGGAGCACAAAATGTATTGTAACTCATTACCATATCCTCCAAGAGATACATCTCACAGAGGCTAGGGACTCTATAACAGCGTCAAATGCAACGGATGTGTTTCACTCATTCATTGATCATTATCGTATGTCAGATGACTACGATGTACGCGCGTTGAAATATAGTTCTCTTTTAATTATGTTCCTGTAAATAAAGTTATATTTTATAATTGTCTTGTGATGAATTCCCTGCAACTTCGAACCTTCGCCATAAACTTATTTTCCAATCATCATCCAATCAGAGTTTTAAAAGCAGGAAAAATATAATCTGCTTTACCATCACCAAAATGAGTGTATAACAAAGACTATTACACCGCTCCAAAATATGCTCACGAGCGCTATCCGCTATGGCTTGAAAAATTTGTATAGATCCTTGCTGCCCCAACCTGGAATCGAACCATAGATCTTCGAATTGGCCAGTCGAAGCTTTACCGTTGAGCTACTAGGACAAAAGTGCAAGTTCTTATAGTCAAAGTGAACCCTGCATTGTCCACCCTCTAATGTCAGATTGGCAAGCAACTAACAATTTGACGGACCACCTCTTGCTATTTTTAACACAGGTTAGCCTCCTGCTACTACCATTTTTACCCAGATTAGTATCTTGCGTGGTCATTATCCTTTCAATTGTAAATCGGCGATCAGTCTTGCAGAGTCCACTGAATCCGTACTGGTCGTACTAGGGACACTTTAAGACATCCGATATCTTTGCACTAACCTATAGGGTTGACTCGTTCGGGCGCCATTCTATAGAAACTTGCTGCCCCAACCGAGAGTCGAACCCTGGATCTCCTTGATCTCCGAGTTGACCAGCCGATGCTCTACCGTTGAACTACTGGGACGAAATTGCAAGCTTTTATCGTCGAAGTGAGCTCTGCAAGTTCTGCTAAGAGGACAGAACTTAAGCATTTTGCCAAACTCTGTTGTAGGAACCACCCCGTCACAGAGTCACATACTCAGAAGCACTAATTTGGTACGGGGTTCATCAGAAACTCCACCGCCTTTATATCATACGAGTATTACACTAAATAATCACATTCTTCCGCTCCAATGAAAGGATTGATAGAGGTTGAAAGGGTTGAATGAGGCGGTGATAAACTATTGCTTTCGGCTACAGATGCATAACTTTAATTTCAGTTTTCCAATCAAAGTGTTATAATTTTTTTGTCAGATGCAGAAGCTCTTTTTAACACTTTCCAACATAGTTGAAAAGTATTTATGACTTGAGTCATTCTGTCTGTCTGTCTGTCCGTTCGCACGATAGCTGCCGTAAATATGCTTTTATCGAAATGAAATTTTAGTATGTTGTTCAGACCACTCTGTTGGACATATGGGAATGTAAATTAATAATATCACCCAATTATGTTTGAATTGAACTGGGTCGAAAAAGTGAAATGCATTGAGCACTATGGGAACTAATTTTTCAAACATCTTTTAAGCAAAGTTAAAATTCAAAAAGTGCTTCGAAAGTTTTAGGAAATATTCAAATTATCCCGCAAAATATATAAAAAAATTTAAGCCACATATGGTCGGTAGTTTTTAAAATAAAAATTAAAATAATAATTACACCCATATTGTATGAAGATATACTTGACCCACTTCAAAATAAAATAGGGCATCCATATTTTTTCCTAGTGTCAAAATCGTGATTTTTAAAGTTCTTTTACATTTATATTTAGTGTTGCATCCTTCATAAAACACCTTTATTTTGGGGGATTTTCTGCGCATCTATATTCTGCTCCAACGCAATTACAATATTGAGTTTAAATGATCATCCAACTTTGATTATTTCTACAATGAAGTCTAATTTTAACCTATACAGAATGTAAACAAAGCAAGCCGTAAGATGAGTTGTATAAGAATTTTTTAATTTTTTAACGCAATTTTTTTTAGCTCTGGAGTCTGTAATATGGGTGATATGAATGAAATATTCATTGATTTTACAAAGAAAAGCAGAAGATTTTATAGTAGTGCCTTTTTTTGACGAAGTTTAAAGCATGAAGTTAAAAGTACTTTTACCTCTATGGTTTTAAGTTTGAAAGTAAAATAAATTATTGTAGTACTGTGACAATTTAAAAAATATCGCAGCTGAATGAATCGCATATTAGAGATGTTTAAATAAAATTGCATTGCAATTGAAAAAGTATTTCATAATCGATGCTTTATGCATGATTGATTTTTCTTGTTAACTGTGTCACCAATTTTAATGGTCTGGCGTCTCCATATTAGCCATATCGCAGTATTCCCCACTGATAGTATATCAATTTTCACTCGATGTATGCTGCCCTCTATTATCGCTAATTACAATTAACATCAGGTACATATATGGAACATTATAAAAAGCATTTAAAATATAAAATACATTATTATACATTAAAATAATAACAAAGCCCCCCCCCCTAATTTATAATATTTTAAAACCTTTTAAACAAATTCTTAATATCTCCTTAGACAATGGTATTGTTAAAATATCAGAGAGATGTCTTTCAATAGGCACAACATTCAACTCAAACTCTCTAGATTGTCCCAAAAAGTTTGAAACGCGCTTTAATTATTTATCTTTTGGAGATAAGTGAGTAATGTAAATTGAAAAAATATTAAAAGTAAGGTAGGAAATAAAACTACGTTAATGAAATAGTCCTCCCATTCATTTTCAAAAAGTTACACTTTTTAAATTCTTATACGGCCTCCTTAGACAAATTGGGTCAATCAGAATTTTTTTTATTTTTAATGCAACAAGATCATTAAAAAAACTCGCATATCTGTATCTTTAAAATCAACTGAATTATGATAAAGGAAAAAAGCTCACTTATACCTCTTTTCCGAACTATGTTGAAGACCCAGCCCACACGACCAGCCCTAAGGCGTGAAAATAGGGATCATAAACAAATTGACGATGGAAATTGTTTAGATGAAAAAAAGGAATTAAAAGTACTTAATTATTGAAAAAGTACTTAGTTATTGAAAAGGACTTAAGAATCTGTAATTGCATCGTGAGCCTACGCGAAATTCGCAAAAATGTGTCCTATGTATTATCATCCAGTTTTATCTTTTTTGTGATATGTCATAAATTTACATTTCTAATTTGATATACACCTGTTCCTCGATTTACACGGAAGATAGGTTCTGCACAAAACCGTGTAAATTGAAATCTTGGATTTTGCTAAGTAAAATCGTGTAAAACGAAAATAACCCCAAAATGTGCATGATTCAGTCATTTAAAGTAAAACAAAAGTAAGACATCTTAGAAAACTTAAAAGTATACTTAGTTTATAAAACAACAAACATATGCATGCAGTAATATAACATATTTGATTTATTTTACATTAGGAACAAAGAACAAAAAATCAAAAAGACCCTTAAAAATTAGTAATTATAAGTTTAATCGCTACCATCACTTTCATGTACTATCAGTCTTTTCTTTCTGATAGGTATGATGTCACTTTCATCACTTGAGCTTTCTTGATTCGTTTCTGGCTCAATGGTTGACGAATTAGACAAGATCTCGGGTTGACAAGACTTTGTCATGAAATCGGTAATTAACAATTGCGTAGGTTTTTTTGCTAAATCTTTATAGACCTCTTCATATTGATTTAAGCATTTACGAAGGTCTCTCTGGAATCGGACAGCTCGATCAATATTTGTGTCATATTGTAAGAAATGGTTGCCCAATTTTCTTCCCAAATCAAGTCCTACGCTTATGATTCTTGCCTTGAACGCAACTGGTTCAGATTGCTCTTCATCAGAATCATTGTATTCATCATGTTTGTTTGTTTCACGAATCATGTTAATTAAATCATCTTCATTCAATTCTTCATCAGCCATTATTTCTTCAATATCTGCCTGAGCTAAATCTTCAAAACCTTCTCCTCCTATAGTATAGGCCAACTCAGTGATCTGAGAATATTCATGCTCTATTGGTGATTTATCATTTCCACTTTCAACAACATCCGGCCATATTGCTTTCCAGCAGGCGTTGATCGTTGATTGCTTGATCTGAGTGTATTACACTCCAACATGCTTAACACAATCTAAAATTGCAAATTTCTTCTAAGCATCCATCAGAGTAAGAGATTCATCATTCTCCATTTGTTCTAAGATATACCTGAAAGTTTGCTTGATGTACAGTGCTTTAAAAGGCGAAATTATCCCTTGATCTAACGGCTGTAATAAGGAAGTTGTATTCTTTGGTAAAAAAACAACTTTTACATTTTCGTGTTGTAAGTCTGGAGGATGACCTGGTGCATTATCAATTAATAGAAGAGCCTTAAAAGACAATCCCTTTTTAGTTAATTAATTTTTGACATCTGGAACAAAGAAGTTATGGAACCATTCATTGAAAGCTATGGCAGTGACCCATGCTTTTCTATTAGACATCCAATAGACGAGAAGGTTTTTGATATATATTCCTTTGAATGATCGTGGTGGTTTTGATTTGTTAATCACCAATGGTTTCATCATATAATCGCCAGAAACATTGCAACAGAAAAGAACTGTTATACGACTTTTCGCTACTTTATGAACACTAGCTGATTTGTGAGCTTTGGCTATAAAGTTTCTTACCGGAATTTTTTTTCCGGAATAATCCAGACTCGTCAGCGTTGAAAACCTGATCAGAAGTGTAGGAGTTAGCGGCAATGATTTCAGCAAGTTTTGCCGGATATTGTTGTGCCGCATCCGAATCAGCAGATGCACTTTCACCTTTCATTCTCAGATTATGTAAAGAATGTCTTTGTTTGAATCTCTCGAACCACCCACGGCTTGCGGAAAAATATACCTACTTTTCATCGGACGCAGTCGACGGCGACTGATTCTTAAGTGATTGATACATCTTCAAAGCTCTTATTTGTAACAGCATTGGTATCGATCGGGATTCGCTTTTGAGTTTGGTCTTCTATCCATATCACTAACATTTTTCCATATTTTCCATTGTAACATCTCTAACATATGAAGTCGTACTCATACTGCTGCAGGTTCCAGCTGCTACATTTTTTCTAATGGAGTCTTCATTTTTTCTTATTGTCCTTATTGTGGCTTCATTCATGGAGTAAAATTTAGCAATACCCGTTACTCTTTCTCTATTACGGAGACGGTCTAATATTTGAATTTTAGTTTCTAAAGAAATAACTTTTCTTTTCATTTCATTTTTCTTCAAATCCTTTGACATTATAGAACCTTATCAAATTTACGCAAACTCTAAAGATGAAAGAAAAACTATAAATGTTGAAAACTTACCAGTTCAAAAGATAAACGCACAATAATTTAGATAAACGCAATTTAGCTTTGCTGCTAAAATGTTTCTGCACTATGTACTTGCATGAACCAGATAGTTTTCTGTTGTGAAATACATACGAAGATTCCCCTATTACGGGGATTTCCCTATACGGGGATTCCCCATTACGGGAATTCCCCTAAATGTATATATTTTACAACACCGGCAATCCCCTGTTGTTTTCATCAGTGTTACCAAAGGAATAAAATTAAAAAATGTCATCAAATCTTTGTATAGGCGTATATGGAGCAGAATATACATTTTTATCAATTTTTTGAAATCTGTTAATTTATAAACCGTGTTAAAGCGAAATCGTGTAAAACAAGTGCCGTGTAAATCGGGGGATAAGTGTATTGTCTCCATTCACAATGTTCAATCTTCAATTAAATATAACTCGCTCCATTTTAAAGATACAGATATGCGGTTTTTAACATTTTACAACAAAGTTGAAAAGTGTTTATGACTTTGTTCATTCTGTCTGTCTGTCTGTCTGTCTGTCTGTCCGTTAGCACAATAACTGCCGTAAAAATGACTTAATCAAAATGAAATTTTAGTATGTTGTTCAGACGGTCTGTAGGACCTATGGGAATATAAATGAATAATATCACCCAATTAGTTTTGGATTGAACCCGGGTTGAAAAAATGAAATACATTGAGCCCTATGGGACCTAATTTTTCAAACATTTTTTAGACGGATTTAAAATTCACAAATTGCTTCGAAAATTTTAAGTAATATTCAAATTGTTCCATAAAATATATGAAAAAAAATTCAGCGAAATATATTCAGTAGTTTTTTAAATAAAAATTAAAACAATAATTACACATCTTATATGAAACGATCACGTGACCATGATATGAAACGATCACATGACCCACTTCAAAATGATATATGGCATCCATCTTGTTTCAAAATCGTGATTTTTTTAAGTTCTTTTTAATTCATATTGAGTGTTGTATCCGTCCTAAAACTACTTTATTTTTGCTTAAATTCTATGCATCTGCATACTGAAACAACGCAAGGACAATATATTTGAGTTTAAATGCTCATCTAAATTTGATTATTTCTACAACTAAGCCTATTTTTCACCTTTGTAAAATGTAAACAGCAAAATATGTAGAATGAGTTGTATTAGAATTCCTGTATTTTTTTAACATAAAATAATTTAGTCCATGGAGTCTGCATGGCTGATATGAATGAAATATTAATTGATTTTATAAAGAGAAGGACGATTTTTTTTTATGAAGGTTTAAGCATAGAGTTTAATTATTTGTAGCTCCATGGTCTTAAACAAAATGTTTAAATAAAATAAATTATTATAGTATTGCGATGAATGGGAGAAAGTTATGAATGATATCCTGTTTTTATAGAGAGATCCAGGCGTGTTATTTTTTCTATGACGTCATTTGAATGAATTTCAGTTGTTTTCGATGAAATTTTCAAATATAATAAATTATCGTAGTATTATGATAATTCTAAAACTATTACCGAGGAATGTATAACATTTTAGAGATGTTTAAACCAGGCAATTTATATTTCAACGCCGTCATTTGAATGAAGTTCATTTTTTTCGATGAAGGTTTAAGTTTTCAAATATAATAAATTAATGCAACATTGTGATAAGTTTCAAAATATTACCGAGGAATGTATTGCATTTTAGACTTGTTTAAATAAAATTACATTGAAGTTGGAAAGTGTTTCATAATCAATGCTTTAAGCATGATTGATCTTTCTTGTTTTAATGATCATGTTGCATTGAAAATAAAAAATTTCCGATTGACCAAATTTCTCTAAGGGGTCGTATAAAAATTTAAAAAGTGTAACTTTTTGAAAATGAATGGGAGGACTATTTCATTAACGTAGTCTTATTTCCTATCTTACTATTAACATTTCTGCAATTTACATCGCCCACTTATCTCCAACAGGTAAATAATTAAAGAGCATTTCAATCTTTTTGGGACACCCTGTATATGCCTTATTATCAATAAAAATATCAATGATTTTAAATGATGTGTAACCCCTTTTTCACATGGAGATTTAGATCTCTCATCGTGGTGTTTCTGAAGCTTCGAAAACACACCTTTTAGGCGAGTTCTACGGTACTTTCTTTATTCTCAGTATAAACGAACATATAAATGTTATATTAAAATACTGCAATTGCTTTATTTTGTAATGCTACAGAGAGCAGAATAAACAAAGTTTTCGTATAAATTCAATTTAACTCTATAATTCTAAATATAAAGAGGAAGGTTATGTATATTATTTTTTCCCACAACTATTCGGAAAATGACGTGACCTGATTACAGCATGCTCAAGTTGTTTTACAGTGATCGGAAAATTTACTGCCGTAATAAAGGCGTTTGAAACTGTCCCAGCTTAAAGAAATTATGTTATGGCCGCGATCAGGGTTCATTTCGAGTAAATTGGGGCATAAAGATGGCGGATTTCTTTTATGTACTGGCAATATTTCCTGATGAATGGCATTGAGCTCAACTTAAATTGAGATTTCGCGAAATTCTTGGGGTTTTGTGGTGGCAATGGTTATAAATTTGAAAATATCTTATGTGTTCTATGATTTACTTTATCTGAATAACGGATTTATATGTAATAGGAAAACAATGACATAAATCAGAGATTTCTTATATCTCGATCTCGAAGATCAATAAATTTATCGTTGTCGATTTATCGATTTAAACAAGCTTGTCAAATTCACTATCGAAAACTTCATCTATTTTTTTAAAAGACATCGCGTATTCTATGTAAAAGTGAAACGCCTTATGTATGGAGCACGATTTGGGATTAATCATAAACAGTGGTGTACATTCATTTCCGGTAAAAAATATGTACAAACATTCGTTCATATAACAGTAATAACTATTGTGAGCCTATGTCTATCAAAGTTACAAATGCCAATTGAGTACAGTAACATTGTTTATGTAGTGAAAGTTGCCCTGAGAAACACATCTAAAAATTAGAAATCACAATGGAGTGAGCAGTTTGGAGATATGTTAGACAGTTGCACATGCTATATATGCACGTATAAGGAAGGTATTGGAATCATGTCGATTCATGACTAGAGTTTTCAACGGATCTGAACTAGAGTTTTCAACGGATCTGAACTAGAGTTTTCAACGGATCTGAACTAGAGTTTTCAACGGATCTGAACTAGAGTTTTCAACGGATCTGAACTAGAGTTTTCAACGGATCTGAACTAGAGTTTTCAACGGATTTATACGTTTTAGGACATCTTGCCTGTTTCTGTGCCATGTACGTCCCCATTCCATCTCAAAAATTCTTTGACGAAATTTCACAATATTTGGTAGGTAAGCCATTCGTGGGTATTTTAGAGCTGTGCAATAGTCTTTGCTATACACTCATTTTGGTGATGGTAAAGCAGATTATATTTTTCCTGCTTTTAAACCTCTGATTGGATGATGATTGGAAAATGAATTTATGGCAAAGGTTCGATGTTGCAGGGCATTTATCACAAGGCAATTATAAAATATAACTTTATTTACAGGAACATAATTAAAAGAGAACTATATTTCAACGCGCATACATCGTAGTCATCTGACATACGATAATGATCAATGAATGAGTGAAAATGTTCTGTGCTGGCTTTTATACGCCTGGGCAGAGGTGATACGTATGCGTCAAATGTAAATATCAGCAAGTCTCTGTGTGGAACAAGAAAGAAAGTTTTTATGCTAATCGCATATATGCTAATCGGATTGTTTTGAAGGAGTGTCGTCATAAGTTTGTGCTATACAGATAAAGGCATTATTCAAGAATAAATAGAAATGTCCTTTTAAAGCAGAAAATGCGGCTAAAGAGATAAAAATATGATAAAAGACGGTAGATCCACACAACCCTTGCCAAACCTCAAGTATTCGCATAAAATTAAAAAAGAACGCTCGAAATTTTTAGCTTGCTCAATATGATTTGAACCCGTGGTTAACAGAATGAAAAAATCTGAATAAATTAGTGTGCTTCCCTTGCATACTATTTCCCAAAAAGTGTAAATACATGGAGATCCGGAGAGTTTATCTTCCATAAGTTAGAATTTTGACAAATTTAATTATTGCATTGAAAAATTTAGAATTTGAAGTTTCAGTGGTGGAATGTAATTTAACTTTTCGCGAAATATGCACAAAATTTTGGAACTTTCGGCGAACTTCGTTATTTCTTTCACCCTAAAATTCTTGCCCTACACTGAATAACACAATAGTAATAAAATTATTTATTTATGTTATTATTAACCCCATTAAATTCCTTGAGTACAAAAATACGCCAGGATTTGTCACTGTATACTACCGGGTGGTCAGAATTAAAGCACCCTTACTCTGAGCTCTCTATACATCGAACTACTCAGTGTAAAGGCTCCAAAATTGTTGAACCTACTATTCAAAACATGGGGAAAGGGATTACGCGAAAAAAAATTAGTTCCAGAAACACCGGTAGGTGGCGCTGTACAACAGAAAATATGCTGAAAGACACAAAATAATCACAAAAAAAACACATGCGATATGGAATTTTTTCTTTCTAATTTCTTTTGCTGATATGAAAAATAAGAAGATAAAAAAGTGAAGAAACTTAAACTGTCATTGTAACTGCAATTTCGCAGTGTAAGCACAAAAATTTGCATAAACCCTTGGTTTGCAGTTACTACGTTCTGGGCATAAAAGAGGATAAAACTGGGAAATTTTCATTCTTCTCAGCGATGGCTGTCACACTGCTAGAACGCTCTTTGCTTGTGAAGCTGTTTTATGAAAACAAAGAGCATGCTGCAGCTGCACTTCGAGAGTTTCGTCGACTTAAGAATTTGCGCAAAGGACCATTACTTCCACAAGCTCTCAGGAGAATGATCGCTCAATTCGAGAAAACTGGACATCTTGGAAACTGGACATCTTGAACAATCAATGGATAACGTTATAGGCTGTAGTAATGCACGTGGAGTGTCACGACACTTGGGTTTTCCCTACATCAGAGTGCGGAACGTACTGAGAAACATAGTGCATTTTTTCCAGTACAAAATTAGTCACAATCACCACTTGCTGACCATCGACAGGGAGAAGCGGCTGACCTTTGTATTCACATTTCTGTCTAGAGTTGAAGTGGATGCATCGTGAACATGGCAGATTCTATGGAGCGATGAAGCGCATTTCCATCTAAGTGGAACAGTCAACACCCATAACTGTCGCATTTGGGACACGGAAAACCCTCGTACCTTCCAAGAGATTCCACTTCACTCACCGAAAGTTACAATCTGGTGTGGCTTCACAGCCACATTCATTCTTGGACCTTTCTTTTTCGAAGAGGCTACTCCCAATGGCCCTGTGACATGTACCGTGACGGCCAGGAGGTACAAAAACATGCTCGAAAATTTTGTTGTACCCCAACTGCAACAGCACCAATGTCTTGATTCAATTACTTTTATGCAAGATGGAGCGCCTCCACACATTGGACTCTGTGTACAGCAGTTTCTTCGGCAACATTTTAATAATGGTAGAGTAATTAGTCGTGCGTTTCGACAACCTGGCCATCTCGTTCTCCAGATCTTAATCCCTGTGATTTTTGGCTGTGAGGATACTTAAAAAGTCTTGTTTATCGAGGACGTCTGGTAACCTTGGCAGATTTGAAAGACAGTATCACTCTGCATTTGAGAAGCATCTCAATCGACCAATTACTATCCGCAATTCAACAAGCTGTCCACAGACTGCAGATTTTACATCTTGAAGAAGGGAACCATATTGAGCAGCATTCCCTGCATCGATAAGGTCCTTGTGATATGAATATTTGGTACGTTCGAATAAAATGTGTTACAAATGTGTATTTTGTGCCTTTTCAGCATATTTTCAGTTGTACAGCGCCATCTATCGGTGTTTCTGGAACTAATTTATTTTCACGTAATCCCTTTCCCCATGTCTTGAATAGTAGGTTCAACAATTTTGGAGCCTTTCCACCGAGTAGTTCGATGTATAGAGAGCTCAGAGTAGGAGTGTTTTAATTCTGACCACTCGGTATATTCCGTGTCCGGTAAAAAGCAAAACAGAAGTTTGTATGATATGTGAGTAACTGGGAGGTTGAATTTTCGTTATGTTACCTGTGTTTTCATGCAGTTTAATTGTGTCATAATATGTTCCTGAATTGTGTTTTGTAAAGTTTCAGTTAAAAAATGACTTTGGTTTTAATAAATAAAATACCGGCGGAAACAACATAATCAGAAATAAATTACATAAAGTTTATTAGTAATCACGAGCCGTTCTTTAGATATAGGGAGTTTTACTTTTACATAAAGTATCCGATAACTCTCGTAAACATTAAGAATTCTTTGGCAAATTTGATAAGCTTGTATCGTTCGGTAACAACGAAAAGTGAACTGATCTCCGAATGATAAGTATTAACTAATTTGAGTCATTGTTTTCTTATCTATATAAATAAAAGTGAAAATCTGTTTGTCTCATCATCACGGTAGAACTGTTGCACAGCATTTCAAGAAATGATGTGGCCTTCAAATAATACCTCAAAATTTAGTGTATGTTCCTATTTTCTCTTGGAGATATTAATAAGAATCTGATGTGGGCAGCACATGACTAATTATTTGATGAAAACACCCAAGACAAAAAAGCTTTTCAAAAATGTTCGTTTAAGACGGTGCTCCAGAGAAAAACGTTCGGAAGGTGAAATGACGAAAAACTATGCTTCGGGATGGAATAGAGGCTCCAAATTTGGTGAATGGGTAGATAGTTCGAAAGGAAGAGTATATGCAATTTAAATTTTCCAATATTTTCTAATTTAGGGGGTGCCGCAAACACAAATGTTCGATTTTCCAAATAAATGATAAACGCATCCTTTAAATTTTGATAGAGGATTGAAATTTGATATGGGCTAATCATTTAATGAAACACCCAAAAACGAATAGATTCTCAGAAATGTTCAATTCTCAGAATGCTCGCTGCTCCAGCCTTTTAAATGTGATAGAGGCTTGATGTTTGGTATATGTGCCAATCATCTGATAAAAAAACCCAAGACGAATAGAGTTTTTCCTAAATGTCCATTTATGGCTGTGCTCCACAGTAAAACGTTCGAAAGAGAAAATGATAAATTAGCATGCTTCGGGATGAGATAGAGACTTTGATTTAATGTACTGGTAGATAGTTCGAAAGGAAAAAATGCTCAATTTAAGTTTTCATATATTTTCTTCTTTATGGGGTGCCGCACACCAAAATATTCGATTTACCGAATAAATGTGAAAAGTCTCCTTTAAAATTTCATAGAGGCTTGAAATTTGGCATATGGGATAATCATTTGACAAAATCACCCAAGACGAATTTTTCCAAAATGTCCGTTTAAGCCTGTGCTCCTAAGAAAAGCGTTTAAAAGGTGAATTCATAAAAAAACATGCTTCGGGATGAGATAAAAATTTCAAATTTCGTGTACGGGTAGATAATTTGGAAGGAAGAAAGTGTGAATTTCAGTTTTCCAATATTTTCAACTTTAGCGGGTGCCGCACACCAAAATGTTCGATTTTCGCAATGAAGGAGAAATGCCCCTTTTAGAACGTAATAGAGGCTTGATATTTGGTGTATGGTTAAATGATCTGATAGAAAACCCAAGACGAATGGAGTTTTTCAAAAATGTATATTTAAAGGGGTAGGTACTCCGCACGAAACCATTCGAAAAATGAAATGATAAAAAAATAATGCTTTGCGATGAGATAGATACTTCAAATTTTGTGCACGGCTAAATCGATGGAAAGGAAGAAAGTGTGTAATTTCAGTTTTGTAACATATGCTATTGTAGGGAGGGTGCCGCTCACTAAAATGTTCGATTTGACGAACACATGAAAAACGCCTCTTTTACAATTTGATAGAAGCTTGACATTTAGTATTTGGGCTAATCATTTAATAAAAAATACAAAGATAAATGCGGTTTTTTAAAAATGCACATTTAAGGTGGTACTCACACAGAAAAACATTCGAAAGAAGAAATTATGAAAATGCATGTTCAGCATTAAGATAGAGATTTCGAATTTGGTGTACGGGAAAATAATTTGAAAGGAATAATCTGAAAGGTACAATTTCAGTTTTTCAATATTTTATACTTTAGCGGGTGTTGCACACCAAAATGTTCGATTTGCGAAATAAATTAGAAACACCTCCTTCAAAATGTGATTGAGGCTTGATATTTGGTATATGGGCAGATCATTTTTAAAAAATCAAGAAATAAAAATTTTCATAAATCCTCATTTATGGGGGTGCTGCTCCACAGAAAAACGTTCGACAGGGGAAATGATAAAATAGCATGCTTCTGGATGAGACAGATACTTTAATTTGGTGTACGAGTAGACTTTCGAAAGAAGAAGTGTGCAATTTAAGTTTTCCAATATTTTCTTGTTTAGGGGTGTTTTCACACCAAAATATTCATTTTGCCGAATAAATGTAAAAAGGAATTTTTCAAAAATTTACATTATTCAGAGGTTGCTTATTGCGAGACCGTTGATTTTCAACGGGTATTCGGCTAGTATATTAAAATACTGTAATAATTACTTCATCATCTAGTCGTCATTTCCATTTATTTAGCGACATATTTATCAATTTGGCGACATTTTTGTTAATTTGGCAACATTTAAAAGTCACCAAATTTGCGACATTCCGCAAAAATCTCGTCTAGAGTTTTGGACGAGAAATAAGTTATTCTTGTAACAGAAAAATTACTATTGGCGTCCAAATAAAAAAGTATTACCTAAAGTATATTTTCTCATGAATGGAATTAGCTAGATCCACGAGAATGATGTTACCAAATTTATCGCAAGATATTACTTATGAAAAGTGAACATATTTCACAATAGGTCATATTATTTTTTATTTTACATAATTTTTTGATAATTTTTTAAAACGTACAATATCTCGAGAACGGTTCATGCTAGCGTTCGTTTGCATTTGTTTTAATCGTTTTTTAATGAAAAATTTCCTAAGAGATGACTATTTGCGTAACTTTATTAAAGGTTCTAATTTTTTGATGATTTTTAAAGAAAATTTAGGGGGGTTCTGAACACACACACACACACACACACGCACACACACGCGCACACACACGCGCACACACGCACGCACACACGCGCAAACGCGCACACACATACACATATTTTCACACACACACAGACATCATCTCAGAAACGTCTGATTCGTGTTCAGGGATGCGTGAAACGTGCTCTCCCGTCGAAAACTCGAATTCGTATTTTCGACCCCGTCATAATACTTACCTTATGCATTATATGTATATAAGGAAAGTAATATGGCATCCATCTTTTTTCCAAGTGTCAAAATCGTGATTTTTAAAGTTCTTTTAAATTTATATTTAGCGTTGCATCCGTCCTAAAACCGGTTTATTTTTATTTAATTTCTGTGCATCTGTATACTAACTGCGCCAACGCAATTACAATATTTTTTAGTTTAAATGATCATCAAACTTTGATTATTTCTACAACCTAATTTTAACGCATGCAGAATGCAAACACATCAAGCTGTACGATGAGTTGTATAAGAATCATTGAATATGAGTTTTTTAACTCAAAATTATTTAGCTCTGGAATCTGGAATATAGCTGATATGAATGAAACATTCATTGATTTTACATAGAGAAACTGACGATTTTATAATATTGCCCTTTTCGACTAAATTTTAAGCATGGAGTTAGAAAGTACTTTTACCACCATTGTTTTAAGTTTTTAGGTAAAATAAATTATTATAGTATGGTGATAATTTTCAAAATATCACCGCTGAATGAAAGTAATGGAATAAAAACTCAGGAATGAAATATTCACTGCTTTTATATAGAGAGGCACTCCATATTTCGATGATTTCATTTGAATAAAGTTCATTTGTTTTAATGAAGCTTTAAGTTTTCAAATATAATAAATTATTGTAGTATTGTGATAATTTTAAAAATATCACAGCTGAATGTATCACATTTTAGAGATGTTTAAATAAAATTGCATTGCAGTTGGAAAGTCTTTCATAACCAATGCTTTATACATGATTAATCTTTCTTGTAAAATTATGTATCGGTTACAGCGTCACTCGGCTATAGCGTCAATAATTTGGCAGGCTCTTGAATGTCGTTATAACGGCTATAAGTTCGGCTATTATAAGCCGTATGAAGGACGAGTATACTGCTAGTTACATATAAATTTGATATTCGGTAGTAAAAGTCACGCTTTGAACACATTACTATATCTTCAAACCATGGAGTTAGAAAGAAGGAGATAAAACTCCAATGGATGAAGGGTTTGAAAATACCATAATGCTTTGAGAATTATATCTAGATGTCGTTAGTGTTGATAAAGTAGTCGCTATTGGCATTTAACACAATAGAAAAACGTAGTATTTAGTATATGTTTTTTTGATTATTACTTTCCTTATATACATAATGTAAAAGGAAAATATTGTGACGGGGTCGCATACTCGAATTCGAGTTTTCGACGGGAGAGCACGTTTCAAGCATCTCTGATCACGAATCAAACATTTTTGAAGCGACGTCTGTGTGTGTGTGTGTGTGTGTCAGTGATTCTGTGGAGATGATAACTGACGAGCGAATGGACCGATTCGAACGAAATTTGGTACAAAATTCACAATCCATAAACACTGGAAGCCTATTGTTTTTAAACGCAATCGAATGTTCAGATCCCCCAAAATTTTCGAGTGAGATTTTGAAAAAATCGACAAAAAATTAAAACCGCTATTAAAGTAACTCAAATAGACGTTTCTTATGTAATTTTTTAATAGAAAACGATTGACATAAATTTTAGAACGCTAACATGAACCGTTCTTGAGATATTGCACATTTTTCAAAAAAATTACCAAAATGTCATATAAAATAAAAAAAAAATATTTCCTATTGAGAAACATGTTCACTTTTCATATGTAATACCATGCGATAAATTGGGTGACATCATTCTCGTGGATCTAGCTCGTTTCATTCACGAAAAAATATACTTTGAGTAATACTTTTGAATTTGAACGCCAATAGTCATTTATCTGCTGTAAGAATAACTTATTTCTTCGTCCATAACGCTTGGCGATATTTTGGCGACGAATTTGGTGGAATGTCGCCAACGTGACGACTTTTTTAAATGTTGCTAAATTAACGAAAAACTCGCCAAATGGATAAAAATGACGCTCAATCAATGACGACTCATTGATGATGACGACATGGAAAATGACGACTCAATGACGACAATTCAATAGCTTGGAAAGAATGTAAATAACTACTATAAAAATAATCTATTTTTTTTATTGTAAAAGTAGTAAATTCATTGCATTATATAAGGAAAGTCATTTACTGCCCACAGCAGATTTTTTTAAATTAAAGGTTCCCTAATTATAAGTATATTTAACTAGTATTTTTTCATAGTTGTAGGATAAAGTATCGAATATATGGAGATAAAAATGAATTAAAAGGTAAAATAATTTTATATACCTAGGAATATTCTGTATTGTTTCTGTTCCAGTTTGTAATGCGCTAATAATTATTTTTTCAACACTGACAGCTTAAATACATATTACAGGCGTTTCGCCATAGAAATGCGAACAATGCAGGATTCCTTTACTTATCCCAACTCCACCTGAATGACTGTCTCAACCGATATTGGCGTTTTTTTTTTAATATGAAATTTTAACTCCTTACTTTTACCTCCATGCTTCAAACTGTTACAATAACCATTACAACCGAAAAAATCCGACCGAAAATTCCGTAAGAATCCAAATTTAACTTCCACTCAATGCTATTTATCAGGAAATATTGCTAGTACATAAAAAAATCCTCCATCTTTATGCTCCAATTTACTCGAAATGAACCCTGATCGCGACCATAACATAATTTCTTTAAGCCGGGGCCGCTTGAAACGCCTTTATTACGGCACTAAATTTTCCGCTCTTTGTAAAACAACTTCAGCATACTGTAATCAGGTCACGTCATTCTTCGAATAGCTGTGGGAAAAAATTGCCGATATATAACATTCCTCTTTATTTTGGTTTAGGAATATGGCAGCAAATTGCATTTCTAAGCAAACTTGGTTTATGCTGCGCTCCTGTGGCATTATGGAATGAAGTATTTCATGCATTTCAATAACATTTATATTTAGTGGAGAAGCGTGATAAAATAATCTGGCGAGACATAACCAGACCCAGAATGTAGCAAATAAAAAAATTTCAAGCTGTATATCTTAACGAGGCTTCAAATAAAATAAAACGTAATAACAATGTTGCAATACAAATAAATGAATCTCAATTTGTAAATTTATTATTACAAAAGATCTCCTCAACGTGGGACAAATTAAAAATGTTATATGCGGTAAAACACAATACATGGGAAACTAAAACTAATATATAAAAATATGATGTTGGCAGCACATGAATTTTCCTTGCAGGCTCATCTTCTCGTTCTCTTTATTTCTTCAGTAATTCATTACATTAAGTTTAATTGCACAAAATAACAGCCATAATTATTTTAAATTACACGGAATTTGCAAGTTTAATTCAATTTTCGTTCTCATTTGGTAACTGGACTTATTTTCCAAGGTGGTGCAGCGAAAATACAAAAAAACTATAATATCTCGAGAACGGCTATTCCTAGGGTAATGAAGTTGGTCTTATTTTTTTCATCGTCAAAAATTACGTATAACACAAGCTTTTAATTGATATAGTTGAGCATACGTAGTATTTTATTTTATATTTGGCAGTTGTTGCTGGCCATTTCGCAAAAAAAGTAAAGTTATTTTTTCTCCAAATAGTACCAAAATCTAATTAGCATCAAAATCAGCCATAAGTGACTTGTCTAACAATTTTTGTAAAATTTGGTCTATTAGTATTTTAGCTAGAGTAAATACAGACAATTTTTGCTGGTCATTTTGCAAAAAAAAGGCGGATTCTTTTATCGCGAATCGTACCGAAAACTATTCAGTACCAGGGTCCACCACAAGTGTCTTACTACTAAATTTTATGAAATTTGGTCCATGAGTTTTTGATTTAGAGTGGATACATACATTGTACACACAAATACACAGATACACAGACCCACACACAGACGTCAAGCTAAAAATAGTTTATTCGTATTCTAGAGGTCCCAAAATGCGATGGTTGATCACCCCATTGAAAGCATGGAAAATCATTGTAAAGTTTGTGCGAAGGTCTGGGGTGGTCACATACCATATTAACGTAAATTATGTTTGGTTTGTTTGCCTTTAAACATCATTTTGTTAATGACCCAAATGTGACATCATCATATAACTTACAAAAAGTAAATATTTTTTTCATCTTTGTACACAATTCTTGTTTTCTTTAATGCAAAAACACATTTGTTACCTTCATGTACAATTTTGAGTTAATCAAAGCTTTTCTTTTCCATTTCTGTTGATTTAGCCGTTGGTACTCAAATTTTGAAAACCAGTATACATGTATATGTGCTCTCGTAGTTCAACTTTGCGTGTCAACACTTTTTCCTTTGAAAATCATCTAACTTCGTTGTGTAGAAGAGTCATGTGATCTTGTCCCCTGTTTTTTCAAGTTTAGGGAGAGATGTGACACTACAATGGGCGCGGGGCCAACGGCCGTACCGTGCTGAAAACACCGGTTCTCGTTAGATCACCGAAGTCAAGCAGCATCGGGCGCGGTTAGTACTTGGTGGGTGACCACCTCGGAACACCGCGTGCTGTTGGCCATCTCGGGTGCGGTATCCCCGTGGTTTGCGCGCTAGATTTGCACGCTACCACAAATGCCGCCGTGTTCATGCGGAGTACGATCACGTTAAACATGTGGGTCCGTAAGTCCTTCCGAGAGGTTGGTGGTAGGGGAAGGAGGGTACGGTCCCTGTGGATGCCTCCCCCACTGGGTTCCGGTCTAAATTGGGTGGCACTTCCCGGCCGTCCATACAGTTACCTTACACCTTTCTGGTAGGTCGGACGGTCTGGGTCTCAACAACAACTACAATGGGCGCTATTTTACACATTTCAGCTGTATGAAGAACATGTTTCAAATATTACCCGATCATTTTAGAAAACAGAATTTTTATGCAGAAAAGAATGAGTAACATTATTACGTAATAACATTTGTATTTATTTCTTTGACGAGAGCAACAAACCCCTGTATTGGGCCAATCATTGAGGGGACGCCAATTGTACATATTCTGATACACAACGATGTTATGATGATACATCCAATGACTCTAAATAAGTAGACAACAGCTTACACACAACTTGCCCATGACAAGTTTTCTCTACTTTTTTGCAGAAAAGAAAGTTTTCGATTAATCCTCCATTATATACAAATCTTGTGTGAGGCAACAGTTGAGCTCTACTTCTTATTTCTGTTGACTCGTCGACTTGACTTTTATTTCCAAATTACTAAATTTCAGCGTTTCAGGCAGAACCTCTTTAATATCTCGTGGCATGTCATTTATACGCCTACTAGTAGTATTATTGGATAAGGGAATCTTATCAATTTTACTTTCATCTTCATTGCTCAACATTGTCTTTCGATATGATTTTACATGCAAACCTGATTAGATTCCAAAAGGTAATGTGATTTTTGTCGGGCTTGACGGGTGTTCTTCGGGACCCCACCCGGTGAATGATCCCGTCGAGAACGTGGCCCTCGGCTGCGGCTTTGCCGGAAGTGGATTTCGCATCGTGCTTCCTACCCTCGCAAAAACCAATAGGCTGTCTGAATCTGAAACTGTGTGTGCAATAAGCTCAGTTGATAAAGAGCTGGCTTCTTGAGCGTTCTCACAAAAAGTTAATAAAAAAAACTTTATTCTATTCCCCTTGTGAATTCAAAAGACGTTTAAAGTAGCCAGTACTTTCACTTGACAAGTGACTGTGATTAGAAAAATATCTATTTAATTTAGCCGAGACAGTAGCAGCATTTGTTAGCTTTCTCCCACAAATAATGCACAACATAATCAGATAATGTTCATCTTTGATCCATGTAAAAGCCATTACTCAATACTCAATAGATTTCATTGTAGAGGCGAAATTTCTTTGTGTTGTGATGATTATCATCAACACTAAAATTAATAATAAATGCATAAAATTATGAATATTATCATTAAAACTTATGCTGAAGCGTACTCAATGTATGTTTCAGCATATCAGTATATTTATTCATGTGAATTGGCGAGAAGTTACGAGTGAGTCATTCTGAACAACAACGAGTATTCCACTCTATTCTCTTCTTCCCTTGGCCAGCTTAGTCTAATTCATTTGAGGATGTCATTAAGAACAGGCAACAGCGGATTTTCTTCGTCTCGACCAATGAAGAGACGATTTTTATTTCAGGTCATTCTGAACATCAGAACTTTAGGTTTTTTCTTTTTTTTTCACTTAAACATGTACTTTAGACAGAGTAAGGCAGGAAATGTTGAATATCAGCTCAGTTGTCTTCGAATTGCTGGAACACGGAATTTGTCAGCAGGGCCGTTTCCCCCCAGGATTGCCCTTGCCATTTCCATTTACTTTTATTGTGCATTCAACAACTTACTTATTAAAATTCATCATCACAGGTTAACATTCTTTGTTTAATTTTATACGAATCAGATAGTCTAGTATTTGTTCTACAAATCAAGAAATATGGTAAATATTGTGTTTAAATTTTACGACGGTTTACATAGATTTGAACAAGAATATTATTTCTGCGCTGCAAAGATCATTGCTTAATTATCAAATTTTATGAAGTGAGCTATATTATGAATTTTCCTCAATTTCAAAGTGTTTATCTTATTGACTTAATCGATAGGTATTAATCATTGAATATGAGTTTGACTTCAGAACTTGATTATTGATCATGACAGGACAAGTGACAATATTTCACACAAACTAAAAGACTGTAATAACAATTAATTATTGACATCTGCCAGCAATTACTCATTTTGATTGCATTATATAAAAATAAAATGCTGAACTATTAATAAAAATTTTTTATAAAATAATTCATTATTCCAAACATGAAAGGAACTACTTTTCTAATAGATGTTTACGATGTATCCCTTTTTATTATCAATGGTGCATGAATCTAAGAATTTCCTATACATACACAAGCATTTATGCACATTTAGTATAAAAAATGGTGATTTTGAAAACTGATAAATAAAAACATTGACTTAGTACGTAATTTGATCAATAATATTTTGTATGATAATGAAGATCAAAAGTAAGAATACTTCAATATCTAATAGTGAGATTTTATACACAAAAATTAATTTTTTGAAGCTATTGTAATTGTGTACCCTATCTCAGATGCGGATCAATTAATAAATTGCTATATAAATTTCCACAACAAATTTTTATATTCTATTCTAAATCGTTGTACCCCATACACGGTCCGCTTTTACTAAGATTTGACATTTTTATTTATTTTTATTTTCCCTATAGATTGTTCAGAGACCACATCAATGATAGGAGCTTACAATTTTGTCCCATTAGCTCAAGCGGTAGAGTGTGAGCTGGCTAGTTCGGAGATCTAGAGTTCGATTCCAGGTTCGGACAGCAACGCTCTTTACAATGGCGACCGAACAAATCAAAACTGTAGATTCATTTTTAAAATGTTGGAGGTCAGAAAGTGACCCTAGTACGACTAGTACGGATTCAGTGGACTCTGGAAGATTAAGTGCCGATATCAAATTGAGAGTATAACGATCACGCAGGATACTAACCTGGGTAAAAATAGTAGAAGAAGGAGGCTAACCTGAGATAAAAATATCAGGAAGTTGTTAGTCAGGTTGCCAATTGCCCGCCCATCTGACATTAGAGAGTGGAAAATGCAGAGTTCACTTCAACGATAAGAGCTTGCAATTTCGTCCCAGTAGCTCAACGGTAAAGAATTGGCTGGCCAGTTCGGAGAGCCAGGGTTCGAGTTTCGGTTGGGGCAGCAAGTCTCATAGCAATTGAATACGGGTGTCCGATTTTAGGATGTTGTGGTGAAGCTGCATAATTTAATTTTTGCGCATTAATTAATTCCCTTTGGCAGTATTTATCACAACACTTTGTATCTGTCATAATTCGCTCTTCAGTACTTGACATATCAATGTTCTTACAAACATCACTTTCAACATTATTTCCAGTACTCTTCTCTTCATCTTCTACAGATACGCAAGTTCTCTTAACATTTTCTAACATGTCCCAAAACTTATGGACAGACGAATTAAAAAGAACCTACATAACAATTAATATCTTTGCAATAAATTAAAGCTTTACTTATGTGTACTGATACGTTAACATTCAAATTTTAAACTTTTGAAATAAAACAAAACAAGCGGTAGTGAGTAGTCATGCTTTTCATACTGGCATTTTTATGCCAAATGTTAATAATCTGGCTTGCTTCGGAAGTTTGACATGGATGTGTTCATTCATTTTACTCTTTCCAACATAGTTCAAAAGTGTTTATGATTTTGTTTATTCTGTCTGGCTGTCTGTCTGTCCGTTCGCATGATAACTGCCTTAAAAATGATTTTATCATAATGAAATTTTAGTATGTTGTTGAGACGGTCTATGGGACACATGGGAATGTAAACGAATAATATCCCCCATATAGTTTTGGATTGAACCCGGGTTGAAAAGTGAAATATATTGAACCCTATAGGACTTAACGATTTTTAAGCAAAGTTAAAATTCACAAATTGCTTCGAAAATTCTAGGAAATATTCAAATTATCCCATAAAAAATATATAAAAATTTCAGCAAAATATATTCAGTAGTTTTTAAATTAAAATTAAAATAATAATTACACTTATATTGTATGAACTGATCACGTGAACCACTTCAAAATAAAATATGGCATCCATCCTTTTTCCCAGTGTAAAAATCGTGATTTTTAAAATTCTCTTAAATTTATATTTAATGTTGCATCCATCCATCCTAAAACCGCTTTACTTTTACGTATTTTCCGTGTATCTATATTCTATGCTAAGGCAATTACAATATTTTTTAGTTTAAATGTTGATCAAACTTTGATTATTTCTGCAACGAAGCCTAATTTTAATGAACGCAGAACATAAACAAGTGATTGTAAGATAAGTTGTATAAGAATTGCTGATTTTTTTTCAAGCAAAATTATTTAGCTCTGAGTCTGGAGTTCTTCCATAGAAAGCCAGACGATTCATATTTCGAGGACGTCATTTGAATAAAGTTCATTTTTTTCCGATGAAGTTTTAAGTTTTCAAATATAATAAATTTCTGTAGTACTGTGATAATTTAAAATATATCAGGACGGACTGTATCGCATTTTAGTCATGTTTAACTAAAATTACATTTCGGTCCGAAAATGTTCCATAATCAATGATTTATGCATGATTGATCTTTGTTATGTTTTGTTTCTGTTGCTAACATTTTCCCCATTTTTAAATCTTTTGGCATTATTTCCTGTACATAATCATGCATAAATTCCCCTTTAAAGTTCTGGTTGAAACTAAAAACCGAACCTCCGAAGTATGCGAGAAAAAGCTTCACATCAGACAAAGTTTGTGACGTGGGTGCAACTCGTTTCAGTGAGGATAACATTGATAACCAGGTTTTGGAGCTTCTCGTGTGCCGTGATTAAGAAAATATATCTTAACTGGTTTGGCATTTTTCTATTATTGCACAGATTTTTTTTTCTAATATTTTTATCTGTCAATCTTGTGAGTAGTTGGCGGGAAAGTCGAAAACTTTCTTTTGGCTAACCAAATTCCTTGTCGCTGCAAAAGTTTCACGCTTCGACAAAATTTCTCTTCCCAATTTTTCTTCTAGCTGCTGAAGTTGCAATTATGACACGAATATCTAACTACGTAAAACTTTTAATATGCTTCATTGTCTTTATTAATAGATCACGTTAAAAGATTAGAATTTTTATATTGTTGCGACACATCCTCCAGAACCGTGGGTGTTCGCTCAGGATACGAAAATGAGTCCAAATTTCTGAATAACTAACACGTTTATTCACAAGCGCAGCGTAAGCAGGAATAATATACAGTAAAACAGCAATTAAATGATCCACTAACTTCACAAAACAGCAGCTACTATTCTCAAAACATTGAAGAATATCCCAGTTCAATGTAACTCGTATCACGTCAACTGCTCCCCAACTGAGTGATGACTCATTTTATAGACTCTCTGTAGAAACTTCTAGAAATCTCTCAAATCCTGAAGTATACTTGTTATTTCGAGGTGTTTCTCGAACCTTCGAAAATTCGAAAAATGTTGCCAAATTAACAATAAATCGCCAAATCTGGAAACCCTTCTTTGAACTTCGGCATACGGTAATCCTAGATTCACGTCATGGGAAAGGATGTCTGTTCAGGAATTTTCTCCGCCTAATTTTCCAAAGAGATTCCAGTGAGGACATTTTACACGTTTGCAACAATATATTATTTTAATCAAATGTAAAAGAAGGTTGCAAGACTATTTTCGTAAATTTTTGCAAATTCTCGTGGAGCCTTAGGGTTCCGCTGAGTCCCGGTTGGGTATCACTTGGGCAGGCATTTTAAAAGATGTATTTGCTGAAATATACGCCAAAGCTTGAATTTCTAATACCAGTAGAAACAAAAATATGTTTTTATTTTTCTTTCGTTTGTTTACAAGGAAAACATTTTATACATTTATTTCGAATAATATGTAATTTAAATAAAAGTTACTTAGTTGAAAATTATTTAGGTGGACAGTGTTAATTTAATATCAACCTAATTGCCATAACCTAATAAACCTGATCAATATAATTAAATATCAACCCAATGTTAACCTAGTTGTCTCTCCCCTGACGTTTCGCCGCTGGTCACGCTTAGAACACACAGCATATTTTAAAATTTATTCAACCACTACAATCACAAAAATCCAAGAATTACACAACAAACTCAATTTATGGCGTTGAGTGCCATTCAGCAGGAAACGTTGTTAGTACATAAAAGAAATCCCAAGCATCGCAAGACGTGCATTGTAGAGGTAGCATTGCTATTTATTTTCGTGCATCAGAAAATTAAAGATTGACTGTATTATATTTTTGGTATGAATGTAAAGTGATATCTTCGCATTCTAATACAAAATAATTCAATACACATTTTGCAAATTAAAAATGCATTTTTAAGTGGGACTATAAAAGCTTTTTTAGGATTGATCAAGGGGAATGGAATTGATGCGAGACTCTGTCTCAACAAACTGGACGTCATAACTGGGGGCGTGGTTGAAGTAAGTGACTGCCCATGTTTTTGTTTGAACGAATGACTTTCTAGAACGATTGATGAACAGATGCTGCAGGGGTTATCCGGAGCATGACTGACTTCATTTTTACTTTCCCTGCAATACATGGTAATGTATAGGGAAAGTAGTGGAATCATGCCGAAAATCATAACTCGAGTTTTCGACGGATCTACACGTTTTCGAACCTGCAGAATACGAAAAACTATTTTTAGCGTGACGTTTGTGCGTATGTCTGTCTGTCTATGCAATGTATGTATCCACTCTAACTCAAAAACTAATGGACCAAATTTCATAAAATTTGGTCCTTATGAGTGACCCTGGTGCTGCTTAGTTTTTGGTAGGACTCGATATAAAATAACCCTCCTTTTTTTTGCAAAATGATCACTAAAAATTGTCTGTATTCGCTCTAGCTGAAAACTAAAAAATCAAATTTTACAAAATTTGGTAAATAAGTCACTTGTGGGTTACTCTGGTGCTGATTAGATTTTGGTACGATTCGGAAAAAAATAATTTGCCCTTTCTTGCGAAATGGCCCTCAAAAATCGTCAAAATTTAAAATAAACAAATACGTATGCTCAAATATATAAATTACGTGCTTGTTTTATACGTAATATGTAATGATGAAAAGAATAAAATCAACTTCATTGCACTTGGACTAGCCATTTTCGAGATATTTTAGATTTTTCGCATTTTGCTACGCCACCTTGGTAAATAAGTATTAAAAATACATATTCAGTGTCATTTTAAATAATTATGTGTGTTATTTTGTGCCATTAAACTCAATATAATGAATTATTGAAGAAATAAAGAGCACGTGAATATGAATGTGCAGGAAAAGTCATGTGCTGCCCACATCAATTTTTTTTTAATTCTGGCTCTGCGCATATGGTGTCATGGATAATAATAAATGCGGACATTTTGTTCTTGGGCTCTTTAAATAGACTGAGAATCTCTTTGGACGTTACTGAGGAAGATGTCCACAGCACAATTAAAACTCTCTGAGCAAGTTCTTTGCATCTAGATATTGACATTTCAAGATTAACAAACAATTTTGAATTGCAATAATGGGAAAAATTTCTGCATTTTGGCAACAACTCTCCTGGTCCGAATCGTCACGATTGAAGAAATGCGTCAGGCTGACGTCAGGCTGACAACTTTTTGATTGGATACAAGGCTGATGGCTCGACCTTATATTTCAGAACCTTGAGATGACGGTTTGAACAAAAGAACGGCAGATAGTGTATGAGTGGTGATTTTCTATGTCAACAAAGAGAGAATCTCAGATAGGCATTTCTGTTCTATTTTATTAAACGTCACTTCATTCAGTAGTAATTTTTCTCCATCTTAGCATGATAATGCTATACCCTACGCTGCAAGACTTCCTGAAGAAAGCCTCCTTGAGGTCCATAGCTCGCCAGGTCTCTAGATATATCGCTTATTGTGCCTGACTGTGACATGCTGGAAAGGCAGATGCAGCCATTACTGAATATGAGTTATCTTAGCACAGCAATTGCAATACATCTGGCGGAATACACTACATGATAAAATCCTTTTATCTGATTCCTTTCCTATCGGCCTCTATCGTCGCCAATGCAGCTACTATGTGTTAATTATGTTTTACTATGTGTTAAAATGAGACCACTTATGCCGAACACCCAGACCACTCGACCTTGGGTTTACAGCCGCTATTTGAGTAGCTGATAACGGGAGACAACTTATGTTGTTGTTGAGACCCAGATCGTCCGACCTACCAGAAAGGTGTTGTTGTTGTTGAGACGCAGATAGTCCGACCTAAGGTATGAGGTAACTGTTTAGACGGCCGGGAAGTGCCACCCAATTTAGACCGGATCCCAGTGGGGGAGGCATCCACAGGGACCGTACCATCCTTCCCCTGCCACCAACCTCTCGGAAGGACTTACGGACCCACAGGTTTAACGTGATCGTACTCCGCATGAACACTGCGGCAGTTGTGGCAGCGTGCAAATCCAGCGCGCAAACCACCGGGCTACCGCGCCCGAAATGTGCCAACAGCACGCGTGGTTCCCAAGTGGTCACCCACCCAAGTACTAACCGCGTCCGATGCTGCCTGACTTCGGTGATCTAGCGAGAACCGGTGTTTTCAGCACGGTACGGCCGTTGGCCCTACCAGAAAGGTGTAAGGTAACTGTCTGGACGGCCTGGAAGAGTCAACCAATTTAGACCGTAAACCAATGGGGAGGCATACACAGGGACCGTACCCTCCTTCCCTACCACCAACCTCTCGGAAGGACTGACGGACCCACATGTTTAACGTGATCGTACTCCGCTTGAACACGGTGGCAGTTTTAGCACCGGAGGGAATCGAACCCGGGTCTACCGAGTGAAATTCCCGCGCGCTAACCACTAGGTTACCGTGCCCTAGGAGACCACTTCTGTCGAAAACCCAGACCACACGACTTGCCCCCTAAGTCATGAGCAGAAAATTGAGTAGCCGGAGGAGACCACTTATGTCGAAAGCCCAGAACACCCGACTCATCCTAGGACATAGAGCAACTTAATGGATGGCCGAGGAGACCAATTATGTGTAATATGTGGCCACTTGTGTGTTAAAATGTAATCACTTATGTGTAACACATATGTATTAACATTTACTATGTGATAACATGTGACCACTTAGTTACCACTGATCTGTGGGAAATAGTCCATTTGTAATGAACATGTAATCACACATCTTGCATAGTGAAGAAAAATGTGTGTTTGTTTGAAGACTATATCGGCAAATCTAACCATCGTACGACCATGACATTTGGTACGCAGGTACTAAAGGAATAAGTGCACCTTGGCGTTATTTTGTTCAAATTTGAATGCCTTTCTCTGTTATTTTATGTTTTACTTCGGTTTATAACGACTTCACATGGCCGATATAGACACAAATCGATTTTTAGCGACCAAACACAGTTATCAGAGTTTCAGAGAATGTCCATCTTGAAACCATTGATAAGATTGAAGAACGTTAGTTCGATCGAGTAAATCATAAATAATTGATTGGATATTAATTATGAAGTATTGTATCACTCATAAATTATCTTTTCATTTCTTCTTTCATTGTCTCCTTTGTATCTGTGTACTTTTATCTTCTTTGTAATTCTTTCTACCTACATTCTTCTTAAAATTATATTTCTCATCAACATGTACAATCTCTCTAAACACAATTTTTGTAACCTTTTAAACTATATAAATAAAATAGTATGGAAACGCGCCAACTAATTAATACTTTAAAATTAAAGACAACCAAAAAATTGGCTTAAAAGTATTTTATTCCTTTTTAGGACCTACATTTCCTTTTTAGGACGTACAAAAATCACACGGCCATAGCGCTTTCGGGAACTATTATTATGCCCTTCGTCAGTGGCGACGTGGAAATAAGCTTAATATAAGCTTTCATAAACATGTGCTTAAATATAGATCATAACCGCTAGACAAAATTTACATGTTAATCCATTTACGATTTTACATTTTTATAATACGAAGCATTTAAAATATAATTTAATTATAAAATACAAATTACAATAAAAGGAAATGGTTCATGAATTAAATGGTAACCAACAGGAATGTCATCAAAAAACGAAATAAAGCAACTACTAAATTTTCAGAAAATGAATAGTTGCTTGATATTGGTTATAATATAATATTGGTTACCATTTAATTTATGAACCTTTTCCTTTTATTGTAATTTGTATTTTATAATTAAATTATATTACAAATACCTCGTATTTAAAAATGGAAAAATGTAAATTTATTAATATGTGAATTTTGTCTGGAGGTTATGTCCTATATTTAAGCACATGTTCGCAACTTATTTTTACTTCGCCACTGATGAACGGCATAATAGTGCTCGAAAAGCAATGGCCGTGTGATTTTTGTATGTAGTAAAAAGGATATTTTCATCAAATACTTTTGAATCTATTTTTTGGTAGTCTTTAATTTTAAAGTACCCATTAACTTATTCTTTGGTTAGAGCCTCTATCCTTACAAGAAAAGTAAATAAAAAGTGAATAAAAAAAATGCAACAGGAACGAAACGAACTTGTGTAACGGAAGTGACAGAGAAAATCAAGAAAAAATTGTAATGGGAAGGAAATAAAATTATATAACAGACATGCCACCATAATGATATGAATCTCTAACAAGAAACCAATGATATAATTTGAAGGTCAGGGTTGCTTGACCTTAGAGCCAATTCCGGTGGCACTGGCGGTAAATTTGGTAAAATATTTCCAACTTGTTGATCAGATAGGATGAAACGAAACTATGTAATGGACGTATCACCACACTGTTACGAATCCCTAACAGGAAATCATTGTTATATTTTAAATATTCGGGTCGCCATGGTACCAAATGTGTTGGCCGTGTTACCAAAGTCGTTGACAGGGGCAACAAATTTGGCAAATATCGCCAATTGGAACATGAATATGAGTCTGCAGGGAATGTCATGTACTGCCCACATCAGATTTTTATTTATTTATTCTCGGATTTTCATTAATTTTGCAAAGAAAACATGCTATTATTATTCTAACACTAATATTCACTATTTGCTAATAATGTGAGACATGGGATGCAATAAAGAGAGAAAACGAGACCAACTTTGCTCGTGAGGTCATTTAATCCAAAATATGTTTTACACTTCTCGATTATGAGTATATAGAAATCGCACATATCATATTACTGTTCGGAACCTTGTTGACCATTTGCGCAATTTGTCAGGACCAAATTCGGCATTGGTACAACGTTTGACAACGGCAGACATACCTTCTTGGCCCTGATTTATAAACAATTTCACAGCATTGATATTTTTACACTTCTCATCATCTCAACTCTAACCACACCACTGAGTTCCAGTAACAACACTAAACTCGCTTCCGCACGGAAAATTTTCTATCGTCTTCAACTTAACAGAAGGACTACTCGAAAACTGCAAAATACTTTTTTTAATGCTAGGGGGCTCCACCCCCCATTCGCTAACGCTCATCAACTCCTTAACTCACTTCACTAACTTTGTGTATTCCTTTGAGATGATGCCAGGAGACAGCTGAACAAACAACTCAAACTATGCTGCTTTTTCTCCCGTGCCCACGTGATTTGCAATACAATTTCCGCAACCTAGCAAATCATGATCTTATGACTGTTTTCTCTTTTAACTTATAGCTCGCGCGCCTCATCTGTAACTGCGAACTCCAAGTCAAAACTTTAATAATGATGTAAGATTACCAAGAATAGAATTGCCTAAATTTTCTGGTAAATACGAAGATTGGACTTCATTCCATGATATGTTTGTATCCATAATTCATAGTAATGAGTCGATATCTAAGGTGCAAAAACTCCACTATTTGAAAATCCATTTAGTTGGAAAAGCAGAGAAATTGCTTAAGCATTTTGCAATTACCGAAGATAACTATGAAATAGCATGGAAATCACTAATTGAACGGTACGAAAACAAGAGAGTGTTAGTTAATTCGCAATTGAAATCACTTTTTGCTCAACCAAAGATAACCAGGGAAAGTGCTTATTGTATTAAAAGTTTATTGTATACCACCCAAGAATGTCTATCAACATTAAAAAATTTGGGAGTTCCGGTAGAACAGTGGGATGATATTGTGGTCTATATAACGACGCAGAAACTTAGTATAGAATCGCTTCAGTTATGGGAACAAAGTTTAAGCTCAAAAACAGATTTACCTAAATTTGAAGAGTTGAAATCATTTCTTGAATCCCGTTTCAGAACACTTGAAGCTATTTCAAATTATAATCAAGCTACTTCAAAGAAAGTAAGCGCTCAGGAAAAAGAAATTTCGGGAGCTAAAGAAAACCGAACAAGAACGTATCTTATAACTAAAAATGTGATATGCATAATATGCTCGGGAAAACATGCTTTAGGACAATGTGAAATGTTTACGAAAATGAACAATCTGAAAAAGTTAGAAACAGTGAGGCATAAAGGTTTATGTTTTAATTGCTTATCTCCGAAACATGTTGCACGTCAATGCCTTAGCAAAATAAATTGCCGATTTTGCGATCGACGACATCACAGTATTTTACACAGAGCAATTGTTAATAATAATCAGGATAATGGGGTCAAAGCCAGAGATCATAGAGATCCAGAATCTGGTTCAAAAGAAATATTAAGAAGTGAAAATTCCAATGAAACTACTACTCAAACTTGCACTCATTCTTTTCGTGACATTCCAAAATTCAGTGAAATTTTATTAGCTACCGCACTTATTCGAATCTTATCACCTTCGGGAATGGAAATAACAGTGAAGGCATTATTAGATCAAGGATCGCAATCGACCTTCATAACAGAATCTGCTGTACAAAAACTTAGACTTAAGAAAGATCCGGTCGTTGCCCAGATTCTTGGAATGGGAAAATCTAAAGTTGGAATATCTCGCAATCAAGTTAGATTTAGAATAAAATCCCGATTTAAGGAAGAATTATTGACGACTACTAATGCTTTAGTGCTTAAAAATCTCACAGATTATACACCACCACGATGCTCAATATCTGATTCTTGGGAACATTTAAGAAACATTAATCTTGCTGATCCAAACTTTAGCAAAGTAGGAAAAATTGATATCATACTTGGCGCAGATGTATATTCGCAAATCTTATTGGATGGTATCATAAAAGGACCAAGAGGTACTCCGATTGCTCAAAATACTTCATTAGGTTGGATTTTGACGGGATCAATCTTGAATAATTCTCAGGATAGCTATTCCAAACTACAAACAACTCAAATTCTGAATCTTCACAGCATGTCGGAAATACACGATCAGCTGCGAAAATTCTGGGAAATTGAAGAAACTTCACTAGCTCGAACACTCACTGCTGAAGAACAAATGAGTGAAGATATTTTTGAGAAAACGCACAGAAGGGAAAATGGACGTTATGTAGTAAATTTGCCATTTAAAGACACTTTAACAACACTTGGTGAATCAAGAGATATAGCGATTTAGCGATTTGAGCAAAACGAAAGAAAACTATTAAGAAATCCTAAAGTTAATGCAGAATATTCAACATGTATAAATGAATATATCAAACTAAACCATATGGAAGAAATCCAAAACACCCCAAAGGATCTCAAAATTCACGGAATTGGTTACAAACCGAATTATCTTCCTCATCATGCAGTGATCAAAGAAAGTAGTTCATCTACGAAACTTCGAGTGGTATTTGACGCATCTCAAAAAACTTCGACAGGTGTATCATTAAACGATAAATTATTAGTAGGACCGAATCTTCAAGAGGATATGACAGCTATATTACATAGATGGAGATTTTATCGAATCGTATACACAGCTGATATAGAAAAAATGTACAGACAAATCCGTGTTGTGGATAAACATACAGTCTATCAAAAAATAGTTTGGAGAAATTATATGTCAGAAGCAATAAAAGATTACCGATTACTAACAGTAACGTTTGGATTGGATTGCTCAGCTTATCTTGCTATAAAAACCTTGAAACAATTAGCTCGCGACGAGAAACTAAGTTTTCCATTAGGAGCAGAATCTACAATGAACGATTTTTACGTAGATAATCTTATGTCTGGAGCGGATGATATTTCTGAAGCATTGGAGAAACAAAAGCAAACAATTAATCTTTTAAAATTAGGAGGATTCCCTCTAAGAAAATGGGCGTCTAACAAAGAAGAATTGCTTGAATCATTACCTGAGGAATTTCGAGAAATATCAAAGCTGAAAACCATAGAAGCAGATCAAAGCATCAAAACTCTTGGTTTATATTGGCATCCAATAACAGACGAATTCGGTTACAAATTAAGTTCTATGGCAACGGAACAATCTACTATTACGAAAAGAACCATTTTATCAAACACAAGTAAACTATTCGATCCATTAGGATGGATAGCACCAGTTCTAATTACAGCTAAAATTATGCTTCAGTCATTGTGGATGATTGGATTGAATTGGGACGAAGAACCACCAGTAGAAATTCGACAACAGTGGATTGACTGGATAAGTCAATTACCAGATATGGAAAATATTAAAATTCCACGCTGGATAAACTACAGTTATTCCGAAAATCATTCTATCGAAATGCACATATTTTGTGATTCCTCGAGTACTGCATATGCTTCTGTTGTCTATCTTCGGATAATTTCTGAAACAACAATTTCTACGCACATTGTTGCAGCAAAGACTAAAGTCGCTCCAGTGAAAACTGTATCTCTGCCAAGACTGGAACTTTGTGGAGCACTGTTAGGGGCAAGATTAGCTTATCAAATATCATTAGCAATACATGCAAAAATTGAAAAAACGTATTCTTGGACAGACTCAAAGATCGTTTTAGCCTGGTTGAAAGGACATCCTACGCGATGGAAAACCTTCATAGCGAATCGTGTCGTTGAAATTCACGATAAACTTAAAAATTGTAATTGGACGTATGTGCCATCAAAAGTAAATCCTGCCGATTGCGCGACTCGTGGACTTACACCAGACGAACTGATTAAGCATAAATTATGGTGGAAAGGACCTGCATGGCTTACAATGCCTCAAGACTGTTGGCCTAAATCCATTGATATTCCACCTACAACCATAGAAAAAAGAAAGGTTGTCACATTAACAACATTAAATGCAAGTGCAGATTTTAACTTGATTTCAAAATACTCTAATTTGTCTAAACTAGTAAGAATAACTGGGTATTGCTATAGATTTGCATCTAATTGTAAGATCTCAAAAGCTGAACGTAGTTTATCTTATCTTACGGGGCAAGAACTAAAAAACACTTTAATGAAACTTGTAAAATTAACACAGAGATCATACTTTACTTCTGAGATAGAACGACTAGAGAACAAAAAGGAACTATCGCATAAGAGTCGACTTCTAAATCTCAACCCATTCCTAGATGGTGAAGGTATATTAAGGGTAGGAGGGCGTTTAAAATATGCCAATTTACCGTTTGAAGAAATTCATCCTGCGATCTTACCAAGAAAAAATCATTTAGTCACCCTTATAATCCAAAAAATTCATCTAGATACGCTGCATGGAGGAACACAGTTAGTATTAGGACTTTTAAGAAAAAGATATTGGATATTGGACGCTAGAAATACGATAAAATTTATTTTACATAAATGTATCGTATGTCACAGACAAAAAGCCAAAATGTCTCAGCAGCTTATGGGAAATCTTCCAGCTCCTAGAATAAATGAATCTAGACCTTTCTCTCATACTGGAGTGGACTACTGCGGCCCAATCGATATTAAGATTTCAAAAGGTCGTAGTGCGAAATCACAAAAGGGATATATTGCAGTATTTATATGTTTAGCCGTAAAAGCGATTCATCTAGAAGCCGTTTCCGTTCTGACTAGCGAAAGTTTCATGGCAGCGTTCCGACGATTCACATCGCGTCGCGGACTTTGTTCTGATTTGTATAGTGATCAAGGGATAAATTTTAAGGGAGCAAATTCCATGCTTAAGGACGACTTTAAAAAGTCGATTGATCAAATTAACAAGGAAATAGTACATGTCTTAACCGAAGATGAAGTAACGTGGCACTTCATCCCTCCGTCATCGCCACACTTTGGAGGCTTATGGGAAGCGGGCGTAAAATCCACAAAATACCACTTGAAGAGAATTTTAGGAAAAAGATTGCTTACATTCGAAGAATTGAGCACAGTATTAACTCAAATCGAAGCATCGTTAAACTCAAGACCGATTACGCCAATTCATGATGATCCTAACGATTTCAACGCACTTACACCGGGACACTTTCTAATTGGAAATTCGTTAAAAGCAATACCTGAACCAAGTATATTAGATATAAAGGAAAATAGATTAAACAGGTGGCAATTGCTGCAACAACTGAATCAACAATTCTGGAAAAGATGGAATTTAGAATAGATAAGCAGAATGCAACAAAGACCGAAGTGGTTAAAGCAACGCAAAAATGTGGCCAAAGGACAACTTGTTCTCATCAAAGATGATCGACTACCCCCTACCAAATGGCTTCTTGGCAGAGTAGTTGATACGCACGCAGGTAAGGATAATTTAGTAAGAGTTGTCACGCTACGTACAAAAGATGGTATTCTCAAAAGACCCCTCACGAAGATTTCGCCCCTCCTGATCGACAATCCAGAGCCTCTAACCAAAACCAATGATGAGAGTTTAGAACTTTGAATTTTATATTTATATTATTTGTAGACCATTCATTTGAACTTTTTTTCGAAATCTAGCGGGATTCTCGATGCCTGAACGTTTAAAATTAAACTCTTAGTTCAAGCAAAGAGTTCAAGGCCCCGTGTATGTTTGGTGCCAACCATGAGAAGTCTACACGCCATATATGGTAATTTTCTTATCTTTGTAAGTTACCATGACAACACATGACGTCACGAAGAAGAAAAGGTATTTGTACTGTTTCGACCGAACAAAATAGTATGTAATGTATTGTATGGAAGGAACGAGGTAGGTAGAGCGTAGTTACAGTGTAAATATTGTTGTGTGCGTGTAGAATAAAGATGGTCTACCTAATGACGGCTTCTGTTCCTTGTTATTCAATTTAAGTAGGAAGTGAAACACAAACACTCGTCGAGAACTCGAATTCGAATTTTCCACCCTGTCATAATACTTTCCGTATACATTATACTATGTATATAAAGAAAGTAACAAGAAATCGTAAAAATGTTTAGCTGCATTTATTTGCATCTATTTGTGTGAAAATGCTTTATTTGAAATCCAATATTAAATCTTATTTGAAATCTAAGTTGAAGACTAGATTGAAATTTGAGATTGACTTGAGAATAAAACTTCCAATTATTAAATCGAGCATTTCGACCCAAATTTCTAAAAAACAGCATCACTCTTTAAAAACTGTGATGATGGTTATTACTAACGCAAGGTTTCAAGCTTAAAGTCTTTCTCTGTTCATATTTAGATTCATCTTATGCAAATTTCTGGAACTGAAAATTCCTATTTTCGAATCTTAATAAATGCCGTTCCATAATAAAATCCAAATTTTTATTTGATTACATCTATTACTTTCCTTATATAGTACATAGCATAATGCATAAGGAAAGTATTATGACGGGGTCGAGAATTCGAATTCGAGTTTTCGACGGGACAGCACGTTTCAGGCATCCCTGATCACGAATCAAACAGTTTTTAGGTGATGTCTGTGTGTGTGTGTGTGATATTCATATGACTGCTAAGTTTTATATGTAGACAGTATGATACTGTCATATTCGATGTAGCTGTATAGAACTAAAATTATTAATAAGTTAGGTCGAGGTCATATGACAAACTTAAGGAAAAAATCAGTTAAAATCACATTCGCAGACAAAGTGTTACCTAAATTTTATGTTTTTGCTTCTAAAACATATATTTATCCGATTTGGGTCGAAATCAAATTAGGATAACATAAAGTGATAACACGTAAGATCACTGACTGCAGCATTTGATCTGATTGTCATCATTGAATTAACTTCATATACAGCACAGAACTTAAATCACGTAAATCCAAGATCCATTAAAAATGCTCGAGTGACATAAAACATTTAAACGCTGTTCAAGTATCAAATTTTCTCGAGTTTCGTAAAATAACAATAGATTGGTAGTGCATGACTTTCCTTATATAATGAAATAAATTGCCTACTTTTACAGTAAAAAAAAATTGGTTATTCTTATAGTAGATACTTATATTCCTTCCAAGATATTGAAATTTCGTCAATTAATCGTCCATTTCATTGATTTATCGTCATTTTTATCCATTTGGCGAGATTTACAAAAGTCCCCAAGTTGGCAACATTCCTCCACATTCGTCGCCAAAATCTCGCCAAGCGTTATGGATGGAGAAGTAAGTTATTCTTATAGCAAATAAATGACTATTTGCGTTCAAATACAAGATTATTACACAAAGTAACTTTTGGGGCGTTTTTTTTTTTTTTTTTTTTTTTTTTTTTGGACGCGGTAGCCCATTGGTTAGCGCGCTGGAGTTGCACTCGGTAGGCCCGGGTTCGATTCCAGCCACTGCCAAAACTGCCGCCGTGTTCATGCGGAGTAAGATCACGTTAAACATGTGGGTCCGAAAGTCCTTCCGAGAGGTTGGTGGTAGGGTAAGGAGGGTACGGTCCCTGTGGATGCCTCCCCCACTGGGTTCCGGTCTAAATTGGGTAGCACTTCCCGACCATCCAAACAGTTACCTTACACCTTTCTGGTAGGTCGGACGGTCTGGGTTTCAACAACAACAAAGTAACTTTTCTCATGAATAGAACGAGCTAGAACCCACGAGAATGATTCACCAAATTTATCGCATGATATTACATATGAAAAGCGAAAATGTTTCACAATAAGAAATATTTTTTTTATTTTATATGACTTTTTGATAAACTTAGTGAGATATCGTCTCCACAGACTCACTGACACACACACATACACATCATCTCATAAATGTTCGATTCGTGATCAAGGATGCTTGAAACGTGCTCTCTCGTCGAGAACTCGAATTCGAATTTTCCACCCTGTCTCAATACTTTCCTTATACATTATACTATGTATATAAAGAAAGTAACAAGAAACCGTAAAAATGTTTAGCTGCATTTATTTGCATCTATTTGTGTGAAAAGGCTTTATTTGAAATCTAATATTAAATCTTATTTGAAATCGAAGTTGAAGAATAGATTGAAATTTGAGATTGACTTGAGAATAAAACTTACAATTATTAAATCGAGCCAAGTTCTAAAAAACCCAAATTTCTAAATCTACCCAAATTTCTAAAAAACAGCATCACTCTTCAAAAACTGTGTTGATTGTTATTACTAACGCAAGGTTTCAAGCTTAAAGTCTTTTTCTGTTCATATTTAGATTCATCTTATGCAAATTTCTGGAACTGGAAATTCCTAATTTCAAATCTTAATAAATGCCGTTCCGTAATAAAATCCAAATTTTTATTTGATTACATCTATTACTTTCCTTATATAGTACATAGCATAATGCATAAGGACGGGTATATGAGTATTATGACGGGGTCGAGAATTCGAATTCGAGTTTTCGACGGGACAGCACGATTCAGGCATCCCTGATCACGAATCAAACAGTTTTTAGGTGATGTCTGTGTGTGTGTGTGTGTGTGTGTGTGTGTCATTGAGCCTGTGGAGACGATATCTCACGAACGAATGGAGCGATTCGAATGAAATTTGGTACAAAAATTACAATCCATGAATACTGCAAGCCTATTATTTTTAAACACAATCGAATGTTCAGAATCCCCTAAATTTTCGAGTAAAATTTTAAAAAAATCATCAAAAAATAAAAATCTTTAATAAAGTTACGCGCATAGACATTTCTTATGTAATTTTTTCTTAGAAAACGATTTAGAACGCTAGCATGAATCGCTCTCGAGATATTGCACATTTTTCAAATAAATTTATAAAAATATCCCACAAATTGGAAAAAATATTAACAGTTGAGAAATATATTCACTTTTCATATGTAATATCATCCGATAAATTTGGTGATATCATTCTCGTGGATCTAGCTCGTTCCATTCATGAGAAAAGATACTTTGAGTAATACTTTTGTATTTGAATGCCAATAGTCATTTATCTGCTATAAACATAACTTATTGCTTCGTCCATAATATTTGGCAAGATTTTGCTGACGAATTTGGCGTAATGTCGCCAACTTGGCGACTTTTTAAATGTTGCCAATTTAGCGAAAATCTTGCCAAAAAGATAAAAATGAAGCTAAATCAATGAAAATGACGGCTCATAGACGAAAATTCAATATTTATCAATCAATTAATTGCATTAAAGAAGGAAAGCCATGTGCTGTCCACATCGTATGTTTATAATTTATATTTAGTATATAAAATATCGACACAGGTCATCATATCATAAGTTACCTATTCCCTTAAATACATGGTAATGTATAGGGAATGTATTGGAATCATACTGAAAATCACAACTCGAGTATTCGACAGATCTACACGTTTTGGGACCTCTAGAATACCAAATAACTATTTTTAGCGTGACAGCTGTGTGTGTGTCTATCTGTACAATGCATGTATCCACTCTGACCCAAAAACTAATGGACCAAATTTCATAAAATTTGGCATAAAATCACATATAGGTGACCCCGGTGCTGATTAGTTTTGGGTGCGATTCGGGATAAAAGAACGGGATAACTGTTTTTGTGAAATGGTCCGCAAAAATCGGAAAAATCTGAAATAAAAATCTAGATATGCTTAAATAATCAATTAAATGATTGTTATATACGTAATTTTTAACAATACAAAAAACAAGACCAACCCCATTACACCAGGACTCGTCGTTCTCAAGATATTTCAGTTTTTTTGCATTTTCACTGCGTCACCTTTGAAAGTAAGTCCAGTTAACAAATGAGAACAAAAATTGAAATAAAAGTACAAATTCAGTGTAATTTTAAATGATTATGGGTGTTATTTTGTTCAATTAAACTCAATATAAATAATGAATTATTGAAAAAATAAAATGAACGTGAATATGAGTCTGCAGCGAAAGGCATGTGCTGGCCACATCAGTTTCATACTTTCCCTGAAATACATGGTAACGTATAAAGAAAGGATTGGAATCATGCCGAATATCGCAACTCGAGTTTTCGATCAATCTACACGTTTCGGAGCCTCTAGAATACGAAAATCTATTTTTAGCGTGGCGTCTGTGTGTGTGTGTGTGTCTGTCTGTCTATCTGCGTGTCTGTGTGTCTGTCTGTGCAATGTATGTATCCACCCTAACGCAAAAATTTATGGACCAAATTTCATAAAATTTGGTTGGCAAGTCACGTGTGTATGACCCTGGTGCTGATTAGTTTTTAGTACGATTCAGGATAAAACAACCAGCCTTTCTTTCTGAAATAAATCTCAAAAATTGCCTGTATCCACTCTAGCTGAAAAACTAATGGATCAAATTTTACAAAATTTGGTGTATAAGCCATTGTTGGTTACCCTGGTGCTGAATGGATTTTCGTACGATTAAAAGAAAATAACCTTCCCTTTTTTGCGAAATGCCCCGCAAAAATCGCCAAAATATAAAATAAGAAACCACTTATGCTCAAATATATCTATTAAATGCTTGTTTTATACGTCATTTTTGACGAGGAACAGAATAAGACCAACCCTCTAGAACAAACCGTTCTTGAGATATATGAGTTTTTTCGCATTTTTACTACATCACCTTTGGAAAAAATATCCGCTTACCAAATAAAAACAAACATTGAATTAAAATTTCAAATTCAGTGTTATTTTGCGCAATTAAACTGAATTTAATGAATTATTAAAAAAATAAAAATAAAATGAATTTGAGCCTGCAGGGAAAGCCAAGTGCTGCCCACATCAGATTTTTACTTTCCCTGCAATACATGGTAATGTACACTCATGTCCAAAAGTTAAGCATAATTCGTAAAATGTGAAAAATTTGGAGTTAATATGGATACAATGGCTCACAAACAGTTGTGGAGGATCGTGGGACGTAGGCAAATCATTGTGCATATGCAAAACAGTTCAGTCGACTTCGATATGCGCAAAGCACCGGTCACGTCGGAACGAGTATAAAACGGCCTCGAGCGATATGGCCAGTCGAGGCAGAAATTCGCAATTGCTGTGGTACATAGCGTTGTTAATAATTAAAAAGGACGAAATATGTCATAAAGATGCCAATTGGACATGTTTTTGAAGGAACGAATTAGTGAAATGTTGGAATCCGGTCTATCCCAAACTGAAGCGTTTCGAATTCTGAATGTGCCTCAGTGTGTGATCTCCAGACTGTGGCAGAAGTTCCAAACCACTGGAGATGTTACCCGACGACGAGTACCAGGCCGGCCAAGGGTAACAACCGCTCAGCAAGACCGGTATTTGGTGACAACTTCACGACGTCACAGGAACCGTTCTACCAGTCAACTGGGTTCAGTCCTGACAGCAGCTACAAGAGTCACTGTGTCGAGACACACTGTTTATAGGAAACTCAGACACGTTGGTCTCTATGCCAGACGACCAGCAGTTTACATCCCCCTGATGTCTGCACAGAAACGCGCGCGTTTACAGTGGGGTTTGTAACATCGGCAGTGGAGTGGACAACAGTGGGGCAATGTCATGTTCAGTGACTGGTCCAGGTTCAACCTGCAAACTGATTCTCATCGTACCACGATCTGGACAGAACGTGGAACATGTTTTCACCCGGGACACCTCACAGAAAGACATTGTTTTCCATTTGGGAAAGTCATGGTCTGGGCAGGCATCATGATGCACAGCTGCACACACCTCCACATCTTTGACACGGTGTCAGTTACCGGTCAAAGATACAGAGACGAAGTCCTTGAGCTTACCGTTCGATTGTTTCGAGGTGCTGGTTGATCCTGATTTCATACTGATGTATCATAACGCGCCTCCTAGCCGTGCGGCCTTGGTCGACGATTTCCTTCAAACTGAAGATATCCAGCACATGCAGTGGTCTGCCAACTCTCCTGACCTGAATTCAATAGAGCATGTGTGGGATATGATCGGGAGATATTTTGCAGTCCTCTGCTATCCACCAAGTTCCGTTCCGCGATTGAAAACTGCTCTCCGTGAGGCTTGGAACTCTTTGAGCACACAACTCATCCAAACCCTCATCGAAAGTACGAAAAATCATTGTGCAGCATGCGTGGCTACCCGAGGTTCCCACACACCGATGACGTATTCATAGAGGGGGTCCTGTGGGTCCTTCATTATTATCCTTGTTTTGCATTATTTTCTTCTTCTATATCCCTATTGCACCCGCATAACGCGTTCCCTTCCATTCCGATGTAGATTTCCTGCAATTTTCACATAAATAGCAACTATACTTAACTTGTGGACATGAGTGTATATGGAAAGTATTGGAATTATATTAATCGCAACTTGAATTTTCGACGGATCTACACGTTTTGGGACCTCTAGAATATTAAAAAATTATTTTTAGCGTGACGTCTGTGTGTGTGCAATGTATGTATCCAATTTAACTCAAAAACTCATGGAGCAAATTCCATAAAATTTTAGTATGTATGTCCCTTGTAGGTGACCCTGAGGCTGATCAGTTTTTTGCACGATTCGGGATAAACGAATCCATATTTTTTGCAAAATCGGCTGCAAAATTGCCTGTATCCACACTAGATGAGAAGCTAATGTATCAAATTTTACAAAATCTGGTAGAAAGGTCACTTGTGGTTATTCTGGTGCTGATTAGATTTTGGTACAATTCGGAAAAAAATTAACCTGTTTGTTTCTGCAAAATGGCCCGTAAAACTCTTCAAAATCTAAAATAAAGAACTACGTCTGCTCAAATATATCAATTAAATGATCGTTTTATAAGTAATGTTTAGCGATCAAAATAATAAGACCAACCCCATCACACTAGAACTAGCCGTTCGCGAGATATTTTAATTTTTTCGTATGTTAAGTACGCCACCTTTGAAAATAAGACCAGTTACCAAATGTGAACGAAATGGGAATTAAAAGTACAAATTCAGTGTAATTTTTAGTAATTATGAGTGTCATTTTTGGCAATGAAACTCAATTGAATGAATTATTGAAAAAATAAAGAGAACGTGAATATGTGTTTGCAGAGAAAGTCATGTGCTGCCCACATCAGATTTTATATTGTATGATGACAAAGAATTCACAAGTTTTTTTAAACTTGTAAGAGGTCCTAGTGTTTAAAATTTTGGAAACCACTGCTATATATGGATCGTCTCTATCTACACTTTAATTTACAGTTCAATGATTAGCTGTGCAAATTCACTTCTTTGAAGGATTACGGGAAAATTTATTTTTGATTCAGTGTAACATGTTTCAAAACCTAGAGAAATGCAAAACAAATTCCTTTCAACAAATGTAGCCGTCAAAATTTAGCTTTAAGCATTTTATCATTTTCCTTGAAGTTTTTATTTATCAACAGCTGAAATATTTTAAAATATTAAAACTTTTGCAATGTAGAGTTTTTGTTTAAAACTACAGTTTCCACGCTAAACCTACAATATTTCTTCAAGAAAAACCATTTTTCAAACCTGAAATTCATAAACAACTGTATTTTAACATATGTTATATTTTTGAAATATTTCTAAAACATAAGCTGTCAACAGCAAAGCAGTATTATAAAGTAAACAGCACTATTGTAAAACAGATGGTATACTTTATCACTTGTATATACTATATACTGCATATAAATACTGCATAAAAATACTGCATAAAAATACTGCATAAAAATCTATATATACTAATTGCCAAGTGTCCGTCTGTCCGTCTGTCTGTCCGTCTGTCTGCCCGTCTGTCTGTCACGCTTTTTTTAGGCACCTCCCGAATAGATAGAGACTTGCAATTTGGTACAAGGCTCGATCGTTTGATAAAATCCCCTGGAAAAATCAAATTTTTTGAAAACGTTCTCTAGAGGGGTGCTCCACACCAAAACGTTCGAAAAGTGAAATGATAGGAAAGTATGCTTTGCCATAAGATAGAGACTTCAAATTTGGTGTAAGGGTAAGTCGTTGGAAAGAAAGAAAGTGTGCAATTTCAGATATCCAATATTTTCTACTTAAGGGGGTGCCACATATCAAAATGTTCGATTTGCCGAATAAATGAGAAACGGCTCCTTTAAAATTTGATAGAGACTTGGCATTTGGTATATGGAATAACCATTTGATAAAAACACCCAAGACGATTTTAGTTTTTCAAAAACGTTCGTTTAAGGGGGTGCTCCAGAGAAAAACGTTCGAAAGGTGAATCGATAAAAAAAACATACTTCGGAATGAGAAAGAGATTTGAAATTTGGTGTACGGATAGATAGTTTGGAAGGAAGAAAGTGTAAAATTTCAGTTTTCCAATATTTTCTACTTTAGGGGGCGTCGCACACAAAAATGTTCTATTTTCGGAATGAAGCAGAAACACTCCTTTTAGAACGTGATAGAGGCTTGATATTTGGTGTACGGGCAAATCATTTAATAGAAAACACAAGAAGAATGAAGTTTTTCAAAAATGTATATTTAAAGGGGTGGGTACTCCACAGAAAAACATTCGTAAGATGTTTTTCTGTGGAGATGTTTTTCTGTGGATGTTTCTCTGATAAAAAAAACATGCTTCGCAATGAGATAGAGACTTCAAATTTATGTAGATAATTAGAAAGGGAAAAAGTGTGCAATTCTAACATTTTCTATTGTAGGGGGTGCCGCACACTTAAATGCTCGATTTGACGAACAAATGAAAAACGCCTCCTTTGCAATGTAATAGAGGCTTGAAATTTAGTATATGGGGTAATCATTTGATAAAAAAAGCATGCGATTACTACGGTTTTTCAAAAATGATCATTTAAGGGGGTGCAATACAGAAAAACGTTGGAAATATGAAATGATAGAAAAACATGCTTCACGATTGGATAAAGACATCAAATTTGGTGTACTGGTAAATAATTTGAAAGGCAGAAAGTGTGCAAATTCAGATTTCCAATATATGCAACTTTAGAGGTGCCGAACAACAATATGTTCGATTTTCGGAATAAATGAGACATGCTTCCTTTAAATGTGATAGAGGCTTGACATTTGGTATATGGGCCAATCATCTGATAAGGAAACCAAGGCGAACAGAGTTTTTTAAAAGTGTTCATTTATGGGTGTGCTCCACTGAAAAACGTTCTAAAGGGAAGATAATAAAATAGTATGTTTCAGGATGAGACAGAGATTTTAATTTGGTGTACTGGTAGGTAATTCGAAAGGAAGACGTGCGCAATTTAAAATTTACAATATTTTCTTCTTTGGGGGGGGGGGTCCGCACACTGAAATATTCGATTTGCCGAATAAGTGTGAAACGCGAATTATTAAACGCTTATTGCGAGACCGTTGATTTTCAACGGGTATTCGGCTAGTGCAACATATATTTCTATACTCTTAATTCAAATAAAATAACAAAAGTTGACGACAATAGTTTCTCTAAATATACGGAGGCATAGTTTTTCACAATTTATGAAGTTTGAATAGTGTTTATATTTATATTTGCATAAATGGTATTTTATGTATCGGTCTTAAGGAGAAATGTCAAATTTCAACATTCAAAAGTCAATAAAAGCATATAATAATAGTGAAATTGTGTATATTTTCCTGTTTAATCTTTTTTTTCAAGTTGCTAAACTTGTCAGATGATGGAGTATATACAGTTACTAGATCAATCAATAAGCAAAATAATAAGGAAAACTTGATCAGTGTATTTAAGCACAAACAATAACATTTTATTTTTGCTTATATACGTAGTTCATGTTTTCCTTAAAGTTACTAGGTTTTAGATCGGTTAAATTAAACCGATGGATTTCTTCTAATACAGCAAACATGAACCGAAGTCTTTATGCAAAAACACATAAGGTGGTAAATAGAACACAGATAAAATGTAAGAATTAACAGAAATATAAAAACATAGAATTTAAAATAGATAATACCGAATTTAAGACGGTCAGCCAAGATAGAAGGCCTCTAGCCTCTCAAAGCGACTGTATATACACTATATGATCAAAAGTATCTTGACACTTTAGATGTTAGAATGTTTTTGGAATTTCTGAACAAATACTTGGCGAAATGTTATTAACTTTGGCGATGTAAAGGACATGCTTGAACGCACACTTCCCAATAAAGTTTCGGTGACTTTTAGAGGACCACCGAGATATTGAAAATGGGGGGAAATATATTTGATCACCCTGTATCATAAACAGCTGGAAATGATTTGTAACTTTCCCAAAATAGTTAACTAGCTTTGTTCAATGTGTATAAACATTTTCTTAAAACAAAAACGTATATTCATGAAGATATAAACGTTTCTTTAAAAATAAACAAATTTTATTACATGTTTTTTGCTTACAATATCTATAGGTTTCAATCAAATTTCACAAAACTTGCAGAGCATGTGTCAACGTCCAAGAAAAAATTATACTTCAATTAAAGATTAAAGCATTGAATATACGATGAGATATAAACATTTTAAGAAACAAAGTTTTTACTGCGCAAGCACGAAACATAGCAATAGTTTTCTTTCATGATTTTGTAATGAATAGTGTAGTGAATAGTTTTGTAGTGTAGTGTAGGGTAACTTCTATAAAAAATCTACTGTAATATCGTGAAAATTCACAAAGATATCGACGATATGTTAATCAGTTTTTCTCTGACTCTCTGAAAGTACCTGGATGATAAGGAGGTTTCCACAAATTGACATTTTATAAATTCATCGGACACCCCTGTTCTGACAATGAACTAGTCCAATTTTATGCAAATAATGATCACCACGTACAGGGATATCCGGAGACTTTTGATCATTATTTGCATAAAATTGGACTAATTCATTTTCAAAACAGGGGTGACTGATGAATTTTTAAATGTCAATTTGTGGAAAACTCCTTATCATCTAGATATTTTCAGAGAGTCAGAGAGAAACCGATCACTATATCGTCGATGTCTTTGTGAAAGCCCCAGGCCGTCCGGCTCGTCCAGAGGACTTAGAGCAACAAATTGGACGACCGGGAAGGGTCGATGTCTTTGTGAATTTCCACGATATTCCAGTGGTTTTTTATAGAAGTTGCTCTACAGCAGCGGTTCCCAACCTTTTTAGTTGTGCGGACCATCAATTTTGTAAAAAAAACTTTGAGGCCCACTAACTACTAAATATACAAGTAAAAATATATAATGACAAATAGACACCTATATACGTATGACGAATATATATATATATATATATATATATATATATATATATATATATATAATATATATATATATATAATGTGCACATATGTCAGTAATTAGTAAAAGATACTGAACAAGAAGAATAAAGAAATAATTTTTTTATAAAGAAAAAAGCTTTATTGTTTTCACTTAGCTGTCACAACTGTAAGAAAACTCAAAAACAAGTGATCAAAGTTGAAAAACTTTATTTTTGACACTATTTGTCCTCCACGAGCGAGTCAATATCTGGATTAAAACTGGATAGTTTTAGCCTCAAATCACTCTCAACATTAAATTTATTCCTATATTTATTTTTCAAAAAAACTAAAGTTGAAAAGGCTCGTTCACATAGATAGGTTGTCGAAACGCCCATCAAGTGTCTCAGTGCAATTTTGGCAATAGCTAGTTAGTCTTGCGGAATATTTATCCAGAACAGGAGCAATGGTGTTATTTTATAAAGCGATTTTAGAGTCTGGTCACATGATAGTTCAATTAACGAGTCTTCTTCACTTGAAGATAATTTCAATTTTTCTAAGTAATTTTCTTCAAAGGGGTTTCTGATCCATTGGATCCCATCTTCAATTTCAGGGAAGAAATTCCTAAGAAATATGAAAAGGCTTAATTACTGCTCCAGTTAGTAGATTTCTCATTCATATGAATGAATAATATTAAAATGTATAATCACAGTATATAGATATTAGTACAAAAATAGTAAATTAAGAAATATAAATAATTTTAAATTGCCTGAGGTTTGAGGCCAAAGATTCGAGGTGTTCTTTTATGGTTGTAGCTGTTGTTTCATCAATTTTGACTTCGTTGGTTTCAAAAAACTCATGTAGGACTGGAAATGCGTCGAAGGAAACTTGTTCCACTTTTCGAGCCCATCGTTGTAGTTTCATTATCATTGCTTCTACTTTGTTTTGCACAAAACACTTATGATCGTCATTGCCCTGCAGAGTTAAGTTAAGAACGATGAGGGAACAGAAAATATCCGCCCCATATGCCATTCGTTTCAACCAGTTTTCATCGGAGAGAGAACCGTTTCAATCAGTTTTCTTCGTTTTGAGAGTTCCATACATTCGTTGGATAGAGTTTCGAAACAAATCACACACTGAGGCATAGGCTCTTCCTCAGAACCTTATGCACAAACCCGTATTTTAAAAAATCAGGGTTATATTTACGAAAATATGTTTTAGTTTTCCTTGCTATTTTTGTAAAACTTGGACATGACATCAACTTACTAACAAACTCACTACTAGTAGAATCATATGTGGAAGTCCCTTCATCACTTGACAGCTTCGTCTTACGGCACGACCCCGTCCGAATCCAAGCATCCGTATTGTAATAGTAGCTCACAGCAGACACAACGATCAGAAAACCACAGCCACTGACAAAGGAGTCAAACAAGTGCGGAACGCGGACGTAGTGGGGAGCGGGGATGGGGTGCGGGGTACATACGGAAAGCTTTGACCTTCACGATTGACGGTTGAAACCTCTGAACCCCGGAACAACAGCCAGAGCGTCTTCCTTATTGGTCTACGGGCCACGGAGAGCTTTTGAGTAACGCCACATCTCACTAACTAGTGAATCTTCCCGAAAAACTGGTATTAGACCCCAAGATTTTTCTTGGCTTTCGACCAGCGTCCAGGGCCCAGTACCACGCTACCCGCGACCCATGGGTTGGGAACCGCTGCTCTACAGTATTCACTATAAAATCATGAAAGAAAACCATTGCTATGTTTTGCACGTGAGCAGTAAAAATTTAGTTTCTACAAATGCTTATGTATTTCGACAAATGTTAATGCATCGTATATTCAATGCTTTAATTTTCAATTGAAGTATAATGTTTTTCTTGGAGGTTGACAAATGTTCTGCAAGTTTCGTGAAATTTGATTGAAACCTATGGATATTGTAAGCAAAAACCATGTAACAAAATATGTTTTTTTTTTAAAGAAGCGTTTATATCTTCATGAATATACGTTTTTGTTTTCCGAAAATGCTTATATACATGGAACAAAGCTAGTTAACTATTTTGTGAAAGTTACAAATCATTTCCAGCTTTTTATGATACAAGATTATCAAGATATTTTTCTCTATTTTCAATATCTTGGTAATCCCCTAAATGCACAAGTCACCGAAACTTTACTGGGAAGTGTGCGTTCGAGCATCTTATTTACATCACCAAAGTTACAGAACACTTCGCCAAGTATTTGCTTAGAAATTCGAAAAACATTCTAACATCCAAAGTGTCGGGATACTTTTGATCATAAAGTGTAGTTCTACTCGAGAGGGTGGAGCAAGAAAGGAGGTAATCAGCGCATCATTCATAATATTGCCTTCCGTTCAGATGGACACAAAGAACCGTCCAGGAGAGAAATGCGACGAACGTGTGAGGCAACCGCAATCGTGCCCTGCCGCCATTTTGTAAGACGCCCAGCCATTTTGAAAGACGCCCAGCCATTTTGTAAAACTTCACACTCTTTTCTCTGCGAAATTACTAATTTCTAATGCTAAATTACACATCTTTTAAGTGTTGGATCGGTTTACACTACAGTTTGCGGAGTTGCTTTCACTACTGTGTTATATTAAATTAATTAATTCGTCGATTGCTATGAAAATCATCAGTGGTGAAATTTCCCAGTTGAAATATAGAGAAATACAAGCGTCATTTATCTCACCGAGATTTTATGAACATTATCAGGGTATTTTTGTACGTTCCAAATAACCAATACCTCTTCTGGTCAAAAACCTTGACGAAAATATCTATTGTAATAAACAAATGACAGTGGCTGCTATGTGCAATAAGTTGTTTGCAGCACATTCTATCGATGCAGTTAGCTTACTACAAAAAATTTTCTCTTCTGCTATCGTGGTGTCATTTTTGCAATGTAGAACTAAACGACAACGACGACGGTTAATGGTTGAGGAAGATGTCCTTGACCCTTTTATAATTAAACTCTTCAATTGATAATAGCAGTAATCGAGACGAGAAAATGGCAGTTTGATCTGCTTTATGCATAAAAAATGTATTAAAATAGCATCTTTAAACGTTATTCACTTTAAATGTATCTAATTTGTTGGCTGTTTTGACCTGTTATCAACAAAGGATTAGAAAATTTCAAATCGAATTGATAAATTCGTTACTAGCGAACACAGCTTTAATAAACATGCCATTTCTTCCATGCTGATACCTAGAAAATGTTTCCTGTGATATACATTAACAACTTTTCCCAACAAAAATGCATGAATATTTGAAAATTATACAGGCTTCTATTTAGACCTTTTCTATCTATTATGTCATAAAAGATCCTTTTGAAAATATATGAAATTTAAATGTATAAAAAATATTTTTAAAGCGCAATATTTTGGTTACTGTCTATCTGTGAGGTCTGTAGCGGGAAATCTACGAGTCATACAGCCATGAAATTTGGTACTCGGGTACTTCAGTACCCAAAAAAGAGCAGTTCAACATTATTATTTTAATTTCGAATTAGATTTTTAGTTTTTTTATGTTTTAGCTTGATTTAAAACAATTTTTGGCTATATTCTCACAAATGAATTCCTTAGTGACCGAAAATATTATCACAGAAATGCCATCTTGACACCAACGGAAAGATCGAAAAATAATTGTCTCTGAAACAAACTTTAAACGGAATCCATGCGATTAATATGGAATTGCTCGTAAATTCTTAAAATATATATACTTTTCGTGCCAATAAAACATCCCTGAATTTTAAATTGCGATATAGAAAATTTGACTTGTTGTTCATAATTTAACGCCAGTTACTTTAAATATCATACACTTTTTAAGGGACCAAATGACTAAAAATTTTTAATCAGCGGTCCGTTCCCCCCATTGAAGTCTGGACCGTGCGATTAAAGTTTTCTTATCTACTACTAAAGCCACGCCTCCCATAATGGATGTGTACGTTCTGATGTGTAATCGAGATTTAGCGATTTTATTTGTAACGTGAGATTGATTTTATTACAAAACGGACCACATAATATGGGTATAATTATTATTTCAATTTTTATTTAAAAAACTACTTAACATATATGATGAAATTTTATATATATATATTTTATGGGATATTTTGAATATTTCCTAAAATTTTCGAAGCAATTTGTGAATTTTAACTTCGCTTAAAAAATATTTGAAAAATTGGGTCCCATAGGGTTCAATGTATTTCATTTTTTCAACCCGAGTAAAACTAATTGAGTGTACCAAATGTTCCACAGTCTCAACAACATACTATAAGATTTCATTTTGATAAAATCATTTTTAAGGCAGTTATAGTGAGAACAGACAAACAGACAGACAGAATGAACAATGTCATAAACACTTTACAATTATGTTGGAAGGTGTTAAAAATTGTAAAAACAATAATATGGAAAAAATTTTGCCACCAATAAATGTATATAAGAAAGTAAAGTGGTGCTTCATACTCCAAATATTGTTTGTTGAAATTCCAAGCATGCACTTTAAACCTTTTCAAATTTAAACCTTCGTAATCGTCCTAGATCTGCGCAAACCAATAAATCTTGTTTATAGCCATTTTACAATTCCCGGAATCTTGTTCCCGATTTATCACAGTTTATAAAAAGACAGTTGACTTAATCATTTGCAGTAAAGTTTAATAATTTTCCGGCTTTAAAGGATGGACGGTACGATAAATGTATTACGCTCTTTTGTTTTCCCTTGTAGCTGGAACAATGTTAACACAAATTGATTGTAAATCAATAAACTTCTGCCGTTACGACGCCGGGAAAAATTCATTTCACTTCCCGCTACATGACCAAATATTTGATTTACTTTGTACCTTTCAGGCAAAGTAATAATTTATCAAAAAGAAAATGGGATGGGAGCAATAAATTGCCTAAAAACTAAAGGATAGTAATGAAGTGGTTCGAAATACTGTGCCTATACTATATAAGATTATTACCGCAAGTATTTTAGTTCGAAACTATTTACCTTTGTAGATTGAAATACTTCACAAAAAATTTGATGTGGGCAACACATGACTTTCCTTATATAATGCAATGAATTTGCTACTTTTACAGTTAAAAAAATGGTATTGTTATAGTATATACTTATATTCCTTCCAAAATATTGAATTTTCTTCAATTAGTCTTGATTCAATTTCATTGATTTAGCGTCATTTTTATCCATTTGGCGAGATTTTCGTTAATTTGGCAACATTTAAAAATGTCGCGAAGTCAGCGACATTCCGCTAAATTCGTCGCCAAAATCTCTCCAAGTGTTATGAACGGAGAAATAAGTTACTCTTAAAGCAGATAAATGACTATTGGCGTTCAAATACAAAAGTATTACCGAAAGCATCATTCTTCATGAATGGAACGAGCTGGATCCACGAGAATGATGTCACCCAATTTATCGCATGATATTACATATGAAAAGTGAACATGTTTCTTAACAGTTAATATTTTTTTTAATTTATGTGATTTTTTGATAAATTTATGTGAAAAATGTGCAATATCTCGAGAACGGTTCATGCTAACGTTCTAAAGTTTATGTCAATCCGAAAAATTACATAAGAAATGTCTATTTGCGTAACTTTATTAAATGTTTTGATTTTTTGATGATTTTTTCAAAATTTCACTCGAAAATTTAAGGGGCGTTCTGAACATTCCATTGTGTTTTAAAACAATTGGCTTCCAGTATTCACGGATCGTGATTTTTGCACCAAATTTCATTCGAATTGCTCCAGTCGTTCGTGAGATATCGTCTCCACAGACTCACTGACACACACACACACACACATATATCACTTCAAAAATGTTCCATTCGTGATCAAGGATGCTTGAAACGTGCTCTCCCGTCGAAAACTCGAATTCGAATTTTCGACTTCATCACAATACTTTCCTTATACATTATTTATATAAGGAAAGTAAGAAAATAGAGATATAAAACAAATAGGGTGAATGCGAAACTTTAAAATCCAGCTTATACCCTTGTATGCACGTCTCATAGGTTAACCCTCTAAAGTAAACAAACAGAAAAATAAATTCACCAGGGAACTTATATAAATGATTTAACTACCAATTTGTGTGAAATTTCCTGAATTAGTTTTTGAGCTAGAGTACTACATACATACATTGAGTTTTTAGCTAGAGTTTATACATACATTGAGATTTTGAGCTAGAGTACATACATACATACATACATACATACATTGAGTTTTTGAGCTCTAGTACGTACACACACGCATACAAACAGTCACACATACAGAGGTCGTGCAATTATGGTGCATTCGCATTCCAGAGTGTCTAAAACCTGTAGTTTCCGTAAAAAACGCGAACTCCATTTTCCGAACCTTTTCCAATAATTTCCCTATTCATAGCTATGTGTTGTAGGGAAAGTAAAAACATTCTTTTAAAATTACCACAGTTCAGATAAATATATTAAATTGTTAGTTTTGGAGTAATGAGCTAGCATATTTGCTTAGACCTTAGATCTAGTCTAAATCATTTATTTTTCCGTTTGAATATCAATATACAGAGTGTGTTTCTTCACACATTTTTTAAACGATTTTGAAAAAATATATATAAAAACAAAGATAAGAATATTATTTTCTAATACGTTCAGTCTAATAGCCCTTTTATTGAACTATCATATCACATCTTCATTTTCAAGATAAAAGAGCTTATTTTTAAATATCAAGGTTGATTTTGTTCCACTCCTCCAACATAATCTTCCAGAGTCCGTCCAATGTTTTGGGATACCGCTTATAAAGATCTTGTTTTAAAAGTCCAAATGCACAGTAATCCATAAGAGTCAGGTCGGGAGACTTGGGTGGGATGCATTTAAATGGAATAGCCTCAATTTCGGTTTCATTTCTCATTTTTTCAAAAAATATAGCAGTACATTTAGAGGTAAGGCTGGTAGCCTTATCCTGATGGAACTTAACACAGTGAAGATTGTTTGTGTAAAGTGAATGAATGTCTTTTTTGAAAACAGGTGATAAAACATATTTCTGATAGTAATCCGAGTTAATTTTGACATTTTTTCCCACTTTCCTTATTTTAAGTTTTCCGTTATAAGAGAATCCAGCAATAACCATAAAATCTTTAGCAAAACTTTCCTTGTTTTCTCTGAACCAACCTTTGTTGGGTATGCATTTTTTACCTTTTTCCCAGTCAAATGTAAACTTTGACGTTTCTTTCCTTTTTTATTAATTATGTCACTTAATTTACGTGTAGAAATATTAAAACTATGCTTTTTAAAACTTTTTTTGATAATCAAATAAGAGTATTACAATTTAAAAAAAGTATTTCTCTTAGGAAAGCGCAAAATTATAGCCTTCAATCAATTGTTTATTTTCTAGCGTCATTTTAAAGCAAAGAATATTTTTAATGATGCAGACTATTATTAAACCCTATTCCGACTTGCTGCCACTCAGGGTTTTTCTTTATTATTTAAATTTAATTTATAGAGAAAATCAAAATCGTTACAAAAATGTGTGAACACCCTCTGTAGTATAACTGTATCTTTAGTAGTACAACTGTTCTTTTAGATATAGATTACGATTTGATGTTAGTCTAATTATTGTTTCCCTTAAATATCCACAGCACTAATGCCTCGGCTTTGTTACACTCTTCGTCAGACGCAGTACTTTATTTCACAAACTCAGACTCAGGGAAAAGAAAATCGAGCGTTACAAAGAAATTGTTCTTTATATACACTTATTTGTACAAATTGCAGCACCATGACAGAACCATCAAAAATGAATGAAATGTATTCCACAAACGACCTGTATTAATACAAATAAACGATTAAATTTACAAAGCAGAAAAAAAGCTATTACATGTTGAAAATCAGTATTTGGTGAAGTCACTACGCGCCGCAATAAGTGTTTCTATACGGAGTGGCATAGAATCAAACAGATTTTGAATTTGTAACTGAGGAAGAGCATTCCAGACTGCTTCTATCTGATCTCAAAGTTCAGCTGTATTAGCTACGGGACAAGCGTTACGAACGAAACACAGACCGATGAAATCCCAGACATGTTTAATAGGCGACATATCCGGTGAATAGGCAAGTCACGGAAGAAGCTGTACCTGTTGTGCTGAAAGTAAGTCTTTAACATTTCTAGCAACACGTGGGCGGCCATTGTCCTGTTGACATACAACTCCAGGAATGCGTTGAATGAAGGGTACAACTTCAGGCTCCAGAACTTCTGTGATGTACCGATTGCTGTTGAGATTACTCACAATTCTCAGCAGCTGAGATCGTGCAAGATACCCAATAGCGCTGCAGGCTATCACGCACGGCGTTCGTTCAGTATGTCGTTGAATAACTCACTCCAGAAGGTGGCGTTCACCGCTATAGTGTCTAACGTGGGTGCGACCATCACTGTATCCCAGATTAAAGCGAGATTCGTCGGAAAATACCACTTGTTGCCAATCGGTACGCCAGCGTCTATGTTGATGAGCTTATTGTAGCCGCAGGCGTCGATGGTCTTGCGTCCGGGGGAATCCTGTAAAAATGAGTTCTAGCATGCAGTCCACTATGCGGAAGACGCCAATGAATTGTTGGAGCAGACAATGACACACCTGTAGCAGTGCTTCAACTTTCTGTCAACTGTCGAGATGAAGCTGTATGGGCCATCACGTGCAAATAAAGTGTGTATCATCACGTGCAGATAAAGTGTGTATCATCCAGTACTAACGTAACATTTTGTCAACCACTGCCGGATTTGCGGTTCTCTTCAGTCTACTGCTTCTACACTCACATCACTGTCGTGTCATTGCGCTCCATACTAGCTGTTATTCCACGATAGGGAAAAAAACCCATCAAACTCCGCAACTTGCCTATATGACGTCTTATGTCATCGTAGAGGCATAGTGACTTCTCATGAAACGTATACCGCTGGCAAACAACCATAGACTATTTTCAACATCCCGCTACAGTTCTCTATTTATATGGCTAAACCAGCAGTTCAGAGAGCTCTGCTTAGCCCACGCATGCGCGGCGACTCTGAAATGCTAATCATTTGCATGGCACACCTTAATTTGGAATTTGCTGTAAGTTTCATCTGAATCGCTTAATTCTTCATGATGTTGCAATTTTTACAAATATGAGTTTATTTTATCTTTTTCTAATATTGAAATATTTATTTTATAATAATCTGAGTTTAAATATTCGAAAGTAACATAATTTAATACCACTTTCATGTATGGATCAAACTTGCATTCGCCATCGGTTTATATATTGGACTTTTAATTGTAAATTCACAGTAAACATTAATCTTCCAAAATTTTGAACCATATATATATATATATATATAATTGTAAAACCAATCGTAGAATGTAAGTAGTAACTCATAATACACTATCTTAAAATTTGCCTACAAAATACAATGAAATAAAAGAGAACGAGAATACGATAAATATATATATATATATATATATATTTCTCGTTAAAAGTTCGTTGTAAAACCTATTCCTTTTCAGTGGAAAGTGTACGAGAACTCAGCAACATATAGAACCCCCAATACGTCGGCTGTCGGTCGTCATTCTCATTTCACCCCAGGAGTGTTTCACTCCTTCCCAGAGGTTCAAGAGGAACAGGGCATCCCCCTGTATTCCATCCTCCTAGGAGATATCCCATCAATAAACTGGATTTTGAAATTACTAATAGGGCAGAATGCCCGCGGGATACACTAGTGTATCTTCAAATACTAAACATTTGATGCACTTACGATTCGCACTCATTAAAGATATAAATATGTAATTTTAAGACATGTAGCTTATAAAACATTCATATGCATTTTACCCCCACTTAATTTCAAAATCAAGTTTAAAAGCAGCTTAATTTAAAACACGTCACGTGCTTTTAAGTTAATTGATAATTCTGGTTCAAATATTCCCCATATCACTGACGAGCATTTTAGGACATATTGTATCGAACATCAATTAGGTTAATTAATTTCAAGGGTACGGTGTTCATCAAATGACTCCATTTAACTTGTTAGAGGAGAAAGTTTTGTCAGATTTTGGATATGAATGCCAGTGATAACTTATTATATTGTATAAGGTAACACATAGAAAAGAAATAACGTAAAGACAGGATAACACAACCACAGTACTGTTACCCCACCACCGCGGGCTTTTATAATAGTTTACAGGAAATATGGAAAAATAAACTGAATGATTTGCCAAATTTTATTTTAAAAGTATTGTAAAAAAGATGCTTTTTTAACACTTTACAACGTCATTGAAAAGTGTTTATGACTTTGTTAACACTTTACAACATAGTTGGAAAGTGTTTATGACTTTGTTCATTCTGTCTGTCTGTATGTCTGTATGTCTGTCTTGTCTGTCCGTTAGCACGATAACTGCCGTAAAAATGACTTTATCAAAATGAAATTTCAGTATGTTTTTCAGACGATCTGTGTGACCTATGAGAATATAAATGAATAATATCACCCAATTAGTTTTGGATTGAACCCGGGTTGAAAAAATGAAATACATTGAACACCAAGGGACCTAATTTTTCAAACATTTTTAAGCGAATTTAAAATTCACAGATTGCTTCGAAAGTTTTAGGAAATATTGAAATTATTCCTTGAAATATATAAAAAAAATTTCAGTAAAACATGTTAGGTAATTTTTTAAATAAAAATTATTTAATATAGGGAGAAAAACAAATTCAATTAAATTCAGACTTTTGCAATATCCTCCAGAAAGAAAAAAGAGCTATATTATATAATAAATATATTTCCAAGAGTTTCATTGTTTTATATATTAGAGAGATCTCACATTTTAAAATAAATATGGCAGATAACAATTTTTCAAATTTTGAAATAAAATAAATTATTATAGTATTGTAATGAATGAAACGATTGGAACATGTTTATGAATGAAATGCTGCTTTTATATAGAGGCGATTTATATTTCGATGACATCATTTGAATAAAGTTCATTTGTTTTCAATGAAGCTTTCAAATATAATAAATTATTATAGTATTATGATAATTTTAAAAATATTACTGAGGAATGTATCGCATAGAGATGTTTAAACCAGGCAATTTATATTTCAATGCCGTCATTTGAATGAAGTTCATTTTCTTCGATGAAGTTTTCAAATATAATAAATTAATGTAGTATTGTGATAATTTTAAAAATATTACCGAGGACTGTATCGCATTTGAGAGATGTTTGTATAAAATTGCATTGAAGTTGGAAAGTCTTTCATAATTAATGCTTTATGCATGATTGATCTTTCTTGTTATAACATAAAGTGTCGTACAAAAAGTGAAAGATTTTTGTAGCCGTTGGTTGTAAACCCATAGTTATAATTGCAAGAATGCTTTAAATAAGGTAGGAAGTTAGGAAATAGTAATTAATTTAAATACAGTACCGTATTTTTGAAAAAAGTTAAGAAAAGTCACTTTTTATATAGCCGCTTTATCGAAAAAAGTAAGAATTACAAAAATGTTGTCAATACTTCATGTAGTCAAACTAAAGAAACATTTAGTTCTTATAAATTCAAATTTAAAACCAATAAACACTCAAACTTCCAGACTTACACCACTTTCTTGTGACTTATCGATACCCGTTTAATCATCCAAATTCATGTATCCAGGGGCCCGTTCACAAATTGAATGGATGCACAGAAATCATTTAGAAGTGTTTAAAACAAATTTTTCCATGGTTTGGTTTTGAAACTATTAAAGACAGGCAGACGATACTGATTAAAAGTCATTTTAACACTTAAATAATGTAAATAAAACAGTATAGATTACTGTGATTTTTCCTCACAAAATCTATGTAGAAAAAAAGCATGCCTTTCAAGTTTTAAAATCAACTGGGATCCACTGTTTTAAAACCACTGTTTTCAGTAGGCTCAATTTTTTAACACATTGTTGCCACTGCACTTTTTCCACCAGAATGAGAGCCTTCATAGGTGAATCGGGAGAACCTTTGCATGCAGTAAGTACATCAGGTTGTTGTTGTTGTTGAGACCCAGACCGTCCGACCTACCAGAAAGGTGTAAGGTAACTGTTTGGACGGCCGGGAAGTGCCACCCAATTTAGACCGGAACCCAGTGGGGGGTAAGTACATCAGGTGGTGGGTTCGAGTAAACTGGTGGGGGTTAAGGTAGACCGAGGAAGAAGTTGTTCAGTAATGACGATCGGAACACTCGCATATGGATAGAACGAGAAAAAGATTAAAATATATATTTCAACATTTTTTGTTAGTTCCCGTTGTCTTCCTAATCCACATGGATGACGAAACGAACCTGTTGATTGCGATCAATATACCAGCCGCAGAATCAAAACTCTAGAAGAATATCGGCTTTACGGAAACTGCGATAGTATTCCCTCACTGTATCACTAAGAGATCGGTTGAATTCGCCGTAAATAAAAATCATCTCACAGAGTTCGGCATTACTGAAGAGTGTCATCATTCAAACTCTATTTAGATAGAATAGTTACGTAAATGCTTAAATGCAACTGAGAATCGATATAATAATGGCATAATAGCTTTATCATCATAAAATAAATTTAAAAAAGTTATAAAATTTTAATAACTATTTGCTACCGAAGTTGATGTGGATGCCCACTTATTTCCCAATGAAAATTTTAATTTCTTGTAACTATGTCGAATTGGAGCGTATTATAACCAATTTATTTTCAGATATTCTACATACGTTTTGGGCAACATTTTTGTAATTAGACTTTTATCGATAGAGAAGCTGTATAAAAGTAATTTTCTAAAAGAATACAGTACATCATTTTATTTCCGACTTCATAACTTCCTACCTTATTTAAAGCATATTTGCAATTGGAACTATGGGTCTACAACCAACGGTTCAAAATATCTTGCAGTGTATATACATATATACAGGGTGATTCAAAAAACATGGACTAAACCAAGCATCTTGCGACATAGTTTACCGGGTCAGAAATGAAACGTAAAGGGCCATTAGGCGCTTTACGGTGAAACCGATATGGTGAGACGAAAACACAAGAATGACTTAGAAGTTATAAAATGACATTTAATAAACAAAAATTACCGTAATGGTTCAGAAGAAAGACCGCCAACCTGAATGTACGTCTCACAACAGCGATGGAGGGGGATTGGCAAACTTTCTCGAACAGACCAGGCATGTCGCGCACTTCGGCAGCGGCGGACGAAATTCTGGCGATGAGTTCCTCTTCAGATTCAAGAGGAGTGTCATAGACGATACTCTTGAGATATCCCTACAAAAAGAAGTCAAGACACGACAGATCGGGCGATCGTGGGGTCCCAGTTATGGGACCACGCCGCGTTCTCGGTTGAACGCACAATTGATTATTCTTAATTTGATTAAACGAAATCATAGTTTACGTATAATATTTGTTAAACAATATTTCCAATACATAAAAAGTGTTACTTCTACATTCTTCGAAAACTCATGTTCTGTAGAAGGCGTCGCCAACCGAAACTTAAATAGTTCGAATGGCATTCTAATCGCCATCTGAGCAAATAATTTTGCACAAGCAGTTAGATGTTTCATCGGCCTAAAGTACTTTGACATCTGTCGAAAATGCAATAGAATTATTATCCTTTTAATATGATGTGTTATTTACTTTAGACATAACGTTTACAAAAGGTTGCCTCTTTGCTTGTAAATTTTACTTTTATTTAAAATCAGTAGTCCGTCAACCAATATGTCAGAGACAAAGTTCAATATTCCATACATGGCTTTATCTAAACCAGGGGTGGCCAACCCGCGGCCCGCATGCGGTCCGCCTTGAATAATTTTGCGGCCCGCGAGATTCATTACAACTTTACAAAATACGATTATTTTGTGCAATATTTTTGTTTTTAGTGTAGTGTTTTGTAACAAATAAATCCCATAACTGTTTCTATTTTACACGTTGCTTTTGTTTTTATACATACTTAGAAGTGGACAGACAGTATTGCATGCGCAGTATTGCATTTTAGAAAAATACAAAAAATTATTTGAAATATATTCATCTCCCTTTCATGTCGATGTCGAGTCGGTCCCAGAATATCTACAAATGGAACTGATTGACTTACAATGCAATAATGAAATAAAACACATTTTTGAAACATCAGAATCAAAAATAGATTTTTATAACACTTATGTCACAAAAGAAAATTTTTCCAATTTGAGAGATCTGGCACAAAAAGTTGTGAGCGCTTTTGGATCAACTTACACCTGTGAATCGTTTTTTTCGAAAATGAAATTTATCAAACATAAATCGCGCTCAAAATTAACGGACGAAAACCTGCAACATCAATTACGATGTGCAAATACACGCATTGAGATCGACTTGCAAAAACTAAGTGAAAGAGTTGAGAAACAAATATCTCACTCATTAAATAAATTAAACATTATTCCATCATTGCATTATTATTATTATATTATCTATGTTTGTATACATGAAAAATAATGAAAACAATAATAATAATTCATTCTGTTTTAAATTTTCACTCCTATAAATGTTTGTAATGGGTCCAAATCTAATATAAAGATATATATTTTTATATGCGGCCCTCGGGCCGACGTGGTGGTCGAGTGGTCAAGGCATGCGATTCCAAAGCAATCGCTCGACCGCCATGTTGTGGGTTCGAGCCCCACGTAAGGCATGGATGTTGTTATGTTGTGGGCGCAGTGTGTTCCGCCCCCCTCTGGTGCGCCTGGGGCAACGTCCCTAGGATGGCTAAATGGATCACATATAAGGCCGAATTATGGGCGAATGACGATGAGTCAAGTGCCTGGCCATTGGCAATAAAATATGTATATATATATATATATATACATATATGCGGCCCGCGGGATTATAATGTTTTTCCGAAGTGGCCCGCAAGGTCATTTGGGTTGGCCACCCCTGATCTTAACGATAAACAAGCCCATAACAAGAGCAAACCTGGTATATGAATGTTGTTAACCGCAACAGAAGCACAACCCTTTACACTGGAACGACGACCTTTAACACCCCCGACTCTTAATTGCCCATAAGCCTTTGGGTTGGTCGTGTGGTCTGGGTCTTCAACCCCCCGACCCTTAACACTAGAACGACGGAAGCGGTCATTTTGACCGCATAACTACTTTGACAGCTGCCGTCGTTCTAAGAAGATCATCGATTTGTTCTCTTATTATAAAACCTAAAATAATTTTCTTCTGTGTTTTCAATAACTTTCAGAAAATGAGAAAAGTCATAAAATTTCAATGGGCTGGGATGATCCGTTTTGGAGGAATCGTTTCTCAAAGTAATTATGTGGTCAAAATGACCGCTTCCGTCGTTCTAGTGTTGGAAATTCTGTGACAATGTACTTTGCCGTTTCTACCTATTGCAACCTGGGCTAAATTTTAAAAGAAATATGAAGTCACCTACGTGGTAGGGGGAAATATGTTAGTTCTTATAGAAATTCTATAACTATGACTTATAGCAAATTTTTAGCTGCCATTGCAGGTATCGGTTACTCCATGCTGATCGGCTCATAATCGCTTAATAAGTGGGAAACTAGTATGTGGATGCTATTAATTGCAATAGGAGAGTAATTCTAACTTTGAAAACTGCCTCTTATGCGCGGATTCTATCACTATAATCTTGGCTGCTGCAATCTCGTATCGCTTGCGAGGCCTCGTACATTTTAAGCCATCTACATGGTAGACCTTTCTTTGCCAATTATCATAGATATTCTTATCATTAGAGTAAAACAAGTTTTTTTGAAGCCGTTGAAGAGGGCTAGAAATTTCAAGGGGAAATACATTGATGACTTATTTAGTTATATAAGCTTTAATGAAACAACAAAACATATACATGTAAGGGTTTTATTTACCCCTAAATTGCTACAACAGAAAGATACACAGCGAAAGATGCATGTCTACAGGGTATATTTATAAATAAAAAATCCGGCTCCATTAAATTTATCCCGTCCATTATATTGCAAGTGCGCAAAGATTCAGCCTTCTAGGTCACCGTGGGGTTGGGGACTACAGTGTATATTAATAAATTAAATATCCGACTCCGTTAACTTCTGTCCCGTTCTTTATACTGTAAGTGTAAAGAATGGCCTTTTTTCAGTTTGATTCCTACGTTTAAAAAAAACGAGTAGGGGCTTCGCAATTCCATTAACATACATACATACGCGATTATATTATAATAATATAGATATGCATAAAAAGAAGGAACAAATACAATACACAGCAACGAAATTACATTACCATTCAGTGCCCAAAGGAGCTCCCAATCCATAAGATTGTTGAAAAGTTCGTTTAAATAATTCGAAAACATCAAAGAGCAACAGAAAAATTCTCTGTATCAAAATTAGCTTTGGCTGAATAATTTTTACTTAGTTTAAGTTCCATCGCATAACACTTGTGCATACTAACGGTATAAATTAAAGGCTGAACCCTCACCAAAGAAACAAAATTACAAATTCACGTTAGTGCACGAATTCAGCAATATAAATTTACCGCCTGGTCCCTCTAATTTTCAATAAATGCAGTTACAAATTATTTATAACAGTATTTATTACATACATATTCATATACAATAAATTCTGTTACAAATATATATATCCATGTGCAATAATTACTATTACAAATATATATCCATGTGCAATAATATATATCTATTTGAAACATATACTTACACAAATATATATCTCTATGTACTATTATAAATATATATTTATATGCAGTAAATACAGTCACAAATATATATCCATATGCAAAAAATACAGTTACAAATATATATATCTATGTGCAACAAATACTGTTACAAATGTATATCCATATACAATAAATGCTGTTACAAATATATATCCATATGCAATAAATACAGTCACAAATGTGTATCTATGTGCAACAAATACTGTTGCAAATATATATATTTATATGCAATAAATTCTGTTACAAATATATAAACTTTAGGTTTGGACAAGGAATGTCCTTTAACATGAAATATTTTACCAGGAGAAAAGTTCTGTAGAAGTGGCTCCATAGAAAATTTTTCGGTAAGTGGTTAAATAGAAAGGAACGGATGTGTAATTTCCTGAATACTCTTGCATTCAGAGTAAGAGTCTCTACCATAGACGTGAGGTGATTTCATGATGACTTCTTTTGAAAAAAGAACGTCTCGACAATTGTTTTCTTGTGTATTTCTTTTTGAACGGTGGAAATGAATAATTGTTAGATATTTGCTTTCATTTTCTAAAATATGACGAATATTGACCAGACTGAGCATCGATTTTTTCACCTTGTCCTATTCATAGAGAATTTGAGAAAAAAACTGTATTTTTAATTTATTTCTGTTTCCGTACGAAAGATTGTGCCTATGAATTCATGTAAGCGATATCTTTGAAATAAATTCAAATGACATGCAATGCGAATAATTCAAACGTAATTGTTAGACCAGGAGGCATTTAGGCAGTATTAACATAACGATATATACTAAGAAAGACAAAGCGCAAACGCGGTTTACGACTGTCATAACCCGGGAGGTCAGGAACTCAATAAGTAAAGTGCACATAAAATACAGGTGTGGTTGGATCAAAAATCTCCTTCAGGCCAATGCTAATGCCTTGCAGAGTGGTTAAAAAGTTTGCCAATGAAGAAATGTTGCTGCATCTCCCTGAGGAAAACAAATAAGATACGGAGGGCGTATCTGGCCCTCAGGCGACACGATGTAGCAACAAAGAGAGAAAGTTCAACAAATTAGAGGCAGTCTAAATTAAGAATTTAAGAGGCGATGCGGGCCGAGACAAGGTGTCATAGTAAATTGAGAATGGCCAGCCCAGAGAGATGGTGGAAAGTGAATGCAAAATGACCAACTAAAATGTGTTGTGGTATAAAATTATAATAACAAGCAATGGCTGCCAAGTATGAGGTGGCTATTCGACAAGTAAAGTCCGTCCGTCCAGTGGCGGTGACATTAGACAATTAAAGGTGTTTTAGTGACCATGACAAAAGTCAAAGAAAAAACATAGGTATGTAACAATCAACTTTTATAATAGGTAAAAAATTGATGATTTTGGCACATAATTCTGGTCTCACACATGCAAGTTTTCCCTCTTAAGAGTGTATATATAAGTAATGTAAGTTAATCGTAATTATAATATGTTTAATACATAATGTTTGTTTTAAAATTTAAAATTGTGGAAGTCAATTGTGTAGTTGTGTAGTGTGTTAATTAATACTTATATTTTAGGAACTCGCGCAAGGAATATAATGGTGGGTTGTAATGCGGCAGCGATGCAATGTACGAATATACGATTCACGGGCAATAACAATGATAATTAAAAACGATAATTCAACTCAATTCAAAGATAATTATATTATTTATAAAGGAGAAAACTCCAATGTTCACGTTCTTGCACGACATTTTCTTAATCGTATGATAATTGTAATTTGTAATTTGTTAAGAAGCCGTATATTATCTAAATTGTTAATAAATTTGATCGGGAGAGTAGCATATTTCTTGCGTATCCAGAGATTTTGATTAAAATTATTTACATCGTCATATGACAGCGTAATCTGCAGTATCCTCGTATTTTATATATCGTCCAAAAACTTAGCTGCAAAAGATGCATAACATCTAAAAATTCCAAACTGTTTTCATATCACATCTCAACACCTAAACCTATCGAATAAAAAACCCCAGAAAAATGGATATTAAAACGGCATGAGAAACTCTTTTCCTTACTTTTCTCATTCTTCTTCAGAACAACAATATTTCTATGCAAATGGCTTAGAATTTTTGCGACAGAGGAGTCATCTTCAAGTCATCTCACGCAGTTTCAGAAAAATTTTATCCTGAAAAGTGTTTTGGAAAATTGTTTTCGTGCATCTAGTCTAAATTGCATTTTAAATAAAATTTACGGACAATTCAAATCTTCTTATTTTTGAAATTGTATCGTTACAGTTTTGCTGTATTCTGTATGAAAGCAGATATTTTTGATGCGCTGGAACTAAGTGACAGATCAAACGTAGTCAGTATCTATATATCATAAAAACTTTAATTGAAACTCATTACGTACAAATTTTGTAGATTGCAAGTTTTAGCAATTGCAGAGTATCCACTGAGCAACGTTTTAAAACATACTGATTTAACCTTTTGCTTATGGGTGGGATAGCGTCAATCCCAAACGAAGAACCTCTCAAAAAGGCAGGTATTTGACATACCCTATCCCAAACAGTTCGGTCCCCCTTTGCAGGCATTGGAGTCCTTAGAGCATTAGCGCCTACAAAGGGGAATCGAACTGTTTAGGATAGGGTATGTCAAATGCATGTCTTTTTGAGAGGTTCTTCGTTTAAGATTGACGCTGTCCCACCCATAAGTAAAAGGTTAAATGAGATCTTTCAACATCACAATCAGAATGAAAACCAAAGCCATACTCTTAAATTATCTGTTTAAATTATTATAACCAGAATCAGAGTTAATTACGAAAAATACCAATTTAAATTATTTGTTTTATAGCAAGAATGAAACAGAAAATATAAAATATTCCCAATAAAACTAGTTGCGTCAGTATTTTCAGCCAGAATAAAAATGAAGTAAGAAATGCACCTATTTAAATGATTACCATATGAACTGATTTATCATTTACAGCCAGAATAAAAGCGTAAGTATGAAATGTATTCATTTAAATGTGTTGTTTTAATATTATAACCAGAAATAAAACATAAGTCTTAAAGGTAACCATTTAAATAAGTTGTTTTAACATTACAGTCAGAATGAAAGCAGTCGTACGAAAAGTATACTCTTAAATGAGCTGTTATAACATTTGCAGCTAGAATGAGAGTAAAAGGTTAAATGAGAGCTTTCAACATCACAATCAGAATGATAACCAAAGCCACCTGCTTAAATTATCTGTTTAAATTATTATAACCACAGAATAAGAGTTAATTACGAAAAATACCAATTTAAATTATTTGTTTTATAACATGAATGAAACCGGAGATATGAAAGATTCCCAATAAAACTAGTTACGTCACTATTTTCAGCCAGAATAAAAAATGAAGAAATGCACCTAGTTAAATGATTATTATATGAACTCATTTATCATTTACAGCCAGAATAAAAGCGTAAGTATGAAATGAATTCATTTAAATGTGTTGTTTTAACATTATAACCAGAAAGAAAACATAAATCTTAAAGGTAACCATTTAAATGAGTTGTTTTAGCATTACAGTCAGGATGAAAGCAGTCGTACGAAAAGTATCCTCTCAAATTAGAGGTTATAACATTTACAGCTAGAATGAGAGTTGAAGTACGAAAGGTCATCATTTAAACGACGGTTTTGAACATTTTCAGCCAGAATAAGAAAATAAGTATGAAAAGTATCTTAAATAAGCTGTTTTAATATTTATAGGCAGAATAAAAACAACAGAAGTATTAAATGGGCCCATTTAAATTGTATGTTTTAACAATACAATTAGAATAAAAGCGTAAGATAATAGTAGAATAAAAACGTAAGTTAAAGGCTCCCATTTAAATGAATTGTTTGAATATTGCATTCAGAATCAAAGCAATCTTATGAAAAGTCGTATCTCTGTAATTAGCTGTTTTAAGGATTATAAATAGAATGAGAGGGGGTCAACATTTAAAAAGATTTTGTAACATTTTCGACGATAATGATAAAAGAAATATGAAATAAGCCAATGTCATTGAGCTATTTTAGAATTTACAGACAAAATAAAAGCATAAGTATGTGAAGTATTTATAAGCTGTTTTAACATTTTTAGTCCATGAAATCAGAAGTAATATCCGTGCATATTTTAAATAGATTGTTTTAACGTTTACAGCCAGAATGCAAAAATATGTGCTAAATGTACCTTTTAAAATAATCTATGTGAATATTTATAGCCAGACTCAAAGTAAAAATATGAAATATATCCACTTAAACGAACTGTTTCAACACTTACAGTTAGAATAAAAACAGAAGTATGAAAGGCATGCATTTAAATGAGTTATTTAGCTGCCAGGAGGAAAGCAAAAATATGAAAGGTATATATTTAAATGATCACTACAACTAGATATTTACAACCAAAAACATTCAAAACCATAATGAAGGTAAAACCATCTTACACTCATAATGGTTTCCCAGTTAAAATAACTATTTTAACAATTAACTCTGGAACGAAAACAGAAGTATGAAATGTATTTAGATTAGCTGATTTAACATTTTCAAATAAAATGAAATCAATGGTATGGAAGCCCTTTGAAATAAGATATTTTAAAGGGTTTTTCAGTTATAATGAAAAAGAAATTAGATGTAACTATTTAAATTAGTATTTTAAAAATTACAGCCAAAATGAAAACAGCAATACGAAATGTATCCATTTAAATTGGCTGTTCCAGAATTTCTTAGCAGAAATAATGCAGGAGTATAAAGGTGTACATGCCTTACAGTCAGATTAAAATCAAAAGTATGACAGATATCCACTTAACTTTCTTGCAGCCCAAAAGGAAAAATCTGATGTGGGCAGCACATGACTTTCTTTATATAATGCAATATATTTACTACTTTTACAGTAAAACCAAAACAGGTTATTCTTATACTAGTAGATACTTATATATTTTCCAAGATATTGAAATTTCGTCAATTAATCGTTATTTTCATTTATTTGGCGTAATTTTATCTATTTGGCGGGATTTTCTTTAATTTGATAACATTTAAAAAAGTCGCCAAGTTGGCGAAATTCCGCCAAATTCGTCGCCAAAATCTCGTCAAGCGTTATGGACGGAGAAATAAGTTATTCTTACAACAGATAAATGACTATTGGCGTTCAAATACAAAGGTATTACTCACAGTATATTTTTTAATGAATGGAACGAGCAAGATCTACAAAAATGATGTCACCAAATTCATCGCATGATATTTCATATGAAAAGTGAACATGTTTCTCAATAGGAAATATATTAATTTTATTTTATATAATTTTTTGATTGTTTCTTTAATCTGCAATATCTCGAGAACGGTTCATACTAGCGTTCTAAAATTTATGTTAATCGTTTTCTAATGAGAAATTACATAAGAAATGTCTATTTATGTAACTTTATTAGAGGTTTTGATTTTTTGATGATTTTTTCAAAATTTCATTCGAAAATTTAGGGGGGTTTTGAACATTCGATTGCGTACAAAAAGAATAGTCTTCCAGTATTTACGGATTGTAATTTTTGTACCAAATTCCGTTCGAATCAGTCCATTCTTTCGTCAGTTATCATCTCCACAGACTCACTGATACACACACACACACATACAGACATCACCTCAAAAATGTTCGATTCGTGATCAGGGATGCTTGAAAGGTGCTTTCCCGTCGTAAACTCGAATTCGAATTTTCGACCCCGTCACAATACTTTCCCTATACTTTATTGTATATAAAGAAAGTAAAAAGAACAATTAAATATCTACTTTATAATTTACAACCAGAATGGTAGAAAAAATATAAAACGTGCCCATTGAAACGAGCTGTTTGTACATTTGCAGCCAGAATGAAATATGCTAATTTAAATCAGCTCTTGTAGCATTTACAGACAGAATGAAAAGAAAGTAAAAAAATCACCCGTTTAAATGAGCTGTTTTAATATTTACAGCTAAAATAAAAAAAAGTAGTCCACACACCCATTTAAATGAGCTGTTTTAACATTTGCAGTCAGAATGAAAGCAAAGCTGCGAAAATTATACATTTAAATGAGTTTTAATATTTACAACTGGGATGAAAACAGAAACATTAAATGCAATCATTAAAGCAGCTGTTTTAACATTTACAGGCAGGATAGAAACAGAAGTATAAAATGTAATCATTTATGCTAAAATGAAAACAGAGATCTGAAATATATCTGTCCAAATGGTATATTTTAATATTTATAACCGGAATGAAAGCATGAATATGAAAGATTCCCATTTAAACGAGCTCAGTTAATTTTTACAACCAGACTAAAGACGGATGTATGAACTGTGCCCATTTAAATGAGCTTTTATAACGTTGAAATCCAAAGGAAATCAGAAGTATCACAGGTAAAAAAAATCTGATGTGGGCAACACATGACTTTCCTTATATAATGCAATGAATTTACTACTTTTACAATTAAAAAAATGTTATTCTTATAGTAGATACTTATATTATTTCCAAGACATTAAATTTTCTTCAATGAGTCGTCATTTTCATTGATTTAGCGTCATTTTTATCAATTTGGCGTGATTTTTGTTAACTTGGCAACGATTACAAATGTCGCCAAGTTGGCGACAGTCCGCCAAATTCGTCGCCATAATCTAGTCAAGCGTTATGGACGGAGAAATAAGTTATTCTTACAGCAGATAAATGACTATTGGCGTTCAAATACAAAAGTATTACTCAAAGTATCTTTTTTCGTGAATGGAACGAGCTAGATCCACGAAAATGATGTCACTAAATTTATCGCATGATATTACATATGAAAAGTGAACATGTTTCTCAATAGGAAATATTTTTTTTATTTTATATAACTTTTTGATAATTTTTTTGAAAAATGTGCGATATCTCGGGAGCGGTTCATGTTAACGTTCTAAAATTCATGTCAATCGTTTTCTAATGAAAAATTACATAAGAAATGTCTATTTGCGTAACTTTATTAGCGGTTTTGATTTTTTGACGATTTTTTCAAAATTTCACTCGAATATTTAAGGGGTTCTGAACATTCGATTGCGTATAAAAATAATAGGCTTCCAGTGTTTATGGATTGTGATTTTTGTACCAAATTTCGTTCAAATCGGTCCATTCGTTCGTCAGTTATCGTTTCCACAGACTCACTGACACACACACACACACGCGCACACAGATATCACTTCCAAAATGTGTGATTCGTGATCAGGGATGCTTAAAACGCGCTCTTCCGTCGAAAACTCGAATTCGAATTTTCGACCCCGTCGCAATACTTTCCTTACACATTATGTATATAAGGAAAGTAATAAGTATTTAAATGTCTTCCAATTTAATAGTAAAAGTTGACGCGTGTGCGCTTGACAGTGCTCACAAACACAGTTACTCAAAAATTTGGGTATTTTATCGGCAGTGAATAAAAACCAAATTGTAAAACTACCAAAATACGAAAATATGAGTAAATGTTTTGAGGGGGAGGGGAGTTCCTAGATAGTCGGTATATATTATTTACAAGTATTTTGCGGTTCAAAATTTATGTTACTTGTCTCTATTTTCCATATCTGACATCCTTACCATATATTTTCATTGTTAAAAATCAAAAACTTATGTACCAAAACACTCCATATTCTTGATACAATTTATTATTTAACCGTCTACATTTGATCACGTTCAAATTACAAATCCTCAGCGATATAACGCTTTAAGTGTTTCTTTTTCGTTCTATTCACAAATGCAATTTCCAAGACACGTTTAACAAAGAAGGGATGATTATTAAATACTCCATTGCTAAAAGAAATGTATCTTTAACAGAAGAAGTTAAAGCACACAATATTTTCTTTAATACTGCACAAGACATACGATCTACATTATATCTACTGAATAATAGAAGACAAATATTTTATTCTAAAACACGAAACTCAATTAAATTGCCTCTTGCACTTGTCACAATGCGAACTGTAGCCATATCGCACGCTTACTGTTATCAAAAAATTTCATATTAGATTTCTTCCACGCATCTACCCATTCATATTCCTCCGAGTTATTCTCAGATATATTTAAAATCTTTTTTTTTTACAGTTTGAATGTGATTGAGTTCGAGAGAAATTTTTGACGATGAATACAGGAAAGAGAATTTATGTGTTCCATGATTTATTTGAAAGTCGGTTTTCAAACTGATAGATATATTTCCTGATTTGAAATGTGAAAGCGAAATAATAAATACATTAAAAGAAATATTTGTTTAAAACTAATTTGGGGTGGGGTGTCAAATTCTTAACAGATTTATCTTAATTTGGTATGGAATGAATCAGGTTTTTCTTTCAGTTAAAGGATATGATTCCTAGATTATTATTATTATTACTTTTCCTGCAATACATGGTAATGTATAAGGAAAGTATTGGAATCATACTGAAAATCACAATTCGAGTTTTCGACGATTCTACACGTTTCGAGACCTCTAGAATACGGAAAAACTATTTTTAGCGGGACGTCTGTCTGTGTGTCTGTGTGTCTGTCTGTGTGTCTGTGCAATGTATGTATCCACTCTAACTCAAAAACTAATGGACCGAATTTCATAAATTTTGGTAGGTAAGTCACTTGGGTATGACTCTGGTGCTGATTAGTTTTTGGCATGATTCGTAAAAACAAAACCCGCCGTTTTTTGAAAAATGGCACGTAAAAATTTCATGTATCCACCCTAGCTAAAATACTAATTGACCAAATTTTACAAAATTCGGTAGATAAGTTACTTGTAGAATACTCTGGTGCTGATTAGATTTTGGTATGATTCAAAGAAGAACAACCTGCCTTGTTTTAGGAAATGGTCCGCAAAAATTTCATGTACGCACTCTAGCTAAAATACTAACTGACCAAATTTCACAAAATTTCGTACATAAATTACTTGTGGGATATTCTGGTGCTGATTAGGTTTTGGTACGATTCGGAAAAGAACAACCTGTCTTTTTTTACGAAATGGCCTGCAAAAATCGCCAGAATCTCAAAAGAAAGACTACGTATGATCAAATGTATCAATTAAATTCTTGTTTTATACGCAATTTTTGACGAGGAAAATAATATAACACACTCCATTATACTTTAGGACTACCCGTTCTCAAGATATTTGAGATATCTTGCATTTTTGTTACGCCGCTTTCGGAAAAATTTCCAATTACCAAATAAAAACAAAAATTGAATTAAAAATGCAAATTTAGTGTTATTTTGTACGATTAAACTCAACCTAATGAATTTTTGAAGAAATAAAGGAAATATGAGTTTGAGTCTGCAGGGAAAGTCATGTGCTGCCCACATCAGATTTTTTTATACTTGGAGTCACCCGGATCCTAAATAAGTGCCCGCTATGCAAATATTACTTATACAGATATGACGACTCAATTTCACAATCGTCTGTTGCAAACCTGAATCACTCGTACCTTTCGTTTCAATCCAAATGTTTCAACGCATGTGTAGCCGCACGCAACAATTTGCCATGCCTGAACACACATGTCCACTGTACCCCATAACAACGCCTAATTTGTAATGTCAATCGCCAACAGAAGAAAGACAGAAATCGAGAGCGAAAATCAAAATATCGTGCTTTATCCTCTTGATTGAAAATTAACAAAAAATCAATAAATACAGTAAAAAATATTATTAACCCGCGAAGATATATGCACATATTTTTACCAATCTGCGAATCTTCCAAATTGAATTGAACTAACCTTCCAATTTCGAATTCCATTTTCAATTTTCCTACAGTTTACTTAATATTACTTAATATGTTTACTTAATTGCGCCTAATATTATGTTTTGGTGTAAATTTATATCCTTGTATACATATAATTTAAAACATTAATAACTGTTTCTAAAACTTTCTGCTCAGCATGTACCAGCAACGCTCGAATAAATTAGAAAGTAATAAAATCAATTTCCATTTGTTGTACTAAATATTCTACTTGTGATATGTAATACTTGTATGTAAATAACTTTTCGAAACAAAGTAGATACGATTTCACTACTTTTAGACAAAATCTAAGGAAAGCGTTTCAATGAGAAAGAAAAATGTATAAGGAAATATCTTGCATGTACTGGGTAGTGAAAGCCATAACATAGCTAATATCATTGCAAAACGCCGACGCTCGTATCCAGATTTTAGAAGACTTTTACTTTGAGGAGGTGAAACTAATTCTTATTCTCTGCAACTGCTGAAAGGAAAATATGTGTAATTTTGAATTAAAATTTCTGGGCTATGATAATTATTTTAAAATCACGATATAAATCTTTTTTTTTTCGACAATGTTTTCTATTTCAACATATGTGTATATTGCCAAAATGGATCTATAATTTAAAAAATATATAACGTGCGAAGAAAAGTAAAATTAAGTGAGTAACAATTAATGATGTCAATGAGAAAAATATTGCCCTACTGACTATCCATCACCATCCGTGGACCATGGCTTTGGAGTAAATGGCACTCGTCAGCACACTATATATGATGATATGATAGGTAAGCACACATTTCCTTAAAGGAAGGATAATAATATTTTTACAACAGAAGTACTCACTTCAGATGCAGTAACAATGTATCCCATAACCTCCCCGTGAGGATTCAGGACACCTATAGCCCTGTGTTGTTACTGCATTCGAAGTGAATATATAAACTAGAAAAATTCTAAAAGCATTGATTTAAAGGATTTTGTGTTCACTGATTATCTCGTAGCCTGCAACGTGTTCAAGTCAATCAATAACTGCGAAACGATGCCCCCGAGTAGTGATGGATGAACCATTAAGCACTTTCTTCTTTTCATGTAATGTCTTATAGAACAGCAGTCGTTTCACTATGATATCCTATTATAGGACAGCAGTCGTTTCTTTGTAATGTCCCTAGCAGTCATTTCACTGTAATGTCATGTTATAGGAAGGCAGTCGTTTCACTGTAATGTCCTAATATAGGACAGCAGTCGTTTCACTGTAATGTCCTGTTATAGGACAGCAATCGTTTCACTGTAATGTCCTGTTATAAGACAACAGTCGTTTCACTGTAATGTTAAACTACATTGACTGAAAAGCTAAATAGTGGTCACAACAGTGCCTCATTATCAATGTGGAATGGAACAACGACCAGTTCACCTGCAGACCGTTGATAGCATGTACCATACTGTTGCTATACATAATTCCAATTGTTTTTAAATTACCTGTTATAATACTTATATTTTAGATACTCATTTTTATATGTTCAGATATTCTAATGTGTGTTTCTATATTGTCTGTAATTTGTTTTTTCCTTCTCCATAACTAAGCTTGTGCCTATTGAAAAGTGTATTCCAAATGACAAATAGGATTTTTGCTTTCAATAGAGCATCTATAGTAAATATTTTACGATACAGCATTTACCCTTCTTGTAAGTAATTTTTTAGGAATACGTCTTGAAAATGCAGAATCATCACTATTGGAATGTGATTTGCCATACTCGTATGTATGAATCTATCTATCTATATACAAGGTGATTAAAAACATATGGATCAAACAAAACCAAGTAATTTTCGTCATAGTTTATCTGGTCAGAAATGAAATGTAAAGGCGTTACAGGGCGCTTACTTGTTGGGAAGCGGCTACTTCGCGAATTTAAAAGCGTCATTCTGGTTGTTATATTAATTTTGGGTGAAAAAGAAAACCACGTATGCAAAATTTATCTGGGGAAGAAGAACCCTTATACAAATTTTCGTAACAGCGAATGTACGCCTTTATTAGTTTGCAGCAATTATTCGCAGCTCCAACTTTTAAGAAAATGGAGAAATTTATAAATACAGAAAAAAACGATAATTTTCATCTATGGAGCTGCAAATAGGAATGGCAGAAAGGCATAAAGACTGGACGAAGATCGTTTCCCCCATAGACGGTTGCCCAATAGTAAAACATTCGAAAGCTTGCATCGGCAGCTCTGTGAATCTGGATCCTTTCTCACTACCAGGTCTGATGCAGGTCGTGCAAAGAGTACTAGAACGTCAAGTGTGGAACAGTCGATTCTGGACACAGTAGCAGTTCGGCCAGGCATAAGCACAAACGCAATGGGGCTTACTCTTGGTGTGCCACAATCCACGGTATGGCGGATTCTGCATGGCGGACAGTTACACCCATACCATCTCCAGCGAATCCAAGCAATGACTGCGGTTGCTCTTTTGGGCCATTACTGTAATTATTGTTTATTAAATATCATTTTATGACTTCTAAGTCATTCTTGTGTTTTCCCTCACCCCATCGGTTTCACCATTAAACGCCCATTGGCGCCTTTACGTTTCATTTCCAACCCGATAAGCGTGATCGTACTCCGCATGAACACGGCGGCAGTTGTGGCAGCGTACAAATCCAGCGCGCAAACCACCGGACTACCGCGTCCGAAATGTGCCAACAGCACGCGATGTTCCCAGGTGATCACCCACACTTGATTTGGTGTGTACTACCACCTCGTAAAATTTGGCGCATCTTTTTTTTAATCAACCTGTAAAATCCATCAGTATACGTTTAGAATTATTTTTAGCTAATTTATGCTACATAAAATCGTGAATGGTGTCTAATAAAAGTGATATTTCTATAAAAACCGGGTAACTGCTAAACATTAAAAAAAATTATATATTTTTAAATAATTTGTAAAATTCCGAAAGATAAAGAAGTATGAATTTCATTTGCAGAACGTAGTGTCTGATTGGAGAAAAAGACACATATGGGTTATCAACAGGCATTTTTTTTTATTTTAGTAAGGAAATGTTTAGATCTAGAATAAAAAATTCTATTTCCATTTTTGAGATTTTTAACTTTTATTTTTAAAATATATTAAACAAAGCTCCTTTCATTACAGTTAGAAAATGCTAACAAATGGTGTGTACATTTAAAATACATGCAGCATTAGATTTTGTTTGAAAAATAATTTGTCACGGAAAGTGGCCGATCACGTGAATAAAAATGATATTCAATCTCATTTTTCTCTACATCTTCTCAGCAGATGTAGGGAATAGATGGAATAGATGTATTTTTTTACTTGAAAGGTTTTCTAAATATAGCAGCTATCTAAGCTAGTAGGTACATGGGCATAGCCCGAGATAAATGTATCTAATTTGCACTGCAATGGTCTAATTTAAGCAATCATGGTTTCAATCAATGACCAAGATGCAATTCAGTCTATATTTTTAACTATTTTTAGTTTGTCCAATTTGCACAATCTCTGTACCTATAGTTCGCCTGCAGTTTCTCACGTAACGGTTGAATACGTTACAGGTACGACAGTTTTTAATCATTTCTTTTTCAATGTATTTTAATCATCTATTTCGCACCATATCCTTTAAGTTTCAGGCACCGCAGTTAATATCAAAACAAAATACATGTTGGCAAATAAGAAAGATCAATCATGCATAAAGTATTGATTACGAAGCACTTTCCAACATAAATGCATCTCTAAAATTCGATACATTCATCAATGATATATTTTACAGTATCATAGTACTACAATAATTTATTATATTTAAAAACTCAAAACTTTATGGAAAAATATAAGCTCTATTCAAATCACGTCATCGAAATATAAATCGTCTGGCTCGCTGTGTAAAAACAATGAATATTTCATACATATCACTTTTATTTTAGACTGGAGAGCTAAATAATTTTGTGTTGTTGATTGTTGAGACCCAGACCGTCCGACCTACCAGAAAGGTGTAAGGTAACTGTATGGACGGCCGGGAAGTGCCACCCAATTTAGACCGGAACCCAGTGGGGGAGGCATCCACAGGGACCGTACCCTCCTTCCCCTACCACCAACCTCTCGGAAGGACTTACGGACCCACATGTTTAACGTGATCGTACTCCGCATGAACACGGCGGCATTTGTGGCAGCGTGCAAATCTAGCGCGCAAACCACGGGGATACCGCACCCGAGATGGCCAACAGCACGCGGCGTTCCGAGGTGGTCACCCACCAAGTACTAACCGCGCCCGATGCTGCTTCACTTCGGTGATCTAACGAGAACCGGTGTTTTCAGCACGGTACGGCCGTTGGCCAAAATAATTTTGTGTGAAAAAAGTTCAGCAATTCTTATGCAACTCATTTTACAATCACTTGTTTATATTTTACATCCATTAAAATTAAGTTTCGTTGTAGAAATAATCAAAGTGTGATGATCATTTAAACTCAAAAATATTGTAATTGAGTAGGCGCAAAATATAAATGCACTGAAAATGGGCAAAAATAAAGCAGTTTTAGGACAGATGCAACACTAAATATAAATTTAAAAGAATAAAAATCACGATTTTAACACTGGGAAAAAGGGTGGATTCCATATTACTTTCCTTATATACATAATGTATAAGGAAAGTATTGTGACGGGGTCGAAAATTCGAATTCGAGTTTTCGACGGCAGAGCACGTTTCAAGCATCCCTGATCACGAATCAAACATTTTTGAAGTGATGTCTGTGTGTGTGTGTGAAAGTATGTGTGTGTGTGTGTCAGTGAGTCTGTGGAGACAATAACTGACGAACGAATGGACCGATTCGAACAAAATTTGGCATAAAAATCACAATCCGTAAACACTGGAAGCCTATTGTTTTTATACGTAATCGAATGTTCAGAACACCCCTAAATTTTTGAATAAAATTTTGGAAAAATCGTTAAAAAATCAAAACCACTAATAAAGTTACGCAAATAGACATTTCTTATGCAATTTTTCATTAGAAAACGATTGACATAAATTTTAGAACGCTAACATGAACCGTTCTCGAGATAGTGCACATTTTTCAAAAAAATTATTAAAAAGTCATATAAAATGAAAAAAAAATTCCTATTGGAAACATGTTCACTTTTGATATGTAATATCATACGATAAATTTGGTGACATCATTCTTGTGGATCTAACTCGTTCCATTCATGAGAAAAGATACTTTGAGTAATACTTTTGTATTTGAACGCCAATAGTCATTTTTCTGCTGTAAGAACAACTTATTTCTTCGTCCATAACGCTTGGCAAAATTTTGGCGACAAATTTGGCGGAATGTCGCCAACTTGGCGACTTTTTGAAATGTTGCCAAATTAACGAAAATCTCGCCAAATGGATAAAAATGACGCTAAATCAATGAAAATGACGACTGATTGCCGAAAATGCATTATCTTGGAAAGAATATTAGTATCTACTATAAGAAAAACCTATTTTTTTACTGTAAAAGTAGTAAATTTACAGTAAAAAATTAACATTATATAAGGAAAGTCATGTGTTGCCCACATCAGGTTATTTTATCATGAAGTGTGTCACGTAATCTCTTTATATAATATTGGTGCAATTATTATTTTAATTTTTATTTAAAAAACTACTTAACATATTTACTGACATTGTTTTTATATATTTTATGTGATAATTTGAATATTTTCTAAAATTTTCGAATTAATTTGTGAATTTTAACTTTACTTAAAAGATATTTTAAAAATTAGGTCCCGTAGGATTTAATGTATTTTACTTTTTCGACCCGGGTAGAATCCAGAACTAATTAGGTGATAGTATTAATTTACATTCCCATATGTCGCACAGACTGTCTCAAACCCATACTAAAATTTCATTTTGATAAAGTCATTTTTACGGCAATCATCGTGCGAATGAACAGACAGACAGAATGAACAAAGTCATAAACACTTTTCAACTATGTTGGAAAGTGTTAAAAAACGCTATATATTAAAATTTTGGATACTACATAACACAAACGCTCTATTTTATGCCTACCATATAATTTAAATGAAGTATTTTACGTCAGAACTTCAAACTCAATTTCCATTTCATACGAGACACGTCAAAATGGAAAGCACATCAGTGGCGCACGTTTAATGATCAAGGAGTTTTATCAAATCCCACCCGCAAGCTTCTAACCAATTCGTATTCCACTGAATTATTTCCAGAGGTATTTACGATCGTTTTTACAGTTCAAATGTGATTGAATTCGAAGAAAGGGTCGTGACTGGGAATAAATAAGAGAGTATTAATGTGTTCTTTGATTTGAAACGTTGTTTTGAAACTGATAGAAATTTATTCGGTTACGAAACATTAAAATAAATAATCTGTAAAATATATGTATTTCCGATTAGAAATATATTATCATGCTTTCCAATATCGAAATCGTTTCTTTCTCTTATTTGATTCAGTTTTGTCCTTCATAAACTTTTTATTCGAACAAGTTATATCGTATAGCAAAATTAGAGGAGTGGGACAATTCCGGGAATATTTCGCGAAACTAGTGGAGTGGTCATTCGACCTCTGAGACAAACTATATTCTTTCTCAAAAACTATATTTTCGGCATTATAATCCATATAATACTAGAAAATGTACCCCGTTATTAACCGGTATTTAAAATTTGCGGTTGTGCTGTAACCATGTGTGCCCCCATGCAACAGAGTTTCATTTTATTTTTGCTGTAAGCGAACATATTAGTAAAACGTTGTTTAGTTTTCAGAAATGCGCTGTGAGTTCCGGTATGTATTAGAGGTTTGTCCAGTTAAATTCCGAGCAACATCGGATACATTTTCTATTAACCTTTTGCTTACGGGTGGGACAACTCCTAAACAAAGAACCTCTCAAAAAGACATGTATTTGGCTTACCCTATCCCAAGCAGTTCGGTTCCCCTTTGCAGGCATTGGCGTCCTTGGACGCCAAGGCCTGCAAAGGACGCCAATATCGAAATTGGCGTCCAAGGCTCCGTATCGGCAAGGCTCCATATCCGTCTTTATCGGCATTAGCCCAATCCGTCGATCCGTCTTTATCGGCATTAGCTAAAAGCCTGCAAAGGGGAACCGAACTGCTTGGAATAGGATATGCCAAATATGTGTCTTTTTGAGAGGTTCTTTGTTTGGAATGGACGCTGTCCCACCCGTAAGCAAAAGGTTAATAAATAATACACATGAGGATAGAAATAACACAAATAAATTTCCTAAATGCTTGTTTTGGACGAAAATCGGATAAATTGAATGCCAAGTTTTACCAATGAATAACGGAACATAATTCTAATCCTCCCTCTTGTTACGTTTTATACAGGAAAAAAAAACATTCCCGTCATTAAATTTGTACAATTTAATTTTATATGTCTAAAAATCTTCATTACAAACTTATCATTTAAATGAATTTTCGCTTATATATTCCCATGTGACCACTATGAATCCCCCCTTTTGATATCAGAACTTTTCTCTTAACGCAAAACCTAGGCAGCTCAGGGCCATTGCTATTGACGAAATTCAAGAGGGGCTGGCGTGACATTCGAGGAGGACTCAACAAAACTGTTAATCATTAGCATTTATTAAATAGTTACTATTATATATTTCAATCCATATAACTTAGCTTACAAATATAAATATGCAATTATTTGTTAATAAGAGTTGATTAGGAAAATTCATATAGCTACTATACATCAATATTAATATATAATAATTACAATTCATTTTTATGTAAGCATCAACTAGTAGCAAAAACTGTTAATTAATCGAAGAAAATTACGAAAAATTAATAAAAGTCAATGCTTAATATTTGCTTTGTTCTTATCGGGGGCTCTTTGCTCTTATTGCTTCAATGGTGTCCCAAAATTGACTGACACATTTGAAAAATACATTAAAAAAACAGAAGGCGATAGAAATGCAGCGTTTGCTGCATTGTACTTGGGAAACCAGGGAATTTTATTCAACTAATTTTCATAATTTGTTATAAAGGTCACCAACAGATGGCGCTGCTGAATGGGAAAACTAATAAACGGCATGACCATGTTGCAAAAACTACAAAACTATGTTTTCAAAATAACCACCATTTGCAGCAACAACATGGCGCAGTCTGAGAACAAAATTCGCAGAAACCTGTACAAACCTTTCAGCCGGAATGGTCTCACATGAACAAAGATGTATTGTTGCATTTCCGCAATCGTTTGTAGATTTTGGCTCTGCAGCTGAGGTTTCAGGTACCCCCACAGAGAAAAGTCACATGGCGTCAAATCTGGTGAATAGGGAGAGGTCAATCCATGCCACGTCTTATATATCTGGCGTATTCAAGGGCAATCACACGATCATCGAAATGTTCGCTAAGGAAATCGAACACTTCAGGCGTTTGATGAACTCGGTCACCGTCTTGCATGAAACACGAGGTGTTCCTACCGTCCTCCAAAGCATTTTGAATCGCCACAAATTCATGCAGAATGTCCAGATACCGTACAGCAGTACCCGTTTCGTGATGGAAAAATGGCCCAATGAGTCCTTTGGAAGAAATGGCGACCCAAACCATGACTTTTACGGGATGCAGGGATGAAGATACGGCAACATGGGGATTTTCTGTTCCCCAAATACGCCAGTTCTGCTTATTGACAAAGCCGTCGAGGGAAAGATATGCCTCGTCGGAGAACCAAATGTTTCCAACATCGTCTTCGCTGGCATCCAGCTGGCATCCAGCATAGCGTTCGCGAACGTTTCGCGTACATTCATGGCACCAGCACCCAGGGGTTGGCGAGTTTGGATCTTGTAAGGGAACACTTGAAGACTGTGGCGCATGATACCATGCATGGACTTCCGTCGTAGTTCAGCCTCGGATGCAACACGGCGAACGGAAACCCATGGCCGTTGTTGGATCACCTGCTCAACAACTTCAGCATTCGCTTCTATTATTGCCGAAGTTGGGCTGCCGACATTTCTAGCACGGTTATCATTGACATTCTCAGCCCGTTCAAATTTTTCAAACAAAACCTTTATTGCATTGATTGGCGGTCCTTTTTCGACATTAAATTTCCTTTGGAAACTGCGCCTCGTTTCAACAAAACTGTGGTCCAGGCGGTGAAACTCCAAATCAAAAAATATCCGTTTTTCCAACGAATAAACCATTTTCAACGAATAAACCAACAGCAACTTGAAATCTTTAAGAAGCACACGCTAGCAGAATGCTGAGCAAAAAATAGAATGGCGATCTGGCAGTATGCGTTTCCCTGCAGCTCTCACACAACCGCAGAGTCATCTGTTGGTGACCTTTGTAACAAATTTTGAAAATTGGTTGAATAAAATTCTCTAGTTTCCCAAGTACAATGCAGCAAACGATACATTTCTATAGCCTTCTGTTTTTCTTAATGCATCTTTCAAATGTGTTAGTCATTTTGAGCACCCTGTACCTACTTATCAGTTGATTTTGACTCTTGAATATATAACAGTGAACACCGCAATAATACAAAAGTATCCTAACACTAGTGTCTTAATATTTAAATATTTTTAAATTAAATATGTAAGTAAATTGATCTTCAGTATAACCATAAATTCAGCTAAATTAAGTAATCTTTAAAACAAAGTAATTTATAAAAAGATATCATAAAGAAATTTTTCATGCAAAATTTGGATGATATTTTGGATAAAATTTCATATCACCGCTAAATATTTAATATTTTTTATCAGGGGAGCTGAGTATACCTCTAGGGGGCTTAGCCCCATCTGGCCCCTGCCTGGCTACGACCCTGAGTCAGCTCTAACCGTGGTTAGAAGATAAGTGGGTGCCACGACTCCTTCCTTCCCAGTAGACTTGCTTTAAAATTAATTTTTCATTGGCGTCACCAAGTGTTAAAAAATCGACAACTTAATCAAATTTAAAAAATAGAACATTTTACATACTTAGGTACACAAAATCTGAAAAATGTGCATTTTATTTTCATTCTGATAATGATGATGATGCAAATTGTTTTTTGGATCAAACAAAATGAAGTTGTTTCCTGAAAAAAAAAATGATCATTATTCCATAAATGAATTCACCGGAATGTAAATTGAACACCAAGTTTCACTGGTGAATATTATATCCATAATAGACTCAAAACTCGACAAATGTATTAATGTTCTAATATACATTTATTTAATGACCAACGATTTACGTTTAAGATCTCAACACCAGATGGCGCCATTACCTACCATTCCATAGGTACATGGTGCAAGTAAGCCGTGAACGAGAAGCTCCTGTGATTTAATATAACTACAAAACTAATCCGAATTTAAAAAAAATCTCGGCGATGTATATCGTCCCGGGTCCTGAAATACGTCCATACCAAATTTTATGTCCGTTCGATGTTTAGATTTTTCGCTACAGACAGACAGACATAATTCCTTTATTATTACCCCATATTGGGTCCAAATCGTTTCAGAGGTTTTGATGAGAATAAAATATATGGTCGGGATTTCTCTGGCGGAAAAAGAAACGTTATGAAAAATTATACATGTTTAGATATTTTTCCTGCGTTTGCATCTTGTCAATATACACAAAATACCACCAAAACTGGGCCCAAACTGCTTCAGCAGGCTTTGAGAAAGAACTCGGACAATTTTGACAAGATGACGGTGCGTGCATAAGCACTGCGGCACTGCGGGAGCGACAGTGCTGTCTCTCTCTCGCAGCCTCGCGTGCAGCTTCGTATGTGCACGTGCGCACAACAGTCAAACACCACGCTTCACAGTTCCAGCGGCGTGGTGTTTGACTCTTGTGCGCATGCGCACATAGGAAGCTGCACTCGAGGCTGCGAGGGAGAAAGAGCACTGTCGTTCCCGCAGTGCCTATGCATGCACTGCCACAAATATTTTTCGATCTGAATAACATCTATGCTTGGGGTTTCTGCGGCGGTAAGCGGAGCGTTACAAAATATAGATCTATACCCTCGAACCTAATAGATAAAAATGTAGAATTTTTTTGTTTGTTTTTTCGGAAATAGGCTCCAGATTATGAATATATAAAAATAATTTCAATATTTTTTTAACTTTTTTCGAAACATCTTAAGTATCTGTCCGAGCAAGTATTTATTTAATTTTCTTAATTTTACTCGAAATATCTTCGAAACTATAAAAAATATGTATAAATAGGAAGCGACAAAAATATGTATAAAGAATTTTATTTTCTAAATCTATATTTATTTAAAAAAAAAACTATTATAATTTTTGAGTAATCGTCAAGTTGAAGAAGATTGAAAATGTTTCTTTTTAAAATGTTATATTGTAATGTTTATATCTTTAAAACTAAAAGTGCCAGATACAAACAATAAGCAATAATTTGCAGCTCTTTGATAACCCTATAATGTTTATAATGGAATTTTGTTTCAAACTCTTTGTTTTTGAAGTATAATAGTTATAATTCTGATATTTTATAGTTTTATCCATGGTTTTCCAATGGGTGGAAAAGCTGTAATATTTAAAATATCACGTTTGTTGCAGCTCAGCTTGTTTACTTACTCCTTGGTGAAATATTGTCCAACAAGGAGGAATTTTGTTTTGATTAAAAAACATAGGAAATTATTTGAACATGAAGGTTCTGCATATGTTTAATGATTGGAGAGGTTTGAACAGAATAGATGGAAATATACGTATTTAAGTACGTATTTATTTGCCACTAAGAAAGTTTATAGAATAGATTAACTAGAATATAAAATCTCGTTAATTATATTGTATAGGATTAGTTTATATACAGCAAAACAAGTTAGTAAAATAATTGTGTATATTGAGAGGAAGTCTGTGGTCGGAATTTCCGGATGAAATCAGGGCGAGACTTGATAGTGTCCATTCAGCTTTTGATTTCATTCGGCGACTGGACGTATTTCCGAAGACAATAAAACAATACGACAAAAACAAAATATCTCGAGAACGATTAGTCCTCGCATGGAAGTGACGATCTTATTCTTTTTATCGCCACAAGTTACGTATGAAACAAACATTTAATTGATACATTTGTGTATAAGTAATCTTTCATTTCAGATCTTGGCGATATTTTGCGGGCCATTTGCAAAAAAAGGTAGGTTATTTTCTTTCGAATCGTGCCAAGATCTTATCTATATCAAGGCCATACACAAGTGGCGTACCTACCAAATTTGATGAAATTTGATCAACTAGGTTTTGGGTTAGTGTGACTATACAGGGTGTCCCAAAAAGATTGAAACGCGCTTTAATTCTTTACCTGTTGGAGATAAGTGGGCAATGTAAATTGCAAAAATGCTGAAAGTAAGGTAGGAAATAACACTACCTTAAAGAAATAGTCCTCCCATTCATTTTCAAAAAGTTACACTTTTTAAATTCTTATATGACTGACCCCCTTAGACAAATTTGGTCGATTAAACTTTAGTTTTCATGCAACAAGATCATTAAAATAACCGCATATCTGTATCTTTAAAATCAACTGAATTATGATAAATGAAAGAATCTGACTTATGCTACTTTTCCGTACAATTTGACAGGCTGTTTCATCAGTGAAAATAGGGATCATAAACAAATCGACGAAGGAAATTGTTTAGTTCAAAAATACGTTAATATGTGTAAAAAATTTTTATTACAAATGCATCCAAATAAAGCATTACACAGACAGAAATCATATAAAACAGTGATACTCACTACGCGGTTATGCATTATCATCCAGTTTAATATGTTTTGTGATATGTCACAAATTTACATTTCTAATTTGATATATGGTCCCCATTCACAATGTTCAATTTTCAATTAAATATAACTCGCTCAGTTTTAAAGATACAGATATGCGATTTTTTTAATGATCTTGCTGCATTAAAAATAAAAATTTTCTGATTGGGCTAAGAGGGTCGTATAAAAATTTAAAAAGTGTAACTTTTGGAAAATGAATGGGAGGACTATTTCATCAAAGTAGTCTTATTTCCTATCTTACTTTCAACATTTTTGTAATTTACATTGCCCACTTATCTCCAACAAATAAAAAATTAAAGCGCGTTTCAATCTTTTTGGACACCCTGTATACACTGTACAGAGAGAGCAACACAGACAAGCTCACATAGATACGTTACGCTAAAATAGATTTTTCTGGTTCTAGTTTGCTTGAAATCCGTAGATCCGTTGAAAACTCGAGTTGTGATTTTCCACAATAACAATACTTTCTCCATATATTAAAATATAGTGTAGGGAAAGAAAAATTAATGAATCGGACCGAATTGGAAAATTATATTTCATACTTTCTAGCGAAAGGGGAGAGTTGCCAACAAAAGTTAATACAGGTAGTGTTTTGATTCAGAAACAATCGGGGAGTTTGATTGAGAAACTTTCAAGAAAGTCCAATTCAAAAATAAAATTTGACATGAAAATGATATTGGCTTTCCAGAAATTCGAAACATGATTAGAGTTTCAATAATGTTCAGTCATGTAGCCTCTTGTCTCGAAGCATAGATCATATATATATTTCTTGATACGAATTTCAAAATACCATTTTGTTCGACCAAGAAAACCCCAAACCGAAATAGCATGGAATGTGATAAGCGCCCCAAATGATTCAAGACAGAAGTGAGGTATCGAAATGAAGAAAATTTACTTTTGTTGAGAAACTTGAATACGCACCTAAATATGAAACGAGAAAGAATATTGGCAATTTTATATCTAACGTATGAACAAAAAGGTAAAGAATTTCAAAGGCACAACTCCTGTCGTAGTAAGTTAAAAACCAATTTTGGCTTGATCAATTTGTGCAATAACTTGTCAATAATGATTGGATTATAGCCTCCAGAAAAAGAAGGGTTTAACAGGAACAGAATAAGACACACAAAAAAATGTGAAAAGTACCGTAAGAAGAACTAGAAAACAACCGTACCTAGATATTTTATATATATTTACTGCTTCTGCATATGAAGTAGGAAATTTGCAAAAGTAAAAAAGTCAATAAAAAAAATCAATCATTTCAAAGATATACACGAGAGAGCGAATATCCGTCTAAATAAATGAAATAAATGCCTTAATGGAAATTTGAATGACTCTAGGGGATTTCAGGATAATTTAAATATTAAAAAAAGTATGTATCATCTCTCTGTTTATGTCAACTTAATTTTTATGTACACCCTAAAATACTAACTTTTCAGGCGTTAAATATTTTTTACATAAATTTATATGAATTCATTGCAGGATCAATATAAACTTTCACACATATAAATTAAAATAACGTTAGTGAAGTACTTAATATATGATATAAAATATTCATGCACAGCATAAAGTAAAATTGAAATCGATACAGCGCTAAGAGAAGATGCTAGTGAATTAGTAACTAATCACAAATATATTTTCTTTGCAATTTTCTATGTATTTCTTCTTTTTTTCTACAAAGACTGGATAAAAAAAACCTTAAAATTAAAAATATTTGTGTTAATGCGATTTTCTTAAAGTAATTTAATTTGCATACTATTTTTATTAAAGTAATCATTAAGGTAATTTTACCGCATTTTTACTTTCCCTACAGACCATCCATCTCTCGATATGCAAATATCTGGGACAGTGTTTATCAGCTTAAGTAAGCTTATTGACAGTTTTGATAGCATAGTCTCTAGTCCAATGCTGCTTCTCTAGTCTAACACACCCAGTAGTTAATCTATGACTATGGAAAAGTAGAACAACTCGAAATTCTGCGATTTTGAGTTAATGACAACGAAAGATGAGTAGGATTTGATTTTATTAAAATACACACACATTTGTATTTAAAACTGTAGCGACGTCGTGAAATCACCAACTTCGCAGTATCGAGCTTTGAACCCGGATCCAAAGCATGGGACACTAGCCAGCAATGTAGCGTTGAACTAAAGACGTCTTCAGCTCAAGGCATTTAATACCGCCTTATTTGGATTTGCAACAGTCATCCCGCTTCCAGTGAGTTGTCGATTACCAAACAAATTATTGTTGGGTTGCAGATAAGATGTACGAGCTATAAGTTATAAGGAAGAAGCGATCGTGAGACGGTGATGCGGCGAGTTTGTGGTAAATTGTGTTGCCAATCAAGTGGTCGGTGAAGAACGAGCAGTATAGTTTGAATCCTTTATTGAACTATCGTATTGAGCTAAGTATTATCACATATTTAGGACGGAAATTCCGTGGCATCGGTCAAGTTCGTGGTTCAGCACAGAATTGATATTTTAGTTTTAATTTTATATGGCCGGGAGGTACCATTGTCACTGTTTTGTGATTGGCCGACCATGCCTTCTGTGAGATTCACTAGTTGGCAGTGCCCATTTTCGATCTGGAACTGTATTGGTGTTGATTGCCGAAAGTAAAATTTAGGTGATGAAATGTGTGTATTTCATTGCAATTTGTATATTTTACGGCAATTTGTATATTGCAATTTGTGTATTGCAATAGTGTATTCTTTGCTTTTCTATAAGTAATAAAATCGCACACATTCGATTTTAATACTGTCCAAGTATTGCAATAGTGTATTCTTTGCTTTTCCATAAGTAATAAAATCGCACACATTCAATTTCAATACTGTCCAAGTTATTTTGTAAATTGATCCTAGTTTGCTTGAGGCTTTATTCGATTGAAACCTGCATTATTGTTGTTTTTTTAACATAGTTTTGATTATGTATGTAGGCTAGAATGTTCATTTTTCGCATAACAAGCAGTATGTCTATATCCAACCCTTACTAAACAAAATTATCCTTGTTTCATACACCTAAAGCTCTACTCCTTTAAAGAGTACTTCTAACATTAAATCAGGATTATATTTTCATCGTATATCCTACTCTATCGAAAATAAACTATTCAAATATCTAGTTGCGCAAAATGCAAAGTAAAAGTACGCCTTCTGTTGTATCCGTTTCATGTTTGACGTCTTCTTTGTTGGGAAATCTAATAACGAAGAGACTAATAAAATATAGCAGAGAGAAATCTTATCCAGGAAGCAAGAAGGAAACCTTGGGCTCTATAGATCGGCATCAAGAATAAAGATCTATTCAGATATGTTTCATCTATATGTCTCTCTGTGATAAATATTGGAACAGAAAAACGCACAAATGATAATTATCCCCAATTATATAGTATGAGATCATTTTTACTTTCCTTATATACATAATGTATAAGGAAAGTATTGTGACGGGGTCGAAAATTCGAATTCGAGTTTTCGACGGGAGAGCACGTTTCAAGCATCCCTGATCACGAATCAAACATTTTTGAAGTGATGTCTGTGTGTGTGTATGTGTGTGTGTGTGTGTGTGTGAAAGTATGTGTGTGTGTGTGTGTCAGTGAGCCTGTGGAGACGATAACTGACGGACGAATGGACCGATTCGAACCAAATTTGGTACAAAAATCACAATCCGTATACACTGGAAGCCTATTGTTTTTATACGTAATCGAATGTTGAGAACCACCCTAAATTTTCGAATGAAATTTTGAAAAAATCGTCAAAAAATCAAAACCGCTAATGAAGTTACGCAAATAGACATTTCTTATGTAATTTTTCATTAGAAAGCGATTGGCATAAATTTTAGAACGCTAACATGAACCGTTCTCGAGATATTGTACATTTTTCAAAAAAATTATGAAAAAGTCACATAAAAAAAAATTCCTATTGAGAAACATGCTCGCTTTTCATATGTAATACCATGCGATAAATTGAGTGACATCATTCTCGTGGATCTAGCTCGTTCCATTCATGAAAAAATATACTTTGAATAATACTTTTGTATTTGAACGCTAATAGTCATTTATCTGCTGTAAGAATAACTTTTTTCTTTGTGCATAACGCTTGGCGAGATTTATGCGACGAATTTGGCGTAATGTCGCCAACTTGGCGAGTTTTTTGAAATGTTGCCAAATTATGGAAAATCTTGCCAAATGGATAAAAATGATGCTAAATCAGTGAAAATGACGACTAATTGTCGAAAATTCAATATCTTGGAAAGAATATTAGTATCTACTATTAGAAAAACCTATTTTTTTACTGTAAAAGTAGTAAATTAATTACATTATATAAGGAAAGTCATGTGTTGCCCACATCAGATTTTTTATATATGTCTTTATCATATAAGTATCCTGAAACAGGCATGCTAATACTTAAAATACACACATAGAAAAATTAGCAATAAATAATAATACATATCACATGCAGGATTTCTAGGACAGTTCTTAAGTGCATGCAATAACTTTGTTGGCACAGGTACTTGACTGTGCACATCAGGCCTATATACTAAAGTGATTGCAACACCCTTAGCGGAGAATTAAAAAGTTATAACGAATTCGGCAAGAAAGTGAGAAACATATAAAGAGCAAATTAAAAAGTTGTAGAGCATTGTGCAGTGTTTTTCAGCCTTTTATACCTCACAAACCCCTGGAAATGTGAATGTAACTAGCACACCCCTTGTATAGATAAATAAAAATAGTGTTATGGTATAACCTTGACAATAAATTGGCACACACAACAATTTAACAAATTTTATAATATTATGAACATTTTACTGGGTAATCAGTGAGATGGTTGCAATTGTTTATACTTGCATAGTTTATCAACGATTAAAGTTATCTCATGTCGTAATCCCGAAAATGTCAGCGCTTACCCCCAAGGAGGTCGAGTACCACACGTTGAAAACCATTTGTATAATGAATATAAATGGAGACTAAAACTGTTAAAAAAAGCATTTGTTGGACACAATATGATTATTGGCGGATAATTGTCGTATTTGGGAATGCTAAAATAAACACCACATACATGCACAGAAATCTAACGCACATCCTGTTAGAATTGATTTTCGTCAGCAACAAAGCAATGCATGTTTAAATTCAAGAATGAATTTGACCTCGAACTTTGATGAGCATTGCAAGGGTCACAGTGTTACAATCTCTGATGATACGATTTTGACGGGTATCAAATGTCTTCCATATACGCGTTCCTGGTTCTGATTCCTACCCATTAGACAATGATCTACAAATTTGTAACTTACTTTTGTCGTCTACCTCGCTTTATCACCGACTTCGTCATCCTAACATTCTAATTCTCCGCTAGGGGCACTGCAATATATTTTATAGGATCGGGTATGGTCACTTAACTATAGATAAACCTACTCATGGACTTTTGTATAAAAATATTTGCGGTTTTCAAGGACTTTCCTGAGACCTCAGTATTTTAACATATACAGGGTGTCCAGAAAGTTCCGGAACGGCGCAATATCTCGAGACATACACTTCGGATCAGAAAAATAAAAAACACGTATTCAATATTTTTAGAAAAGCTGTCCAATGATACCAAAATTGACCCCTCCGGGGGGAGGGGGGTCGAAAGCCCAGGCCGACCGACTCGTCCGAAGACATGGAGCAGCAAAATAGGCGGCCGGGGAGGGGGGAGAACGAGGTGGGGCAACTTTAAAATCTTCAATGGGAACCCCCATTTTTTATTGCAGATTTGGATTCTCCAGAAAAAATTACATACATTTGATCTACGATTTTGATTCAAGCACCCCGACCATGAGAGGGAAGGGGAGTTACAGAAAAAAGCACCCTGATCATGAGAGGCAAGAGGACTCATGTTAATCAAGCACCCCGAAGGGAACAGAAAACTACTATGTCCACATCGTTATTCCTGGGTTGTGCTAAAAGTAGTTTTGAACCGTTTTCTAAACTGAAGTCAACAGTTGTCGCTGAAGTTAACGGGACGGGGTCAATTTTAGTATCATTGGATAGTTTTTTTGAAAATGTTGAACACGTAATTTTTTATTTTTCTATCCAAAGAGTATTTCCCGAGACATTCTCATTTTTAAACGTTTGTACCCCACTTCCGTTTTTCTCGATTATAGCGCCGTTTGTGGGAGCAAAAATCAAAAATCGTAGGTCAAATGCATGTAATTTTTTCTGGAGAATCCAAATCTGCAATAAAAAATGAGGATTCCCATTGAATATTTCAAAGTTGCCCCACCTCCCTCCCCCCTCCTGGGGGAAGGGGGACAATTTTGGTATCATTGGATAGCTTTTCTAAAAATATTGAAAACGTGTTTTTTTATTTTTTGATCCGAAGTGTATTTCTCGAGATATTTTGCACCGTTCCGGAACTTGCTGGACACCCTGTATAAGATCTTTCAATGTGTGAAATCACCAAGCAGAATCGGCTTATGATTGTTACTTCATCATTTACTGTTATTTCCAGAAATGTATAACTAATTTATCTTCTAGACCGTAATAATGTCTTATTTTTAAAAGATAACTGTGTATGTATGTAATATGATTTTTAATACAAGTTCCCCAGTGCCAAAACTATAAGTAAGCAGGGAGTTTCATCTTTCATACGCTTTGACATACAGCAATCCGTCTGGTCACAAGTTGTTGCCCTGTAACTATGTTGTTACATATATAACTTTATTGGAAATCGATCCATTTCATAACTGGCATCTTGCAATGATACGAGGGTAAAAATACAAAACAGAGAAAACTAACTAAACACGAAACAAGAATATTACAAATCAAACAAACACAAAGATCAATGAGAAGAAGTCGAAGAGGGGGTCGCGACCTCAGGGACAATTCATAAAAGTTTTTGCTTTCCAATACAGTCTGCAAACATCACCTTGCTGCGGGGAATCTCTATCTAAACCCGGGCACACTGAAAGGGGACTTGAGTTCATAGCATCAGCACTATAAATGGGGCACACATTCGTCGGGAAAATTCCTATCTTATTAAGGTGTTCGATGCGACTACCATCGTCGAATTTTCAGAACAATTTGATTCTCATATGAAACCAAGATACACATTTTCTTCAGAAAGAGGGGGCGTGTCAAAAGGTTCGAACGATGACACACCGGTTTTTAGGGCTTGACTCATGAGAAACATGCGATCCTTGAGGTTTTCCATGAAATGGAAATGTGATGAAGTAAAATTTAATGGTAGGCAAACTTCTGTTATAGGCATATATTAGCTGTATAGTTAATGTTATAGTACTATAAAACAGAGAACTGCATTAAGAAAATGAGTAAGAATGGGAGAATGTACGTTCTGTACGTATTGCATATGTCGATGGAAAAAAGAAATAGGATTACTCATGATAATGGTGTGGGATAGAATTTACTAAGATCACGATAAACGTGTAATAGGAGATAAGAATTTGAAAAGAAAGGGTACGTTACCATGGAGGTGTATTATGTACTATCTGTATGTATGTATTATCTGTATTATGTACACTGTAAAGCATTCTGCATTTTTTCTCATTTAGTTCAGCTACTTTGTTGATAATTTCGGCAAACTATCAGAAAAGCCGCAATTACAGGTTTTTATAAAAATGTCAGTTTCATTTCTGAAATATTCAGCTACTTACCGTCTACCGAAGAGTTATTTCTGTATATATATATATATATATATATATATATATATATATATATATAATTGAAGATTTTTATTTTAACTTGTAATATATATATATATATACATATACCCGAGATTTACCATTAATATAAAAATGCTGTATATAAAAAAAGAGAAATGAGAATGTACTGATGTGGTAACTAAAAGACTGTACAACAAGGTGCTGTATCTGAAAAACAATAAAAGTAATTATGATAATATCATATAATATTTAAAAATACTCCTGTTATTATGTGCCAAAAGTACCGTGAAGGTAAGGGGATAGACTGTAAAGAAGGGTGAATTAAAACTTGTATATGAGAGCATGTAAGAAAGTAATTTAACTCATATCTAATGCAGTTACCTAATATATATATATATATATATATATATATATAATATATATATATATATAATATATATATATATATATATATATATATATATATATATATATATATATATATATAATATATATATATATATATATACGCACTACGTGACAGTGAAAATGAGACAGTGAAAATGAGACAGTGAAAATGATGCGAAACTGTCCCGCGCACGGTGAGTGAGATATAAGGGAAGGAACCTGCAGAATCGGCAATAGTCGCGCCGCTCTGTCTGCCAGGAAAATCATCTTGTAAATTTTTTTTGTCTCAGAGGAAACGTGTAGCAGTAAAAGACGTGTAGAATGCCAGGCCGCGTCAACCGAGGTAGTTCCATCAGACAGACGATTTCACTAGGGGTAGATATGGTGATAGGACTCAGAATGGTAGGTTGGTCCATACGTCAAATCTCAGCCACCTACTAGGGTCCACGGTGCACCGGCTGTGGCGAAGATGGCTGGAAGAAGGGCATGTGGCACGTTTGAGGCGTGCCGGTACGACCAGAGCAACGTCAGCACGCGTGGACCGACGCATCGGCCGGCAAGCGTTGGCGTCCCCGCAAACCACTTTCATCGCCCTTTTGCAGCATGAGCAGGACACGCATGATGCTAAAATATCGACCAGAACCATTATCCGCCGATTGATTGCCGGCAACCTACACTCATGGCGCCCGTTAAGAAGACAGTCATTGGTCCAATGGCACAGGCGCCTCCGTTTGCAATGGTGTCGGGATAGAACCATGTCGAAAACCCAGATCACACAACTCACCCTGAGATATGAGCAGCAGTTTGAGTGGTCGGGAGATAGAGCCACGTGGACGGCAGAATGGCACAGGGTCATGTTCTCAGATGAGTCACGCTTCTGTTTTAGCAATGGCAGTCACCATGTACGAGTCTGGCGTCGAGGAGGTGACAGGTCCAGTCCGGCCGCATCTGTGGAACGCGGCATCATGGTTTGGGGCGCCATCGCCTACGGTAGCAGGTCACCTCCGTAGAGGGAAGAATAAGGTGGAGAGAGCACGGTATATGCTTGCTAATGTTAAAGACGGAAGCCAATTTGTATAACTCCGCGCTAGTATTTGGTGCCCAAACCAGTTAGATATACACATAAGCCTTTACAAAACAAACATTGACAACTGTGGATGAAACATAGGAATTTTTTTTTATTATTTTCTGTTTCAGTGCTTATAAAACTCGAAATGCAATTGTGAAGCCATAATTGTGATTTGGGGGCATTTGACTTTCGGAAAAGTTAAGTGAAACATTACTATTCATCATAGTCACTAAAACTAGCGTTCTGAAGATGTATGCATTAACTAACAAACTCTACAGTGTATATGCGAGAAAGAGGAGAAAGGTACACAGCTAATTTTCTTAAAAGTTTTATATATTTTAAAGAAAGTGAATAATTTATTTACCTGTAAATGAAAAGTATTCATTATTTTCTAATTTATAAAAATGAGCTATATTATCTTGTAATGAATTACATTTTTATTTTGCCCTGAAATAACTATATAGCCAACAGGCTGGTGTATTTTTAAGGCTGAAAATAATATATGATATTTCAGTCTTTAAAGTATGTTTGTTTGTAACATTTGACATATTTTATTATCAGATATCTATTAACATCAGAAATGTTTTACATATATTCCTTATTTATATATACCATTTTAACTTTCATCTTTATATATATACCCTTACTTAACAAAAACGTACATAGGATGAAAGGTATAGGTGGAGCAACATCTGCATTTATTAAAATTCAATTAAAGTAAAATTAACATTATATATGTTAATTATCTTTAATGCCAGTTTTTTTATAGTCAAAGTGTGTTGGATCTGGGCCTTCTAGTGAAATCAGCATTAGATTATTTAGAGTGTTCCGCTTCTTATGATTAAGCAGGTTTTAATTCGCTGTAAAACAGATAATCCTCTTTTGCACTCAGTAGTGCTTACAGGTATAGCCAGTCGTATCATAAGATACAAACTGTAGCCGGACGGTCAATAAAAATTATCTGGGGGGTGCACCCATTAAAAGGGCCAGGGCAAAACACTGATGTTTCTCCAATTTTAATCCTCATATTCTTTGTCCACACAATCAATCTATCTCAACTTTAGTCGTCCTTTAGGTCATTTTGTGATATGTCATGTGGACATAAATGTTTTCCTTGTAATTCATTTGCTATCCATTTTTTGCAAATGCTCTACACATCTTTGTATAATTTGTATAAGTAAAATCAATACCGAGCACAAGAAATGCCTTATAATTCATTCATATAATAGAAAATTTTTACGAAACAAAAGGTGGACACTCAAAAAAAAAAAATTCCGAGTGTTGCAGCAGTAGAAATTTTGCATAAACTTGAAATCTCAAAAGCCAATTGGCAAAATTACCAATTTCTTTTAATAAAATGTTGGTGCATATGAAATTTTTATCATCGTAATTAAACTTTTGATTTCTTGTTATATTAGTCTGTATTTTACCCCAAAATATGGAAGATATTAAAATAAAAGTACTATATGCACAGATAATGTAATTTATGAAATTTAATCTATGTAACAACATTTCAAATTATTTATTGGTTATTGCGTCAAAATTTCAGTGGTCCATTGAATGTCATTATAACTAAGTTTGACTGTACACATTTGACTGGTGCTGATTACAATAAAAGAAAACACTTCAGCATTTCTTTTTTCTTGGTTTGTTACTCAACTCACCATTTGGTGCAACGGTAGTTTGTTATGCAAATGCAAAAACAATGTAATGTTTTTGAAAATTTACTTGTGTTGTACATGCAATCAAATTTTGCGCTATACTGCAATATCTCCGAAACTGCCTGACCAAATGGTTCTAGGATACATTGTTATTGACACATAAAAATACGTGAATTTTTAACACTTTACAACAAAGTTGAAAAGTGTTTATGACTTTGTTCATTCTGTCTGTCTGCCGTTAGCACGATAACTGCCGTAAAAATAACTTAATCAAAATGAAATTTTAGTATGTTGTTCAGACGGTCAGTAGGACCTATGGGAATATAAATGAATAATATCACCCTATTAGTTTTGGATTGGCCCGGGTTGAAGAAATGAAATACATTGAGCCCTATGGGACCTAATTTTTCAAACATTTTTTAAGCGGATTTAAAATTCACAAATTGCTTCGAAATTTTTAGGTAATATTCAAATTGTTCCATAAAATATATAAAAAAAAAATTCAGCGAAATATATTCAGTAGTTTTTTAAATAAAAATTAAAATAATAATAACACCTCTTATATGAAACGATCACGTGACCAAGATATGAAAATATCACGTGATCCACTTCATAATGTTATATGGCATCCATTTTGTTTCAAAATCGTGATTTTTAAAGTTCTTTTTATTTCATATTGAGTTTTGTATCCGTCCTAAAACCACTTTATTTTAGTTTAAATTCTGTGCATCTACATACTAAATCAACGCAATTACAATATATATGAGTTTAAATGCTCATCCAAATTTGATTATTTCTACAACGAAGCCTATTTTTCACTTATGTAGAATGTAAACAGCAAAATATATAGGATGAGTTGTATAGAAATTGCTGTATTTTTTTAACGCAAAAGAATTTAGCTCATGGAGTCTGCATAGCTGATATGAAAGAAATATTCATTGATTTTACTGAGAGAAGGACGATTTTTTGCGATGAAGTTTTAAGCATAGAGTTAAATTACTTGTAGCTCCATGGTCTTAATTTTTAAATAATATAAATTATTGTAGTATTGTGATGAATGAAATAAATGGGTAAAAATTATGAATGAAATGCTGTTTTTATAGAGATCCAGGCGTGTAATTTTTTCTATGACGTCATTTGAATGAATTTCAGTTGTATTCGATGAAGTTTTCAAATATAATGAATTCTCTTAGTATTTCGATAGTTTTAAAAATATTACCGAGGAATGTATCGCATTTTAGAGATGTTTAAGCCAGGCAATATTTCAATGCCGTCATTTGAATGAAGTTCATTTTTTTCGATGAAGGTTTAAGTTTTCAAATATAATAAATCAATGTAGTATTGTGAGAAATTTTAAAATATCACTGAGGAATGTATTGCATTTTAGACATGTTTAAATGAAATTGCATTGCTGTTGGAAAGTGTTTCATAATCAATGCTTTAAGCATGATTGATTTTTCCTGTTAAAACTTACACTAGTTATACGCACATTTTATAATTCAATACATTACGGCATGTTTGAATGTATCCAATTTACTCCAAATTAGTGGGTAATTTATGAACAATTTAAAATGAAAGTGAGAATCAGTGTAATGTGAATGTGCCATGCTCAAATTACACATCTAAAATCCAAGTTGTAGGCCATAAAGATATCTACTTATAAAGAAAGCCAATGGTAAACAATGTGTAGCATATCTACTTTTTTTTTCTCGGGAAATAAACAGGTGATGGCATTTTATTTTAAGTGTTCAATGTTATTAACAGAAGCGAAGCATGACAAAAGATATTTTGAGAGATAGAAAACCAGGGACCAAAATTACCAAATAAAGTTTCATGATATATATTTTAGCAAGGCTACAAATGAAATGTAATATCTAGTAAACATCGGAAAATTCCGAATTATTGGACGCAAAATGTTGGTTTTTATCGGCCTTTGTGGTCTTTATTGGCGTCTATGGCCTTTTTCTGTACTTCTAGTGTGATGACAGGATTGTTACTTTCCTTATATACATAATGTATAAGGAAAGTATTGTGACGGGGTCGAAAATTTGAAATCGAGTTTTCGACGGGAGAGCACGTTTCAAGCATCCCTGATCACGAATCAAACATTTTTGAAGTGATGTCTGTGTGTGTGTGTGTGTGTGTGTGAAAGTATGTGTGTGTGTGTGCGTGTGTGTGTGTGTGAAAGTATGTGTGTGTGTGTGTGTGTGTGTGTGTGTGTCAGTGAGCCTGTGGAGACGATAACTGACGAACGAATGGACCGATTCGAACCAAATATGGTACAAAAATCACAATCCGTAAACACTGGAAGTCTGTTGTTTTTATACGTAATCAAATGTCCAGAACCCCCCTAAATTTTCGAATAAAAATTTGAAAAAATCGTCAAAAAATCAAAACCACACAAAAAATTACGCAAATAGACATTTCTTATGTAATTTTTCATTAGAAAACAATTGACATCAATTTTAGAAAGCTAACATGAACCGTTCTCGAGATATTGTACATTTTTCAAAAACATTATCAAAAAGTCATATAAAAAAAAAATATTTCCTGTTGAAAAACATGTTCACTTTTCATATGTAATAAATTGCGATAAATTGGGTGATTCTTTGAATAATACTTTTGTATTTGAACGCCAATAGTCATTTATCTGCTTTAAGAATAACTTATTTCTCCGTCCCTAACGCTTGGCGAGATTTTGGCGACGGATTTGGCGGAATGTCGCCAACTTGGCGACTTTTGAAATGTTACCAAATTAACGAAAATCTCGCCAAATGGATAAAAATGACGCTAAATCAATAAAAATGACGATTAATTGTCGAAAATTCAATATCTTGGAAAGAATATTAATATCTACTATAAGAAAAACCTATTTTTTTACTGTAAAAGTAGTAAATTCATTACATTATAAAAGGAAAGTCATGTGTTGCCCACATCAGATTTTTTTTCTTCTTCAAATCAGATCGTCCGACTTACCCGAAGAGATGACGGAAATTTAGCTTGATACTAATATCTATATAAATAAAAATGAAAATCTGTCTGTCTGTCTGTCTGTCTGTCTGTCTGTCTGTCTGTTTGTCACACCATCACGGGAGAACGGCTGAACCGAATTTGATGAAATTTTGTGGGTAGCCCAGAAATAGCCCCACTTAAAATTATATCCGTGTTTTGAGTTTCTACGTCCAGTGGTTCTCGAGATATTAGTAAAAAACGAAATTTTCGTTTGTCTCATCATCACGGAAAAACGGCTGAACCGAATTTAATGAAATTTGGTGAATAGCCTTGAAATATCCCCCCATAAATTTTGTCCAAGTTTCGAGTTTCTAAGACCTGGGGTTGTCGAGATATTAATGAAAAACGGAACTTTTTCCTAGGAGTTCTACTCCCTAACTCCGTGGTTTATCCAAACGAAAAGCTTGAAAATCGTTTGAAAGTGAATTAAAATTTAATCTCTGAGTTTGATGGGAGATTTTTTGCCTTAAGTAGTCACTTTCTGAAAACATGAATTGTTTGAAACATGATTTAAAGGGGAAATCTATCTCCATGGTTCATGGTTTATTTAAAACAAGCTTTTACGGAACAATGAGAAGTATGGAGAAATCAAAATCGTTATTTAATTTCGCAGTTTATGTTATAAGACATGACATATTTAACATGTTATAAGATTCTATCTTATATCATGTTACTCAGAAACGCAATTAAATTAAATCTGTCTGTTAATTTTAATAATTATTTTTTCGATTTGAATAATAAATAAATGGATATAAAAGTATATTTCAGAAAAGAACGATTTGATTTTTCTTATAGCATTTTTGACTGGATAATATCAATTACGGTCTTCAGGTTTAAAAATTATTATTATTTATATTTTCGGGGATTATTGATTCAAGGATTATTGATATTTTCAAGTTATTATGCAATTATTTTATTATGACAAAAATTGTTTAAACTCATATATTGTATGTTGTACGAATCTTCTACAAATACACGTGTATATCTTTTAATCTACGAGAATATAAGTAGTACAGGTATATTGACATATGTTTTGATATATATTGGCATATATTGGAAACAATTACGACCTTCTGGTATAAAGAGTACGGATATTATTGATGTTTTCAATTTATTACGTCATCTCTTTTATTTTGGCAAATATTTTTGAGACGCATATTGTAATACGGGTAATCTTCTACTAACACATTGGCATATTTTCTGATCTGCGACAATATAATTAGTACGGGGTTGCATATATTCATTCAATTCCTATTTTTTCTTCTGTAAATTTGCTTACAAACGGGGGCAGGATGTTTTATTCTTCAGATCTGATCGTGAAGATAATTTTGCATAGTGAGAACATATATTCTTAAACTTCTCTTTAGGAGCAATAAATTTAATATTTTAACAGAATTTGCACATGATTGCGAACTTTAAGTTTCTTTAAATTATACACTCCGTACGAATAACGGGTGTGCTGTTAGTGGTTAATAAATTTTAACATTTTAGGAGGATATATCATGTTGCTCGGCATCGCAATTAAATTAAATGTGTTTGTTAATGTTTTTATTATTTTTTTTTCGATTTAAATAATAAATAAATGGATAAATGGATATAAAAGTATATCTTATGAATGGACGGTTTGATTTTTCTTTTAATTATATTAATTGCTGACTGCGTACATCAATTTCATTTATTTTGGCAAATAGTTTTCAAGCTTATATCGTATTTAGCTACTAAACTCATATAATGTGGTTAGCCAATAAATTCATATAGCCGATTGTTGAAACAGAAAAAGAGTAGAGCGGGTATATCTTCTAATACAATTGTAGTGTTTTCATTTAGTATATTGAAACGGGATAAGAATGTTTCATTCAGATCTGCAAATTAAAAGCTACGAATTTGGAGGGATATCGCTAATTTGACAACTTTTCTTAAACTTTGCCAAATTGACGGAAATGTCGCCAAATTGATATAAACGACACACAAACAGCTGCCATAAACCTTCGGGTTGGTCGTGTGGCTTGGGTCTTCTACATATCAATGAAATTTTTTTTTGTTTTGTTAGAAGAGAGTACTGAAATGATGTTTGGTTAGCATTTATCTGTCAGACCAACCATCCTACTTAGTAATACATTTAGCGAATTTTTAAAATGTCACCAAATTGATAAAAATGTTTTCAAATCTATAAAAATATCTTGAAATTGATAAAATTGCGCTACATAAATGATATTAATTGTTTTTTGTTAGGGGATAGTATTGTGATGATATTTCGTCAATTTGTCGCAAAGTGGAACTGTCAGTTCTACAGTCCCACTTGGCGATAAATTTGGCGATTTTTTAAAATGTCGCTAATTTGACGAAACTGTCGCCAAATGTTCCATAGAAATATAACTATTTAGACGATATTTTTTCTACCAATTTATTTGAAGCAAATGATATCATGTCGCTTAGCAACGGATTTAAATCCAATGTGTTTATGCGGCAGACGATTTTTAATAAATCCTTTCCGATTTGAATAATGAAGATATGTATATAAAATAAATTTCATTGCCATTTCATTTTGGACTGCATAATATCAATTATACTCTTCAGGATTAAACATTATTATTATTGATATTTTCCGGAATTATTGATTCAGGGATTATTGATATTTTTAAGTTATTACGCCATTGTTTTATTGCGGCAAAAATTGCTGACACACGCATATTGTACGTTGTACGAGTAATCTTCTAGGAATGCACGGGTATATCTTCTAACCTACGAGAATATAAGTAGTACAGGTATATTGGCATATATTTTGACATATATTGGCATATATATTGGAATCAAGTACAGTCTTCTGGTATGAAGATTAAGGGGATTAATTATATATTCAATTTATTACGTCGTCTGTTGCATTTTACCAAAAAACATTTGTGACTCATATTGCAAAACGGGTAATCTTCTACTAATAATTGGACATTATAAGTAGTACGTGTATATCTTCCCATATAATTTTAGCACTTTAATTTTGACATATATTGGAATAAATTACTATCTTCAGATTTAAAGATTACGGGTTTATTGGTATTTTCAATTTATACATGTAATCTACTAATACAGGTTATATTTTCTAATATTCGCGTATATAATTAGTACGGGTCCCATACAATTTTAACGCTTTTATTTTGCATATATTGATTCAATTCCATATTTTTTTTTATATTTGCTTACATAAGGGGTCCAAGATGTTTTATTCTTCAGATATGTCCATGAAGATAATTTTATATAGCGAGAACAGAGATTCTTAAACTTCTTTTTAGGAGCATTATATTAAATATTTTAACAGAATATTTTGATTAAACATGTCATTTAGTATACTATAAGAATTTGGGCATGATTATGAATTTCAAGTTTCTTTATATTATATACTCCGTACGAAGAACGGGTATGCTGCTAGTCTATATAAATAAAAATGAAAATCTGTCTGTCTGTCTGTCTGTCTGTCTGTCTGTTTGTCACAGCATCACGGGAGAACGGCTGAACCGAATTTGATGAAATTTTGTGGGTAGCCCAGAAATAGCCCCACTTAAAATTATATCCGTGTTTTGAGTTTCTACGACCAGTGGTTCTCGAGATATTAGTAAAAAACGAAATTTTCGTTTGTCTCATCATCACGGAAAAACGGCTGAACCGAATTTAATGAAATTTGGTGAATAGCCTTGAAATATCCCCCCATAAATTTTGTCCAAGTTTCGAGTTTCTAAGACCTGGGGTTGTCGAGATATTAATGAAAAACGGAACTTTTTCCTAGGAGTTCTACTCCCTAACTCCGTGGTTTATCCAAACGAAAAGCTTGAAAATCGTTTGAAAGTGAATTAAAATTTAATCTCTGAGTTTGATGGGAGATTTTTTGCGTTAATTAGTCACTTTCTGAAAACATGAATTGTTTGAAACATGATTTAAAGGGGAAATCTATCTCCATGGTTCACGGTTTATTTAAAACAAGCTTTTACGGAACAATGAGAAGTATAGAGAAATCAAAATCGTTATTTAATTTCGCAGTTTATGTTATAAGACATGACATATTTAACATGTTATAAGATTCTATCTTATATTATGTTACCCAGAAACGCAATTAAATTAAATCTGTCTGTTAATTTTAATAATTATTTTTTCGATTTGAATCTATATAAATAAAAATGAAAATATGTCTGTCTGTCTGTCTGTCTGTCTGTCTGTTTGTCCCATCATCACGGGAGAACGGCTGAACCGAATTTGATGAAATTTTGTGGGTAGCCTGGAAATAGTCCCACTTAAAATTTAGTCCATATATGGAGTTTCTACAATCCGTGGTTCTCGAGATATTAGTAAAAAACTATATTTTCGTTTGTCTCATCATCACGGGAGAACGGCTGAATCGAATTTGATGAAATTTTGTGAAAAGCCTTTAAATAGCCCCCCATAAATTTAGCCCAAGTTTCGAGTATCTAAGACCAGGGGTTGTCGAGATATTAATGAAAAACGAAACTTTTTCTTAGGAGTTCTCCTCTCTAACTCCGTGGTTTATCCAAACGAAAAGCTTGAAAATCGTTTGAAAGTGAATTAAAACTGTATCTCAGAGTTTGGGGGGAGATTTTTTGCACTAATTAGTCACTTTCTGAAAACATCAATTGTTTGAAACATGATTTAAATGGGAAATATATCTCCTTGGTTTATATTATACAAGCTTTTACTGAAAAATGAAAAGTAAAAAGAAATAAAAATGGCTATTAAATTTTGCATTTTATGAGGAAGATTCTATCTTATATCATGTTGCTCGGCAACGGAATGAAATTAAATGTGTTGTTAATATTTATTATTATTTTTTCTATTTGAATAATAAATAAATGGATGTAAAAATATATTTTTAAATGAACGGTTTGATTGTTCTTTTAATTATATAAATTGCCGACCGCGTACATGACTTTCATTTATTTTAGCAAAGTGGTTTCCAGCTCATATATTGTGTTTAGCTAATAAACTCATATATTGTGTTTACCCAATAAATTCATTTAGCCGATTGTTGAAGCAGAAAAAGATTAGAACGGGTGTATCTTATAATACAATTTTAGTGTTTTCATTTAGTATATACAAACGGGATCAAGATATTTTATTCTTCAGATCTGAAAATTCAGAGCTACGAATTTAGCGGAATATCTCTAAATAACTTGGTAACTTCTCTTAAACTTTACCAAATTAGAGGAAATGTTTCCAAATTTATAAAATTGGCGCTAATCAATGATTTGCTTTTTAGAATAGAGTACTGAAATGATGTTTCGGTAGCATTTGTCGATCAATCCATCCATCCTACTTAGTAACACATTTAAAGAATTTTTTTAATATCACGAAATTGATAAAAGTATTTGTGAGTCTATAAAAATATCCTGCAATTGATAAAATCGCGCTTAATAAATGAAAATAATTGTATTTCGTTAGGGGATAGTATTGTGATGATGTTTCGTCAATTTGTCGCAAAATCGGTCTATCTGTTCTACAGTCCCACGATATGATTTCCATCAATTTATTTGAAGCAAATGATATCATGTCGCTTAGCGACGGATCCAATGTGTTATTCCGCATACAATTTTATATTAAATCTTTTCCGATTTGAATAATAAAGATATGTATATAAAATAAATTTCATTGGCATTGCATTTTTGACTGGATAATATCAATTACGGTCCCCAGGTTTAAACATTATTATTATTGATATTTTCGGGGACTGTTGATTCAGGGATTATTGATATTTTCAAGTTATTATGCCATTGTTTTATTATGCCGAAAATTGTTGAAACTCATATGTAGTACTTTGTACGAGTAATCTTCTACAAATGCATTATATCTTCTAATCTATGAGAATATAAATAGTACAGGTATATTGGCATATATTTTGTTATATATTGGCATATATTGGAATCAATACGCCTTCTGGTATAAAGATTACGGGGATTATTGATATTTCCAATTTAATACGTCATCTCTTTTATTTTGGCAAATATTTTTGAGACTCATATTGTAATACGGGGAATCTTCTACTAGCACACTCGCATATTTTCTAATCTGCGACAATATAAGTTGTACGGGGTTGCATATTGATACAATTCCTTTTTTTTTGTAAATTTGCTTACAAAAGGGGCCAGGATGTTTTATTCTTCAGATCTGCTCATGAAGATAATTTTGCATAGTGAGAACAGATATTCTTAAACTTCTCTTTAGGAGCAATGAATTTAATATCTTAACAGAATTTGCACATGATTGCGAATTATAAGTTTCTTTATATTATATATTCCGTACGAAGAACGGGTATGCTGCTAGTAATAAATAAATGGATATAAAAATATATTTTAGAAAAGAACGATTTGATTTTTCTTATAGCATTTTTGACTGGATAATATCAATTACGGTCTTCATGTTTAAAAATTATTATTATTTATATTTTCGGGGATTATTGATTCAAGGATTATTGATATTTTCAAGTTATTATGCAATTATTTTATTATGACAAAAATTGTTTAAACTCATATATTGTATGTTGTACGAATCTTCTACAAATACACGTGTATATCTTTTAATCTACGAGAATATAAGTAGTACAGGTATATTGACATATGTTTTGATATATATTGGCATATATTGGAATCAATTACGACCTTTTGGTATAAAGAGTAAGGATATTATTGATGTTTTCAATTTATTACGTCATCTCTTTTATTTTGGCAAATATTTTTGAGACGCATATTGTAATACGGGTAATCTTCTACTAACACATTGGCATATTTTCTGATCTGCGACAATATAATTAGTACGGGGTTGCATATATTCATTCAATTCCTATTTTTTCTTCTGTAAATTTGCTTACAAAAGGGGCCAGGATGTTTTATTCTTCAGATCTGATCGTGAAGATAATTTTGCATAGTGAGAACATATATTCTTAAACTTCTCTTTAGGAGCAATAAATTTAATATTTTAACAGAATTTGCACATGATTGCGAACTTTAAGTTTCTTTAAATTATACACTCCGTACGAATAACGGGTGTGCTGTTAGTGGTTAATAAATTTTAACATTTTAGGAGGATATATCATGTTGCTCGGCATCGCAATTAAATTAAATGTGTTTGTTAATGTTTTTATTATTTTTTTTCGATTTAAATAATAAATAAATGGATAAATGGATATAAAAGTATATCTTATGAATGGACGGTTTGATTTTTCTTTTAATTATATTAATTGCTGACTGCGATCAATTTCATTTATTTTGGCAAAGAGTTTTCAAGCTTATATCGTATTTAGCTACTAAACACATATATTGTGTTTAGCCAATAAATTCATATAGCCGATTGTTGAAACAGAAAAAGAGTAGAGCGGGTATATCTTCTAATACAATTGTAGTGTTTTCATTTAGTATATTGAAACGGGATAAGAATGTTTCATTTAGATCTGCAAATTCAAAGCTACGAATTTGGAGGGATATCGCTAATTTGACAACTTTTCTTAAACTTTGCCAAATTGGCGGAAATGTCGCCAAATTGATATAAACGACACACAAACAGCTGCCATAAACCTTCGGGTTGGTCGTGTGGCTTGGGTCTTCTACATATCAATGAATTTTTTTTTTGTTTTGTTAGAAGAAAGTACTGAAATGATGTTTGGTTAGCATTTATCTGTCAGACCAACCATCCTACTTAGTAATACATTTAGCGAATTTTTAAAATGTCACCAAATTGATAAAAATGTTTTCAAATCTATAAAAATATCTTGAAATTGATAAAATTGCGCTACATAAATGATATTAATTGTTTTTTGTTAGGGGATAGTATTGTGATGATATTTCGCCAATTTGTCGCAAAGTGGAACTGTCAGTTCTACAGTCCCACTTGGCGATAAATATGGCGATTTTTTAAAATGTCGCTAATTTGACGAAACTGTCGCCAAATGTTCCATAGAAATATAACTATTTAGACGATATTTTTTCTACCAATTTATTTGAAGCAAATGATATCATGTCGCTTAGCAACGGATTTAAATCCAATGTGTTTATGCGGCAGACGATTTTTATTAAATCATTTCCGATTGGAATAATGAAGATATGTATATAAAATAAATTTCATTGCCATTTCATTTTGGACTGGATAATATCAATTATACTCTTCAGGTTTAAACATTATTATTATTGATATTTTCCGGAATTATTGATTCAGGGATTATTGATATTTTTAAGTTATTACGCCATTGTTTTATTGCGGCAAAAATTGCTGACACACGCATATTGTACGTTGAACGAGTAATCTTCTAGAAATGCACGGGTATATCTTCTAACCTACGAGAATATACGTAGTACAGGGATATTGGCATATATTTTGACATATATTGGCATATATATTGGAATCAAGTACAGTCTTCTGGTATGAAGATTAAGGGGATTAATTATATATTCAATTTATTACGTCGTCTGTTGTATTTTACCAAAAAACATTTGTGACTCATATTGCAAAACGGGTAATCTTCTACTAATAATCGGACATTATAAGTAGTACGTTTATATCTTCCCATATAATTTTAGCACTTTAATTTTGACATATATTGGAATAAATGACTGTCTTCAGATTTAAAGATTACGGGTTTATTGGTATTTTCAATTTATACATGTAATCTACTAATACAGGTTATATTTTCTAATATTCGCGTATATAATTAGTACGGGTCCCATACAATTTTAACGCTTTTATTTTGCATATATTGATTCAATTCCATATTTTTTTTTATATTTGCTTACATAAGGGGTCCAAGATGTTTCATTCTTCAGATATGTCCATGAAGATAATTTTATATAGCGAGAACAGAGATTCTTAAACTTCTTTTTAGGAGCATTATATTAAATATTTTAACAGAATATTTTGATTAAACATGTCATTTAGTATACTATAAGAATTTGGGCATGCTTATGAATTTCAAGTTTCTTTATATTATATACTCCGTACGAAGAACGGGTATGCTGCTAGTGCAAAATAAAAGCCAACGGTCTATTTTTACTTTCCCTGCAATACATGGTAATGTATAGGGAAAGTATTGGAATCATGTCGAAAATCGCAACTCGAGTTTTCGACAGATCTACACGTTTCAAGACCTCTAGAATACGAAAAAAACATTTTTAGCGTGACGTCTGTGTGTGTGTCTGTCTGTCTGTCTGTGCCTATTTTGTATCCACTCTAATTAAGAAACTAATTCACAGAATTTCACAAAATTTTGAAGGTAAGTCACTTGTGGGCGAGTCTGGTGCTGATTAGTTTTGGGTATAAAAGAACCCGCCTTTTTTTGCGAAATGGCCCGCAAAAGATTGTATCCATTCCACCTAAAAAACTAATAGACCGAATTTCACAAAATTCGGTAGATGAGTCACTTGGGGGTTACCCTGGTGCTGATTAGATTTTGGTACGATTCGGAAAAAAATAACCCGCCTTTTTTTGCAAAATGGCCCGCAAGAATCGTCAAAATCTAAACTAAAGAACTAAGTATACTCAAATATATCCATTAAATGCTCGTTTAGTACGCAATTTTTATCGATGAAAAGAATAAAACCAACCCAATTACACTAGGACTAGCCGTTCTCGACATATTTTAGTTTTTCGTATTTTCTCTATTCCACCTTTGAAAATAAGTCCGGTTACCGAATGAGAACGAAAATTGAATTAAAAGTGAAATAAATTTATTTAAATAAAGAGAACGTGAATATAAGTCTGCAGGGAAAGTCATGTGCTGCCCACATCAGATTTTTACTTTCCCTGCAATACATGGTAATGTATAGGGAAAGTATTGGAATCATGTCGAAAATCGCAACTCGAGTTTTCGACGGATCTACACGTTTCGAGACCTCTGGAATACGAAAAAAATTTTAGCGCGACGTCTGTGTATGTGTCTGTGTGTCTGTGTGTCTGTCTGTGTGTCTGTGTGTCTGTCTGTGTGTCTATCTGTCTGTGCAGATTTTGTATCCACTCTAAATAAAAAACTATTTGACCGAATTTCACAAAATTTGGTAGGTAAGTCACTTGTGGGCGAGTCTGGTGCTGATTAGTTTTGGGTACGATTTGGAATTAAAGAACCCGCCTTTTTTTGCGAAATAGCCCGCAAAAGCTTGTATCCACTCTAACTGAAAAACTAATGGACCGAATATCACAAAGTCTGTGTGTGTCTGTGTGTCTGTCTGTCTGTGCAATGTATGTATCCAATGTATGTAACTAAATAACTAATGGGCCGAATTTCATAAAATTTGGTATATAAGTCACTTGGGTGGGACCGTGATGCTGATTAACTTTTGGTAGGATTCGTAAAGACAGAACCCGCTTTTCTTTGCAAAAAAGCTCGCAAATATTGCCTGTATCCACTTTAGCTGAAAAACAAATAGACCGAATTTCACAAAATTCGGTATAAGTTGCTTGTGGGATACCCTGGCGCTGATTAGATTTTGATGCGATTCGGAAAAAAATAACCTGCCTTTTTTTGCAAAATGGCCAGCAAAAATCGTCAAAATCTAAACTAAAGAACTAGGTATACTCAAATATATCCATTAAATGCTCGTTTAATACGTAATTTTTAACGACGAAAAGAATAAGACCAACCCCATTACACTAGGACTGGCCGTTCTCGAGATATTTTAGTTTTTCGTACTTTCCCTACGCCACCTTTGAAAATAAGCCCGGTTACCGAATGAAAACGAAAATTGAGTTAAAAGTGAAATAAATTTAATTAAAATAAATAGAACGTTAATATAAGTCTGCAGGGAAGTCATGTGCTGCCCACATCAGATTTTTAGAAATAATTACGTACTATGCTGCAACTGTTACATAGCGACAGACAAATAAATTCAGAGTTAGTACTAGCAGATGATATAAAACAGTAGATTATGTGTCTACTGTTTTGACGTTTAATTAGCCCCAATTGGTAGAAGGGTAATAGGTGATGCCCCCCCCCCTCCGCATCCAGAAAGATAGCAAAATGCGCCTAGAGAAATTAATATGAACTGATATCTTAGCGATGAAGCTTAGGCAAGAAGTGACGTTATATTCCCAGGCAACTGTAGCTCGAAAGAAAGGTTGGAGAGATGTACACGCTCCTTTAAAATTTCAAATACGCAGATTCAAGTGGAACGCCTCATATGATGATCAAGTAAGCTCTCGCTGATAAATCTAACAATTTCGAAATGACTAATGATAAAAATATCTACTAAGATGTGCACGGTTTGGTTAGAAACGCTGATATAGTGCAGCTTTGAAGTGTACGGACAAATGGAAATTAGGAGGTGATCAATTATCAAAGGTAGTCGCATCATTTCTTATGAATAAGTGATACTTTTGAGAACAGTTTATAACGATAAATTGTATTTTTGTCAAAATTGAAATTCAATTTCCTCAAAGAGTCTGGTAATCAGTAATACACTAGTTATTTTAGAAAAGTTACCAGATTCCCTTATTATAAATATATTTTTTAAAAAAATTGTTAATGCATAAAGAATTATAAACAATTGGAGAAAGATCAGTTTAATAATTTGTTGTTTTGTGAAATAGTAGTAGTATTCTTAATTAAACTGATTTAATTTTAAAACTTAGTTCTCCCTTGTTACTGCTTAATCAAATGCTAGTCCTTTCCAGCGGATTTCGAAGAGTTACATCTTTTTACTTTCCTTTACCTAATGTATCAGAACAGTATTGTGACGGGGTCGAAAATTCGAATTCGAGTTTTCGACGGGAGAGCACGTTTGAAGCATCCTGATCACGAATCAAACATTTTTGATATGATATCTGTGTGTGTGTATCAGTGAGTTTGTGGAGACGATCTCTCACGAAGGAATGGAGCAATTCGATTAATATTTGGTACAAAAATCACAATCCGTAAATACTGGAAGTCTATTGTTTTTAAACACAATCGGATGTTCAGAACCTCCTTAAATTTTCGAGTAAAATTTTGAAAGAATCATCAAAAAATCAAAACCTTTAATAAAGTTACGCAAATAGACATTTCTTATGGAACTTTTTCTTAGAAAACGATTGGCATAAACTTTATAACGCTAAACCATTCTTGAGATATTGCACATTTTCCAAATAAATTTATCAAAAAATCCCATAAATTAAAAAAAATATAAACTGTTGAGAAACATGTTCACTTTTCATATGTAATATCATACGATAAATTTGGTGACAACATTCTCGTGGATCTAACTCGTTCCATTCATGAGAAAAGATACTTTGAGTAATACTTTTGTACTTGAACTCCAATAGTCATTTATCTGCTATAAGAATAACTCATTTCTCCATCCAGCACGCTTGACGAGATTTTGGCGATGAATTTGGCGGAATGTCGCCAACTTGGCGACTTTTTTACATGTTGCCAAATTAACGAAAATATCGCCAAATGGATAAAAATGACGCTAAATCAATAAAAATGACGACTTATTGTCAAAAATTCAATATCGTGAAAAGAATATATGTATCTACTATAAGAAAAACCTATTTTTTTTACTGTAAATGTAGTAAATTCATTGCATTATATAAGGAAAGTCATGTGTTACCCCATCAGATTTTTATTTTAAGACGCAGTAAAATTATAGGTTTTATAGATTCACAAACCCGGATATAAAATTATTCCAAATTCAACCAAATATTTATTCTTAAATTCTAACACTACATTATTATCCAAAAATAAAACTCTACCTTACACATAGAAGCTCACAAAATCGTGCACATAGAAAGTTTTCTTACTCCAATTGCAGGTGAATTGCATATTTTGTGTGGATGAGCTCAAAAAGAGCATGAAGTCAATCCATGGATTCTATTATCTGAAATGGAAACAAAGCATGGCCCTAAATTTGTGACCCCCCCCCCCGCCCCCCGTGAGTTGAGGTTGACAGCTAAGGAAGTTGATGCCATATGCGAAGTAAAATTGATCTTGTCGGTTCGCAGAATTGTGGCACATAAAAAGTTTATAGCACTGTTATGTGGAATGTAAGTACGTTCTGAATTTATCTGATTCGGATGAAATTTTTCATAATATTTGCATTTCAATACTGCAGATGTATGTGAATCTTGTCAAATAAAATTTTTCATGTATATACAGGGTATCCAGTGCTATCGGTGCCTAATGACTATTTCCTCAACCGTTAGTCACAGGGATATACTTCCAATTGCAAAAATGTTTTACAGTTTAAAATCTAATATCTTAAAAAAAGTTTAAATCAATACATGTTAACAGTTTAAATCAATACATGAATTTCTGAAGGAAATACGAAATATAAATTTTTATACAGTCTCCCGGTCCTACCAATTATATTTAGGAAAATCATCCTCATACAATTTTATGCAAAATAAAAAATAAATTATCCTTTTACGACCAAAATTGACGGACTTATAGCTGTTTAAAGTTGAGCACTTTTTGTACCGAAAAATGAACAATACGGTCCCTGATTGGTTGGTTGCCTGAAACGGGACATTTTTATGAGTGAAAAAGCGTCTCAAGTCATAAAGTTTAATGCTTCATAACTCGGTGATTTTTGGTCGTAAATGGAATGTTTTTTTATTTTGCATGAAATTATATGAGGATGATTTTCCTCAATATAATTGGTAGGACCGGGGGACCGTATAAAAATTTATATTTCGTATTTCTTTCAGAAATGCATTTATTGATTTAAACTGTTTCTAAGATAATAGATTTTAAAATTTAAAACATTTTTGCAATTGGAAGTATATCTCTGTGACTAACGGTTGAGGAAATAGCCATTGGGCTCTGGACACCCTGTATATACAGTAAAGACTACAAATATTGTAAACTGTCGTTATTCAATACACCATGAATTGCGTACAGGAAAAGTTTTTCAAAATACCAAAGCGTTTTCGGACAACAAAGTCTCCATCATTAGTGGCAATAATAAGGAATTGACAGACATGGGCTTTTACACAACCAGCAGACGTGAATATAAAATTGCATAGGGCAAATCGGAAAAATCTGAACTACAATAAGGAAAAATCGATAATACAATTAATTGCTGGTTGTGTAAAAACCCATGTCTGTCAATTCCTTATTATTGACACTAATGATGGACTCTATGTTGTCTGAAAGCGCTTTGGCCTTTTGAAATACTTTTCATGTACGTCATTGATGGTGTATTAAATCAAGATAGTTTACAATATTTGTAGCCTTTACTGGATATATTGATATATTTTAGACGTGTTTTACCATATATTTCGTGTTTTACCATAGATTTCTTCATATCTGTTTATATTTTACCCCCCAATTCGAAACTTACTTCTAAAGAAGAAAATGTTTTCAACAAATTTCCAAGATATTTGCAGAAGTATATAAAAACTATTGCGATAGTTCCTAACATAGAGTACAAAAGAAAACGCAGTTCTTGGTGTATCTGTTTCATGTCCGCCGTCTCCATTGTTGAGAAATCCAATAACTGGAAAACTAATAATGCATGGCAAGGGGAAACCTTATAATAGAAACACGAAAGAAAATATTTTATGACTTTTCTCATGATCCACATCTAAAATACGGATTTATTCGAAAATAGATTTATCAGTACAGAAGTCACTATTGAAAATTAATTTATTACAGTTAAATACTTCATTGAAATAAAGCAAGAAAAACTTCACCACACAAAAGAAATAACTGCAAATAAAAAGTCCATTACTTAAGGTAATGTAAGAACTTGAAAAATATGGATGAAATAAAAATATAATAATAGCATTAATATTTTTAACGGAAAAGTATTTTTACTTTCCCCATATGCATAATATAATACATAGAAACAGTCGTGTTACGAGGTCGAAAATTCGATTTAGAGTTTTCGACTGAAAAGCACGTTTCAAGTAGCCATGAACTCGAACCGAATATTTTGAAGTGATTTATGTGTGTCCGTGAGTATGTGGAAACGATACCTTACAAACCAATGAAGCGTTTCAAATAAAATTTGACACACAAATTACAATCAGTGAATACTTGAATCCTATTGATTTTAAAGCAATCAAATGTTCGGAGCCTTCCCCCCAAATTTTTGAATGAAATATTGAAAAACTCATCCAAAAATTAGAACCTTCAATCTTGTTACGTACATAATCCTTTGTTATGTAAATTTTCATTAGAAATCGATTGACACAAATTTTAGAACACTAGCATAAACTGTTCTCGAGATATTGTACTTTTTTCAAATAAATTTATCAAAAAATCATATTAAACTAAAAAATGTATTAACTATTGTAAAAATCCGATGTGGGTATCACATGACTTTCCTTATATAATGCAATGAACTTACTACTTCTACAAAAAAAATAGGGTTTCCTTATAGTAGATATTTATAGTCTTTCCAAGATATTGGATTTTCGTCAACTAGTCATCATTTTCATTAATTTAGTGTCATTTTTATCCATTTGGCGAGATTTTCGTTAATTTGGCAACATTAAAAAAGTCACCAAGTTGGCGACATTCAGCCAAATTTGGCACCAAAATCTCACCAAGCGTTATAGACGGAGAAATAAGTTATTCTTATAGCAGATAAATAACTATCGGCGTTCAAATACAAAAGTATTACTCTATCTTTTCTCATGAATGGAATGAGCTAGATCACCGAGGATTATCAAATTTATCCCATGATAATACACCAAAATACCATGATGATTCACCAAATTTATCCCATGATAATACATATGAAAGTGTACATGTTTGTCTACAGTTAATATAATTTTTTTTAATTTATGGGATTTTTTTATAAATTTATTTTAAAAATGTGCAATATCTCGAGAACGGTTCATGCTAGCGTTTATTTCAATCGTTTTCTAATGAAAAATTACATAAGAAATGGCTATTTGCGTAACTTTATTAAAGGTTGTGATTTTTTGATGATTTTTTCAAAATTTCACTAAAAAATTTAGGTCGTTCTAAACATTCGATTACGTTTAAAAACAATAAGCTTCTAGTATTCACAGATTGTGATTTTTGTACCAAATTTCATTCGAATCGCTCTGTTTGTTCGTGAGATATCGTCTCCACAGACTCACTGACACACACACATACACCTAATTTCACACACACACACACAGACATCACCTCAAAAATGTTTGATTCGTGATCAGGGATGCTTGAAACGTGTTCTCCCGTCAAAAACTCGAATTCGAATTCTCGACCTCGTCACAAAACTTTCCTTATACATTATGTATATAAGGAAAGTAAAAAGTGAACACTTTTCATATATAATTATACGATAAATTTGCTAACATTATTCTCATAGATCTAGTTCATTTCATTCAGAAGAGACACACACAAACCAAATACCATGATAATGCAAAACAATTAAACAAAGAAGATACTTTGTTCAATTGTTTTGCATTTTAACAACTAAAAATTCGCCAACAGTCATTTATATATACAAATTACTCTTCTTCTGTCAGTAACGCTTGATGATAAACTTGGCAAACGTGGCGACTAAGTCACCGATATTGCTCTCCAGATTGACCGAAATGTCGCTATATTAACGAAATAGACGCCAAATTTATGAATTAATTATTAATATATAATTGTCAATTTAGGTCTGCATGAAATATGAGTTTATTGGATTCTTCCAATAGTTTTACATGTTGTCCTCCAAAAAATTGCCAAATGTACAATTGTACGAAAAATTGCCAAATGTACATTGCGTCGTAGATCTTATGCATCAGTTTTCCCCTGTGTAATGTGTAAATTCATTACATTATATATGGAGAGTCATGTGCTGTCCACATCAAATTTTTTAATAACGTAATAATAATCTCAAACATAAGTTAATTACGTGTTAAGAATTAAAATAACTTTAAACCTTAATGAGCTGAATTAAGGGAAAGCAGAGATAAAAATTTCGAAAATTTCTTTTGTTCTCAAACACTAAGCAAAATGGATTTATAAAAAAGAGATTCCAACTTGTCCTCTGTTAATTAATTAAATTTTAAAGACAAAATTATGCATTAAGTCACATCCATTCTTTCATTGTTATTAAAACTTTTATTAAAACTTTTAAAATGACTAAAAGCATTTATATGCTGAATTAAAGGAAAGGTGAGATAACAATTTCAAAAGTGTATTTCGTTCTCTAACATACAAGAGAATTTGCCTAACAAGGAAAGGAATCCTCGCCTTGATACTTTCCTTATATACATAATGTATAAGGAAAGTATTGTGACTGGGTCGAAAATTCGAATTCGAGTTTTCGACGGGAGAGCACGTTTCAAGCATCCCTGATCACGAATCAAACATTTTTGAGGTGATGTCTGTGTGTGTGTGTCAGTGAGTCTGTGGAGACGATATCTCACGGACGAATGAAGCGATTCGAATCAAATTTGGTACAAAAATCACAATCCGTGAATACTGATAGCCTGTTGTTTTTAAACGTTATCGAATGTTCAGAACCGCCCTAAATTTTCGAGTGAAATTTTGAAAAAATCATCAAAAAATCAAAAGCTTTAATAAAGTTACGCAAATAGACATTTCTTATGTAATTTTTCCTTAGAAAATGATTGACATAAACTTTAGCACGCTAGCATGAACCGTTCTTGAGATATTGCACATTTTTAAAATAAATTTATCAAAAAATCCTATAAATTAAAAAATATATATTAACTGTTGAGAAACGTTTTCACATTTCATATATAATATCATGCGATAAATTGGGTGACATCATTCTCGTGGATCTAGCTCGTTCCATTCATGAGAAATGATACTTTGAGAAATACTTTTGCATTTGAACACCAACAGTCATTTATCTGCTATAAGAATAACTTAATTCTCCGTTTATAACTTTTGGCGACACATTTGGCGGAATGTCGCCAACTTGGCGATTTTTTTTTTAAATGCTGCCAAATTAACGAAAATATTGTCAAATGGATAAAAATGACTCTAAATCCATGAAAATGACGACTAATCGACGAACATTCAATATCTTGGAAAGAATATACTTGGTATGTATCTACTATAAGAAATACCAATTTTTTTACTGTAAAAGTAGTAAATTTATTGCATTATATAAAGAAAGTCATGTGTTGTCCACATCAGAATTTTTTTTAAATGCTTCTGCATTTGTAATGTAAAGTATGTAAGTAAAAATGTATGATGTAAGTAATAATATTTATATTGGTAGAGCTGTTTCTAGATCAAGAAGCCTATTACTTAAATTATGATGAGGAGAATGTGAGGTTATTTTAGAGTTAAGATTGCTCATTTAATAGATTGCTAACACATGATCAAGAAGTCGGTGATTCAAATACTTCTTTGCACAAGGCATATTTCTTTCTCGAGAACTAAAGAGTTGTTGTTGTTGAGACCCAGACCGTCCGACCTACCAGAAAGGTGTAGGGTAACTGCTTGGACGACCGGGAAGGGCCACTCAATTTAGACCGGAACCCAGTGGGGTAGGCATCCATAGGGACTGTACCCTTCTTCCCCTACCACCAACCTCTCGGAAGGACCTACGGATCCACATATTTAACGTGATCGTACTCCGCGTAAACAATGCGGCAGTTTTAGCAGGGGAGGGAATCGAACCCGGGCCTACCGAGTGCAATTCCGGGCCTACGGAGTGCTAACAACTGGGCTACCGCGCCAAACTAAACAAGAGTGTTATACCAAAATACTTCTTGAAAACACTGGGAGATTGATGATACTTCCTTTAATTTTTAATTTATGAACGGGGCAAAATATATCTTTTTAATCCAGATGTTTATACGAAATTAATTCTAACCAGCATGGCCACCTATAAAATTTATCCGGAAGGATTCGGGGATAAGATTAACAACATCGAGTAGTTTTTAAACAGTAACTCAAACACTAAGCAGAATGAATTGAAAATTTAGGTTCAATATACTACCACAAATTCATTAAAATATGGAAACATGGATCGACAAACTCAACAAAATGATGCATTGAGTGATATTTAACCATTGTTATTTAGAAATTTTGAAACAATGAAATACCAATGAACCGTAGAGTATACTAGTTAAATTGTCAATCTAACAAATTGATAAAAATAACAAGGAAGATCAATCATGCATAAAGCATTGATTATGAAACAATTTCTAACTTCAATGCAATTTCATTTAAACATCTCTAAAATGCAATACATTCCTCGGTAATGTTTTTACTTTCCTTATATACATAATGTATAAGGAAAGTATTGTGACGGGGTCGAAAACTCGAATTCGAGTTTTCGACGGGAGAGCACGTTTCAAGCATCCCTGATCACGAATCAAACATTTTTGAAGTGATGTCTGTGTGTGTGTGTGTGTGTGTGTGTGTGTGTGAAAGTATGTGTGTGTGTGTGTGTGTGTGTGTGTCAGTGGGTCTGTGGAGACGATAACTGACGAACGAATGGACCGATTCGAACCAAATTTGGTACAAAAATCACAATCTGTAAACACTGGAAGCCTATTGTTTTTATACGCAATCGAATCTTCAGAACCCCCCTAAATTTGCGAATGAAATTTTGAAAAAATCGTCAAAAAATCAAAACCATTATTAAAGTTACGCAAATAGACATTTCTTATGTAATTTTTCATTAGAAAACGATTGACATAAATTTTAGAACGCTAACATGAACTGTTCTCGAGATATTGCACATTTTTCAAAAAAATTATCAAAAAATCATATAAAATAGAAAAAAAATATTTCCTATTGAGAAACATGTTCACTTTTCATATATAATATCATGCGATAAATTGGGTGACATCATTCTCGTGGATCTAACTCGTTCCATTCAAGAAAAAAGATAATTTGAGTAATACTTTTGCATTTGAACGCCAATTTATCTGCTGTAAGAACAACTTATTTCTTCGTCCATAACGCTTGGCGAGATTTTGGCAACGAAATTGGCGGAATGTCGCCAACTTGGCGACTTTTTGAAATGTTGCCAAATTAACGAAAATCTCGCCAAATAGATAAAAATGACGCTAAATCAATGAAAATGACGACTAATTGTGGAAAATTCAATATCTAATAAGTTATATAATATATAAATATATAATAATAGTTATATAATGTATGTCGAAAATTCAATATCTAATAAGTTATATATATATATATATATATATATATATATATATATATATATATATATATATATATATATAACTTATTTCTTCATCCATAACGCTTGGCGAGATTATGGCGACGAAATTGGCGGAAAGTAGCCAACTTAGCGACTTCTTGAAATGTTGCCAAATTAACGAAAATCTCGCCAAATGGATAAAAATGACACTAAATCAATGAAAATGACAACTAATTGTCGAGAATTCTATATCTTGGAAAGGATATTAGTATCTACTAGAAGAAAAACCTATTTATTTTACTCTAAAAGTATTAAATTCATTTCATTATATAAGGAAAGTCATGTGTTGCCCACATCAGATTTTTTAAATTATCATAATACTATATTAACTTATTATATTTGAAAACTTAAAACTTCGTCGACAAAAATAACCTCCATTCAAATTATGGCATTGGAATATAAATTGCCTGGTTTAAACATCTCTACAATGCGATATATTCCTCGGTAATATTTTTAAAATTATCATAATACTTGAATAATTTATTATATTTGAAAACTTCATCGAAAGCAAATGAAAATTATTCAAATGACGTCATCAAAATATAAATCGCCTCTATATAAAAGCAGCATTTCATTCATAAAAATTTTTCCAACCCTTTCATTCATCACAATACTAAAATAATTTATTTTATTTAAATTAAAAACTTAAAACCATGGAGGCACAAGTAATTTAACTCTATACTTAAAACTTCGAAAACATCGTCTGGTTCTCTGTAAAATCAATTACTGTTTCATTCATATCAGCTATATTGCAGACTCTATGGGATAAATAATTTTGCGTTAAAGAAAGTCAGCAATTCTTATACAACTCATTCTACATCTTTTGGTGTTTACATTTTCCATAAGTGAAAATTAGGCTTCATTGTAGAAACAATCAAAGTTGGATGATTATTTAAACTCAAATATGTTATAATTGCGTTGTTTCAGTATGTAGATGCACAGAATTTAAGCAAAAATAAAGCTGTTTTAGGACAAATGCAACACTAAATATGAATTAAAAAGAACTTCAAAAATCACGATTTGATACAAGACGGATGCCATATTTTATTTTGAAGTGGATTACGTGATCTCTTCACGGTCACTTGATCTCTTTATATAATGGTCTGATTTCTTCATTTAAAGGGTGTAATTATTATTTTAATTTTTATTTTAAAAACTTCTGAATATATTTCGCTGAGATTTTTTTATACATTTTATGGGATAATTTGAATATTTCCTAAAACTTTCGATGCAATTTCTGATTTTAAATTCGCTTAAAAAATGTTTGACAAATTAGGTCCCATAGGGTTCAATGTATTTCATTTTTGCAACCCGGGTTCAATCCAAAACTAATTGGGTAATATTATTCATTTATATTCCCATAGGTCCCACAAACGGTCTGCACAACATACTAAAATTTCATTTTCATAAAGTCATTTTTACGGCAGTTATCGTGCTAACGGACAGACAGGCAGAATGAACAAAATCATAAACACTTTTCAATTATGCTTTAAAGTGTTAAAAAGCTTGTATTACCGAAATACCGGTATTTTCAGTCAGCACCGGTACAAAATTTAATCCAAAATTTCCCATTTTCAAGACCCCAGAGTTACGGTATTCGATGTCAATACCTTCTTTAACATTGCTATAATCCTTGCCTCTCTTGCAGGCATGCTATTCAGAGTCAGAGACTCGTTTATAAGTGTTCAATTGACTTTCGTTGCATCTAAAAAAACTTATCAATTTTGATTGTTGTTCAAATATCAGTTTCATTTGAGAAACTCGAAGGATTAACGACTAACTCCAGAAACATAGTTCCAACATATTAAGCCTCAAAATTTTGGGAATAATTGTGCTCACATTTATGGGCATATAAAATTATCCATTTATAAAATCTAACTTTTATAAATTTATAAAGTTTTACATCAGACCAAAAATTGGAAAGTACAAATTTTGTTGTTTTTATTTTTTGGATTATTAGCGAAAGATTCTCTACAAAAATTTTTTGATGTAAGTTTCCAGTAGATTAAAGCATTTAGCATTGAAATACTCAAAATATGCAATTTGTATATGTATTCCCGATTTTCAACTATACGTAAAATATTATAATTTTGTCCGATTCAGTTAACGTGTTTTTCCGGAGAAAGTGGTATTGTTCTAATATTTCCAACAGTGATTTTAATTGGTTCCATATTTTCATTCCAAATAAAATTTATCAATGATAAAATGCATTTTCTATTATATTTCTTACGCACAAGCCTCTTCCATCACACGAGATAAGATTTTAATATTTATGTGTATATGTCGATGATTTTGGCAAGAGGTGAGACATGTATAAAAAATCCCATTTTGCATACTAAAGGGTTTATTGCCTTACCTGTTGGGATAATTTTGGATTTCTTCGTAAAATGTGAAACAAAACTCGCTCTTCAATCTTCGCATAAATCTGCAGCTATTGTAACTTCACTCTACGATTCAATCAGCGGAAGGTTTGTAACAGTTTACTGTGTGGGTGTAAAAAAAGAAAACTCTTAACCTGAGAAAGTCCAGCGGGCCCCAGCACACCAAGCATGGAAAGAACACGCTCACACCAGCAGCACATAATCTCCAAGAGCACCCCGGGAAAACCCTACTCCAATCCTCGGAGTTCGGCCAAACGCTACCAGGTGCACCCGAAGAAGGAGCAGACGGAGACGACGCGAACATTCACCAGCTGGCCAGAGCCAAGCACAAGCTGAAACCAAACAGGCAACCTGGCCACCACAAGGACGACCAAGCAACCGTAGTCCTGTTTTGAATATCGTGAACGTGGTTTGAAGTACATGTTGTTGCCAACCGTCTCGAACACCTTTATATGTGACCTCATTAATTTATACGCTGCACCATGTACGAACTAACCAGACAGGGAGTGACATCCCAGTGGTTAGTGCGCGGTGATTGCACTCGGATGACCCGAGTTCGATTCCCGCCACAGCCCCAACTGTCGCCGTCTTCACGCGAGTACAATCACATTAAACATGTGGGTCCGTAAGTCCTTCCGAGGGTTTGGTAGTAGTGGAAGGTAGCACTTTCCGGCCTTCCAAACAGATACCTTACACCTTCAAGTAGATCGGACGGTCTGTATCGAAGAAGAAAGAAATAACTAGACAAAAATAGTGTGTGTGGTCAATATACGAGATTAGAACAATAATTATGTAAACATCGGTAAAAACCTAGTAACAATTGTGTAAGTCGTTGCTCCACCCAACTCCTCAATCAGTAGATAGTCATAGAACACTGCAAAAATTGTAATTATACTAAACCAGTTAATAGTTAACATAATCTAGAAAGGCTAAAAGAATTTCGAATTATGAATCTAATTTTTTTTCTCCTGCATTGATCTTCTGAATCATATCTGTTTTAACTGCAGAGATACTCAAAAAGTGTAAATGGTCAGAAATTTTAATTTGCACTTTCGAAACAGCCACAGCAGCTTTTCCATACATTATGCCGTGTATGTAAGATAAGTAGAAAGAAAAAATATCTTTTGACATATCTGTTTCATTTCTGCCATCTGTTTGCTCCAAAATCGAATAACGGAAATACTAATAAAACAGGGCAAGAAGAAACTTTATCAAAGGAATAGAAATGAAAAAGTTTTGTGGATGGCTTTATAGACACATCAACAAGAAATTTTTATTCGGAAGTATTTCTATTTTTATATTGATCGTGACAAAAAGTTTAATGAGAAAACGAACTACAAATAATTTTCTGCCATTTTGCAGTTATCCCAGCACATATAAGAATTTTTTACATAAAAATACCATAAAAATTATTGACATTAAATACTATAAAATGCAAACGGCGTTGTCCGGAATTTAAAGTAGGGATTAACTCAATATATTTTTTTTAAAATATGCACTTCACCCACTTTTTGAAATTAAAGATACCATTAACAGTTATTCAAACTGCGCATGAAAAGTATGTAATATTCAATATATTAAATATAATATCATATTAAAATATAGAATGATATATTTTGAATTCACAAAATAAGAAAATCGATAAATATAAAACCCACTTTAGATAAACAGCTATTTTTTTGTCTCGACAAATATCTATCATTTTAACCTTTATTGTCCAGTTGGATTATCCGAAAACCGAACAACCCTTTTTTGATAAATACGTCATTTCAAAAACGCATTGAAACGGACAAGCTGCGTTGTCAGTTGCAGCACCCAGCGCGTAGCAACCGGCGAACCAAAAAATGAAGCCCTTCGATAAAGGAACCGAAAATCTCAACTTTTATGTTTTTGTTTGAAAATTCACGGAAAATCAGAAAATAGAGTTGATAAAATATAATGGTTTTTTTTTAAATGCAAAGATATGCACCCATATTTCTGTCAAACTGTAGAATTATGTTAATCTTCATTTTACGACTGCTGCGAAAAATGTATTAGAAAACTAAAAAAATGGAAATTTTAATGTATTTAAAACTAAATAAATAAATATGAAAGACCTACACCTACAGAATTCGTTTCTAATATCGTTAAAAAGAACGTTTTCTATTTAATCTTTCCGATGATCTCGGGATAGAAAGTCTGTGATAATATTTTTGATCGCTAGGGAACCAATTTTTGTGGGCATCGCTCAAAATTGGACTTCGCGATAAAATCACTAAAAATCTAATTTGAATTTTTAAAAAATCTCGTAGTACCTAAAGCTCAGCTAACCCAATGTCATATAACATAAAACATTGGCCTTCAACCTGTGGCCGTCGATGGACTTTTAAGAAAATTTTCTGGTTTTTTATAATATTTTTTATGCTATTTTATATCACATTTTTATTTTAGGTTTTGCAAAAATTTTTATCTTTTTTTTCTAAACGCAGTTTTATACTGCTTTTATAAAAACCCATGTAATAGGAATTTCCAACGTAGAATTTGCTTGTACAAAATGCATACTTGAATTTCTCAAATTCTCCTGACATCAAATGACTGTATGCATGCTATGAAGTAAATCAGTGCAGAAAAGTGCATAAAGCTGTTTTGTTTTGATTGAAAAGAAATTTCACATATTTGTTGTGTGCATGCGTACGCGCTTGTGTCTGTTAGAGGCCCTCGAGCCTCTGACAGACTCAAATATGACCCGCGGTACAGAAACGTTCAAAAGTATTGACCTAAAACATGCATATTTTGATGTATTTAAAAATTAATACTGAAATATGAAATAATTGACCTGGTCATTCAGTTAAAAAATTGCTAGTTAGAACGTTCTTTTATCTTTCAAATGAAAACTCTGTCATAATACACACAGTTGCAAAAAATTATATGCACCTAAAACTTGAATAAATCAAGTCATGTACAAAATTTTATTCGAATCTGTTGAGTTTTACTATGTCAACGAAACTTTTGCACAATCAGCTTTGAGTAGGTGTTAAAGAAGCTAACTGGCTTACACTCATTTAATGACATAACGTACAGCAAATGCTTAAGTATGATTATTTTAATTTTCAGCAATAATTATCTTTTTGATTTTCAGCAATATCAATACACTTATAATGGTAAGTATTCAATTTTACGTAATTCCGAGTGTATCTATATATATAAAGAAGAAAAGTGTATATGTATGTATGTATGATCCACCATAACTGGAGAACGGCTGAACCGAATTTCATGAAATTTATCTTAGTCTTGAAATCGCCCCACTAAAAACATAGGCTATGTTTGGAGTTTCTACGATCAGTGGTTCTCGAGATATTAGTGAAAAACGACACTTTTTCTAGGAGTTCTACTCTCTAACTCCATGATTCTCAACAAAAACGGTTGGACATTGTTGGTTTAAAACGTGAAAGTCAATTAAATCTCTGAGTTTTGTGGGAGTTTATTGAACGTATTAGACACTTTTGAAAATCGCAGGTTTGAGATATGAATTTAAATGGAAACTATCACCATGGCTTATTTCTCACAGGCTTACTCAACAACGAAAAGAATTAAGAAATCACAAGAAAGATCAATCATGCATAAAGCATTGATTATGAAACACTTTCCAACATTAATTATTTAAACATCTCTAAAATGCGATACATGCAGCGGTAATATATCACAATCGGACCTATATGTTCCGGTGTAATTTTTATCATAGTTTTGCATGGTAAATCATGCATGGTAAACGCCGAGTAATCGCTGCTAGTTCAATATAAATTGGGCACATGTTTTGTTTTTTAAGAGTATCTTATAATAATTAAATTTCATTGGGAAAAGCGGGATAAAAATTGAGTTAAGTGTATTTAAGTTAATAATAAGTTTAGTACGGTATATGCAATTACGTTACGTAAAATAACGTGGTTGAATAATTAAGTTTTATTAAAGTATCATATATTAATTATAAGTGGTATGTGATCGGCTTGTGGCCGGGATTTTATGAGCACGGAAACGGCATTTTTGCTAGATTTAACCGGATGGAATTTTATCATTTCATGTATTACATTAATATTGTTAATGCCATTACGTTAGAACTAGTATTCAACTAATATATTACAACGGTCTCGTGAAAATCAAAATGTTCCATAAGCCGAAATTCGTGATGAAAGAATAACAATAGCAGTTCCAAATAGTTTCGTTCGTATGAAAATAGTTCTGTAGAATTTTAAAGACGTGTTTTGAATATTTCACTGAAATAATACTTTAAAATTCAAAGTATTCCTATTTTCCATTCATTCTTTGCAACATAAAGCTACGTAATATAAAGAGGATTGTGAAAAATCATACTGAAGCGGTAGAAGGGCTATAGTTTTATTTTGGTTAAGTCTTTCGGAACACGCTTATTTTCTATGCAAACTATATGGTATATTTTTAACAAAACATTATCCTTTAAATATATCATATGCACTTTCATTCTTCTATAATAAAGACATTTAAAATTGAGGCACATTTTTGTTAGTGCTATTTATTGGCGATATTTTATTTTAGAAGTACGGGTATTGAAAGTACCTATTTCTGGCCCTTAATACTTGTAAGGAGAGGTTGTTCGCTTTAAGGGGACGGTGGACGTTGAAATGAGCAAAAATCGACAAAAAACAGTTTTAATATATAACATTATTTTACACATTTAACATTTGCTTACGGATGGGACAGCGTCCATCCCAAACGAAGAACCTCCCAAAAAGACAGGTATTTGACATACCCTATCCCAAACAGTTCGATCCCCCTCTGCAGGCATTGGCGTCCATGGAAATCGCCGACAGAAACATTGTACCTGCTGCAGCAAGTGTTAAAGAAGTGTGTTCGGCAATGTTTTTGTCGGCGATTTCCATGGACGCCAATACCTGCAAAGGGGGATCGAACTGTTTGGGATAGGGTACGTCAAATACCTGTCTTCTTGGGCGGTTCTTCGTTTGGCATGGACGCTGTCCCACCCGTAAGAAAAAGGTTGAATGCATTTTTTTCGAAACGGAATTTTCAAAGGTTTTACATTATTAAAATGCCCCATGCGTCTTAATTTTTGTCTGAGATGCATAGAATTCGGCAAGAAGACACCTCTCCTACTTTTTAATGAAACTGGGTATGCATTTCATAGTTGGACTGTATTAAGGTAATTGAAAGTGAATAAAAGAACCTAATTAAATGGTGAAAATTAAGTTTTAATGCAGAAAAATATTTTTAAAAAATGAACTTTCTAAGGGATTTAAAAATAAATACCCAAATTTGTTCATAATGTGTTTTTGAGTGATCGTAATGTAAAATTAATCAAAAATGTGAACAAATGGCACACAAGGAGCATTTTCAAACTTTCGTTAAAACTTTCGTTCATTTCAAACTTTCGTCCCACATATCCGAGACCACCCCATACATCCACAGGCCGTATGAACAACATACTAAAATTTCATTTTGATTAAGTCTCATTTTTATTGCAATTATCGTACGAACGAAGAAACGGACAGACAGACAGAATGAATGAACAAAGTCATAAACGCTTTTCAACTATGTTGGAAAGTGTTAAAATTCACAAGCTGTTTAAAAATGGATTCTGGTATCAGACAGCCTAATAGAGCCATACCCCAGGTAATTTTGATATCTGTATAACTAATAATCGTGTGTTCCAAAAAATCATTATATGCAACCATGATTTTTATGAGAGCGGGAATTAGCTGCGAAAATATCTCTATTGGTATATGATTGATCGGTACATTCTCACATGTTTTGATAATATTGTTTAGTTGGTCACTTTAGAAAAAGCGCTTCTTTATGGGGAGAATTAATACACTATGGAAGAAAGTGCCACATTAGTGATCTACTGAGGACCATATTAATGCAAGAGCGACCTTGCCCAGGACCTCCATCAACTTATGTAACGAAGAGCACACTTACCGTATCGAAGTATTTATCAAAGATGAAGAAAATGTGTGCAATTTGAACGGTGTTTAACCAGTGAGAATTTCAGAATTTAGCAGAGTACAAATTTAAATGTATTTGTCAACAAAATTATTAAGAGGATGGTGGACGTGGAAATGAGCAAAAATCCACGAAAAAAAATTTTAATATATAACATTATTTTACAAATTTAACATTTGCATACGAGTGGGACAGCGTCCATCCCAAACAAAGAACCGCTTAAAAAGACAGGTATTTGACATAACCTATCCCAACATTGCACCTGCTGCAGCAGGTGCAATGTTTCTGTCAGCGATTTCCATGGACGCTAATGCCTGCAAAGGGGGTCGAACTGTTTAGGATAGGTTATATCAAATACCTGTCTTTTTAGGCTGTTCTTCGTTTGGGATGGACGTTGTCCCACCCGTAAGCAAAAGGTTGAATGCATTTGTTTCGAAACAGAATTTTCAAAGGTTTTACATTTTTAAAATACTCCATGCGTCTTAAGTTTTGTCTGAGATGCATTAAATTTGGCAAGAAGACACCTCTTATACTTTTTAATGAAACTGGGTATGCATTTTATAGTTGGATTTTATTAAGGTAATTCAAAGTGACTAAGAACCTAATTAAATATGAAAAATAAGTTTTACTGAAGAAAAATATTTTTAAAAAATTAACTTTCTAAGGGATTTAAAAATGAATACCCAAATTTATTCATAATGTGGTGTTGAGTGATCATAATGTAAAATGAATCAAAAATGTGAACAAATGGCACACAAGGAGCATTTTCAAACTTTCGTTAAAAGAAATTAAATTTAAAAAAAATACAAAATTACAACAAAATTGAAAAAAAAATTAATGGTATTGTATATAGTAATGTTAAGAGGAATATTTATACAAATTTTCACGTTTCTAAGTCAATAAATAAATTAAAAAAATTCCAACTTCCACCGTCCCCTTAAATCATTTATCAAATTTAGATGATGTATTGGCATGATATATTTGAGCCAAGTTCTAGAAATGTAGACTCCATGTCCAAAAAATAACTCCATGACTAAATTTAAATTACTTATCATTTTTAGAGGATTCATAGACCTCATAAATTTGAGAAATTTTCTAGAATCCGAGGCATTAAGTTGAGTGATGTTGGGATTGTGTGTAGCTGACCTACCATAGTAACCAATAGCTTGTAGCTCTGTGCCGTATTGTACAGATACTAATAGATCATGTGCCTCGGCATACCTCGGAAGCTAATGTATACAGATAGGGTGCGACGTTTTTCGAGTTCCTCACTAAGCATCTCTGACTACGATTGTTTAATTTATTCGGCCTCCCAGGTCCTGGCTTTGCTTTGGTAGCACCACCAACCTTCCATATTTTAATGAAATCAGACATAGTTGCTTTGGGGAGTCCCAGAACACTGCAATTGTGCGGAGAAGCTGGTTAATCAAGTAGCATCTCACTACCATACTGGAATTCTGTCTTTTTTTCATTGCTTAGCTTAGCAGCTTCCAACGAAGTCTAAAGATCTGCCAAGCTACCATGCTTATACAGGGTGTACATAAATGTTGCAAGTTGGCTAAAAATGTTTTGAAAGTTTTGACGTCAAAGCTCTAAACGGCAGAATTTGAGCCAACTAAAAAGTTGTATAGCACCACAAAATTTTTAAATAACTTTATTTTAATACAAAAGCGCAATCTACATAACGTACAGTTTAACATAATACATGTTCAATATGTCCACCGTTTACCGCAATCCATATTTGTATGTTGGAAATAACCTCCTGCTGCGCATTCACCTGCATTACGGATAAACTTAGAGAAGTAGGATATAATAGGACATGCAATCGTAAGGCTCCGTATAGTTTCAATTGCGATTAGCCGAAATTGAACGTATAGCAGTTCCATCCCGCAATAATATTAATTCGAAGGACTTTTCATAATCATTTTTTGATATATTACTCATTAAAATGTGCGCACATCTGATGTCAGATGATCATTTGTAAATTTTCTCATATACTTATCTGGAGCAGCAGTTTTGCCCGTCACAGCCATCAGTTGCGCACGATACTCAGAGTAATGCGCTAAACTTTCTATTTCTACTATTCGTTTCTGCATAATGCCATTTCTTATTAATAAGATGATCTACAATTTTTTTAATTGACAGACATTTTTTATGTATCTTTCATTCAGAGATAAAAGTGCTAAGTTCCAAATTTTACCGCTAGGGGAGTATTTCAATAGTTTCATCTGTTAGGGCGTAGTCACTATACTGTACCGATACCTTTCTTTCTAGCTCCCTGTTACATTGAATTTTCAGTCAGAATGTAACATTGCAGTTTCGGAAGAGGAAGCTGGACCTAAGAAGATGGTCTCTCAAACAGAGATATAATATCTATAAACTTCCCTGGAGCGCCGGGTGAAGTACGTCGGGAGTTTACTCCTGGTCGGGCCACCCTAGGCGTGATGGCCATTCCATTATGCCCAGGTAAGGTCTGCAGGCATTGGAGTTGAGTCAGTCTTCTACCTTGGGTGCTCCAGTCTTTGATCACAGAAGCAGCCTTTTCCCCCCTTCCATGAATAAGTCGTCTTATGATTTTCATGCTACCTCGGGTGTCGCGCAGTCAAAAAAGGATCGCGTTCTTGGCTTAGGCAGAGGGCCTGGTTCGATAATGAAATATATTGAGGGTTCTAAGTGCTTTGAGGTCTGCACCAAGTATTCTTTTTAGCAGGCCTCCCTTTCTCATATTCCTGCGTGCCTGGGGCTCTTCGCGCGTGATCTTGCTGCCAGTCCATTGACGGTGCTGGATTTCTTTAGGGTGTATAATGTCATGGGCCTGATCTAGCTCTGCTGGTCTTAGGGGATTTGCAACAACAACAACAACGTGCACCGGACGTGGATCAGGAGAAGAACTGGCGCTTTTGAATTTCATGGGGGCTCTGATGCTGGCTGAGCGAAAATAACTGACGCGGAAGGTCAAGGGATATCATATTGACCGCGGGTAATTCAACGTGAGAATTTTTCACAAACGAAACAAATATTTGGTACCTAGAATTACAATTAGGAAATCAAGCCAATAATATTGCCGAAAGGCGTGTTCTAGATATTTGGCTAGCCAATAGTAAACAGGGGCACCTTGTAGAGGGGGCAGACGGAGAGAGTGAGTTTTAAGTTTAAAACAATGTTAAAATCGAGAACTTGAGATGAAGTGCTGATGAGAAGGGTCTCAAAGAGAGATGAGTAGTCCTGACCATTTTACCGAGACGAAGCCTCTGAGAGCCTTGGATCTCAACGGTCCCATGGAGGCCTTTTGTATATACATACAGGCATGAAGGTTTCTTAGCACTCTCTGATCCCTCTACTAGGTTAGCCTGAACCAAAAGGAGATGGCAAATTATACGGCATTAAGATAATGTTGGGAATTATTATTATATTGAAATCATATGTAATAACGGGTAATTAGAATTCATATTTTGGGTGTATTGTTTGAAACGTATATCATGATCTCTGGGATAATGAACTTAGTGTAAATATGTATGTCGAAATGCTAATAGTAGATGATTCCTTAATATACGGATTATATCCCAAATAAATGTTATTATTTTATTGTTAATTACTAGTCCTCATTTCAAGTGTTTGTGTTATTGTTTTAATTGAATTATTTCTACGATCACGGCCTTCTTCGCATCCTTTCCGGACGTGTGGGATTCACACGTAGCACTACCTACTTTCAAATCGTATTTGGCCTATTTACAACTTTATCCTGCACTCTGCATATAATCCTAATACACACTACGCATGGGAATTTGATCACTCATATTTGAATTTCTTTGCATGTTAGGTGTTGAAATGCTTTTGGTAATGTAGTGTATGGATAGAAAAGTATTGTAGAGTCAAAAAAAGCGACGTCTGTGGATATACAGGGTTATTAAAAAAAGTTGGGCCAAACTTTACGAGGTGGTAGTACACACCACACCAAGCATTTTTCGTCATAGTTTACCCGGTCGGAAATGAAAGATAAATGCATTACAGGGAGCTTACTCGTTGGGAAGCGGCCGCTCCGCAAACATAAAAGCGTCATTCTAGTTGTTATTTTCTAGTTGAAGAAGAGAACCAAGTATGCAAATGTCATCTGGGGAAGAAGAAGAACCCTTATGCAAATTTTTGTAAGACCGAATGCACGGTCTTATCAGTTTGCAGCAGTTGTTCGCAGCTCTAACTCTTGAGACGATGGAGAAATTTACAAATAGCCGATATGCATTTCATCTATGAATCTTCTTTTTGTGGAAATATCTCAAGAGTCTCGTCTATGACACTTCCTTTGATCTGAAGAGGAACTCGTAGGAAGAATTTCAGCCGCTGCTGCCGAAGTACTCGACATGCTTAGCCTGTTCGAGAGAGTTTGCTAATCCCTCCATCGCCGCTGTGAGACGTGCATCTAGGTTGGTGATCGTTCTTTAGAGCCATTACTCTTATTATTTTTTATTAAATGTCATTTTATAACTTGTAAATCATTCTTGTATTCTCGCCTCACCTCGTCGGCTTCACCATTAAACGCCCACTGGCTCCTTTACATTTCATTTCAAACCCTGTAAACTGCGCCGAAAAATGCTTGGTTTGGTATGTACTACTTTCTCGTAAAGTTCGTCCATTTTTATTTAAATCACCCTGTACATATTTTGAAAAAAAAAAAGAAAATCGAAGGAAACTTTTGTGCAATTCTATTTATCGATAAACAGCAGGGGTTTATTGATTTCTTCATTGGGCCAAAGAAATAACCATACTTTACTAAATACTTTTTTTCTGAAATTGAAATAAGTTATAAATGCACGATTACGCATAGAAATATCTAATATTTAATGACTTCAAAAGTTTCGAACAATTTCTTTTACAAATAAAATAATATGGCAATAAAATGTTGAAACGTGTTGCAAAATATGCATTTGAGACGTAAAATCTTATTAATAACATATTATATATCTCCCAGAATGACAAAAAGCGCTGTCCTTAAAAATTTTTAAATATATGTGCATTATTTTGAAATGAGGGAACTTTTTGTAAGGTCTTCCAATCAAGAATAAATGACGCATTTTTAGTAGTTATAATAAGCTATTTTCGAGATATTTTTACTATTCCATAGTGAAAACGATACCTCTTGAGATAATCAAGCAAACTGCGTGAAACTTTGTACGCTTATTTGAATTTGTTACAAAAAGAATCATATTCATTTTCGGCGAGATCTAGTTAAAGATAACTCTAATTTGTGTCTCCCCTCCCCAAAATCAAAAAAATCTGATGTGGGCAACACATGACTTTCCTTATATAATGTAATAAATTTACTACTTTTACAGTAAAAAAATAGGTTTTTCTTATAGTAGATACTTATATTCTTTCCAAGATATTGAATTTTCGACAATTAGTCGTCATTTGCATTGATTTAGCGTCATTTTTATCCATTTGGCGAGATTTTCGTTAATTTGGCAACATTTCAAAATGTCGCCAAGTTGGCGGCATTCCGCCAAATTCGTCGCCAAAATCTCGCCAAGCGTTATGGACGAAGAAATAAGTTATTCCTACAGCAGATAAATGACTATTGGCGCTCAAATACAAAAGTATTACTCAAAGTATCTTTTTTCATGAATGGAACGAGCTAAATCCACGAGAATGATGTCACCCAATGTATCGCAGAGTATTACATAAGAAAAGTGAATATGTTTCTCAAAAGGAAATATTTTTTTTTTATTTTATATGACTTTTTGATAATTTTTTCGAAAAATATGCAATTCCTCGAAAACGGTTCGAGTAAGCGTTCTAAAATTTATGTCAATCGTTTTCTAATGAAAAATTACATAAGAATGTCTATTTGCGTAACTTTATTAGCGGTTTTGATTTTTTGACGATTTTTTCAAAATTTCACGCGAAAATTTAGGGGGGTTCTGAATATCCGATTGCGTATAAAAACAATAGGCTTCTAGTGTGTACGGATTGTGATTTTTGTACCAAATTTCGTTCGAATCGGACCATTCGTTCGTCAGTTATCGTCTTCACAGACTCACTGACACACACACACACACACACACACACACACGTACTTTCACACACACACATCCGGCCGTTCAAGCAGTTACTCGAATCTTTTGGATGAGTCGAACTGTCTGGATCTTCAACACCCCCCCCACACACACACACACAGACATCACCTCAAAAACGTCTGATTCGTGATCAGTGATGCTTGAAACGTGCTATCCCGTCGAAAACTCGAATTCGAATTTTCGACCCCGTCACAGTACTTTCCTTATACATTATGTATATAAGGAAAGTTATTTGTAAATTTTTAAAACAATTTCTATATTAAACACACACGATTTTTTTATTGTAACATGCCCACATTTTATATGTACCAAAACTGTCACTCTCTCTTCTAACTCATACCAATCGCGTATTATTTTGGAAATATATTTATTCATTTCACTTTACGCTATCCCTCAATTCCTCTATGAGTTGAACTTATAAAGTATCTCTGCTAAAGTTATTGAAGTAACCTAACGTTGAGAAAAAATCTGAAGAGCTTAAAGTAAAATACAGCAATGCAAATGTGGAAATACAATGAATGTTGCTATGCAATGAAGACTTTGTGCATAACATAAAGCTGTATAGCTTGTTATACCCATCGTTTTAAAAGCCGTTCGTTTTCGCCATTTCCATTTGTTAATAGTCACGTTTTGGTGCAGAACAAAACTGTCGCGAAATGAATTTCGAAGCATCTCTTTGAAATATTTTTCGTGCCACCCGTTATGCATTCTTACGAATCATTTTCAGTTGCGTTTATTTGCAAGTATTCGCATTGTTGAAATATGATTGTATTTAAAGACTCGCTCGGCAAATAAATAATATAACATAAATCGTTCTCTGATCTGGAACGTTTTCAGATACTTGATACGTTTATTCATCGTTTTTACTTGCAATATGAAGATAATGTAGGTAATATTTCAAACATCGAGGTAGGGGAAATTATTTGCGTTCAAAGAAAATTATGTCCAATTTAATTTAAAATATTTATGAGTCTCCAATTGACTTTATCGTACATTTGTACTCATTTTGCTTCCACCTGTATGTTCTTACATAATAAAAAAATCTGATGTGGGCAGCACATGACTTTCCTTGCAGACTTATATCCACGTTCTCTTTATTTTAATTAAATTTATTTCACTTTTACTTCAATTTCGGTTCTCATTTGAAAACTGTACTTATTTTCAAAAATGGTGTATTAAAAATACGAAAAACTAAAATATCCCGAGAACGGCTAGTCCTAGTGTAATGGGGTTGGTCTTATTTTTTTCTTCGCTAAAAATTATGTATTAAACAAGCATTTAATGGCTATATTTGAGCATACGTAGTTCCTAAGTTTAGATTTTGATGATTTTTGCGGGCCATTTTGCAAAAAATTGCAGGTTATTTTTTCCGAATCATACCAAAATCTAATCAGCACCAGGGTGACCCACAAATGACTCATCTGCCGAATTTTGTGAAATTCGGTCCATTAGTTTTTTAGTTAGAGTGGATACAAGCTTTTGCGGGCCATTTCGCAAAAATATGCGTGTTCTTTTATCCCGAATCGTACCCAAAACTAATCAGCACCAGACTCGCCCTCAAGTGACTTACGTACCAAATTTTGTGAAATTCGGTCCATTAGTTTTTTAGTTATAGTGGATACAAAATCTGCACAGACAGACAAACAGACACACAGACAGACAGACAGACAAACACACAGGCACATAGACACACACACAGACGTCACGCTAAAAATGGTTTTTTCGTATTCTAGAGGTCTTGAAACGTGTAGATCCGTCGAAAACTCGAGTTGCGATTTTCGACATGATTCCAATACTTTCCCTATACATTACTATGTATTGCAGGGAAAGTAAAAAGTGTGTGTGTGTGTGTGTCTGTCTGTCTGTCTGTGCGGTCTCAAGCGGAAAATCTAAGCGTCGTACCTCTAAGAAATTTGGTTCATGGATACTTCAAGATCCGAAAAGGTACTCAATGGTGTTTCTTCTTTAAATGTAGAAGTAGATTTTTTTTAATTCGTTTTAGCCTGATTTGTAAAGATTTTGGACGATATTCACATAAATCGGTTCCTTAACGACCAAAAATTGTATCAGAGTTTCGTTTCTTTTTTGACACTATCGAACAGATAAAAAAAATTCGATTACAAATAAACTTTGAATGGAATCCATATGATTAACAAACGAATCCTTGGTATTTTTTTAAATATATATATACTTTCCCTGTGTTTAAAACCTTCCCGATTTCTAAAGTAATTTTTTTAAATCTGATATATGTAGCACATGACTTTTAATATACAATGCAACTATTTACTTCTTTCACGAGGAAAAATGATGTTTAAAATCTTCAGCACAATACTTTTAATATTTAATCGTACATTGGACAATTTTGAATTGGGCACTGCTTTTCCAGATGACAACAAACTCAATCAACTAATGGAGTGTTTCGAACGAAATTTGGTACAAAAATTACAATCGGTGATTAAAGCCTGACTATAAGCCTATTTCTTGATTTTAAACGCAATCGAATGTCGAAAAGACCCTCTAAATTTTCGAATGACATTTCGAAAACTTCATCAATAACTCAGAGCCTTCAATAATGTTACGCAAATAATCATTTCTTACGTAATTTTAAAATTGACATAATTGTTTAGGATTGACATAAAGCCGCATATATACGCTAGTATGAGCCGTTCTTGTAATATTACACTTTTTAAAATAAATTTATCAAAAAAATTACATAAAATTAAAGAAAATGTTAATTACTGTGAAATATTTTCACTTTTCATATGTATTATTATGCGATAAATTTTCTGACATCATTCTCGTGGATCTAGTTTGTTCTATTCACAACACAAGGTACTTTGTGTAATAATTACGTATTTTGCCGCCTAACAATTTGCCAACAGTCATTTATATAAAGGAAATGCTCTTCATTCCATTTGTCTGTAACGCTTGACTGTAAATTTGGTAAACTTGTCGACTAACTTAGCGAAATATCGCCAACTTGGCGATATTTCACCTCAGATTAACGAAAGTATCATTAAAATTCCAAAAATTATGCTAAGTTAACGAAAACGACACTAAATTGATGAATTAATTAATAATATGCACTATATTGCTTATTGCGAATGCTATCAATTTTAATAATTATCAATTTTCAATACTTGAAATATAAGACATATGGGTACTTCGAGATACTTTTACATATTGTCATTCGGAAAAGCACCAAATGTACAATTCAACGTTAAAAACATTGTGCAGTAGATCGTGGAGCATATTTTTATTTTTTTATTATGAAAGCAGTAAATTCATTGCATTATATAGGAAAAATCCTGTCCTGCCCACATCATATTTTATATTATGTTTTTTTGACGTGAAGTGCACACAATACTACAAAATTCAAAATTGCGAAAAGGCCTTTTATTTAATTCGTTTATTGTATGAAATTGAAGTATTATTGTATGCGGTCACATTAGGGGGCAAATTCTAGTTTAGTAGCTTGTTTGGGCAGCAGTTCGCCTGTGTAGCAACAGGGAGACGCAGTTGGACGTCCATCAAGTAGGAAACTTCACATTTTTAAGAATTGAATGAATGAAATCAATCAATCCCTGATTTAAATCCCGATCAACGCCAGGTACTCTTTGTAATGTTTTAATCTGTAACAATAAAAAGTCCTATATTAATAATGAGAGATCTCGAATTTGCGCTTTGGTGTCTGCGCAAAACCTCAATTTGTTAATCTCTGGAGAGTCGTATATTAACCACCTCAGAGGTTTTTAATGATTACATGCCCAAATTTAACTGTACCCATACTTCCAACCTTCGTTCTAACTCATTGCAATCACGTACTCGTAAGTAATTACTTAGGAAATATCTTTATTCATTGCACTTTAAAATTATGCAATACCTCATTTCCTCTATGGATTTAAGTTTAAAAGCATCTTTGCTCAAGTTATCGGATTAACCTAACGTTGAGAAAAATCCCGAACTGCTTAAAATAAAACAGAATGCAAATGTTTAAGACTTTGAGTTTAACATAAAATAAGATATGTTATCCCCATCGCTTTAAAAGCCATCCATTTCGGCTGTTTCCATTTGTTAATAGTAGTCACGTTTTTATGCAAAACAGACCTGTCGCAAAACTGCACATTTCGCAGCATTTCTTTGAAGTCTTTACCGTGACCCCCGTCGCATTTTTAAGTATTTCCAGTTATATTTATTTACGAGTTTTCTATAGTGCTGAAATATGATTGAATTTGAGAAAAAATCGTTCGGAGAATAAATAACATGGCATAAATCGTTCTGTGATCTCGAACGATTTTATATACTTGATACGTTTATTCATTTTTACACTTTCCAACGTAGTTGAAAAGGGTTTATGACTTTGTTCATTCTGTCTGTCTTAAACTAATAATTGCACCCATATTATATGAGAAGATCACATAACCCACTTCAAAATAAAATATGCATTCATCTTTTTTTTTCTAGTGTAAAAATTATGATTTTTAAAGTTCTTTCAAATTTATATTTAGTGTTGCATCCATTCTAAAACCACTATATTTTTGCGTATTTGCCGTGCATCTATATTCTGCGCCAACGCAATTACAATATTTTTTACTTTAAATAATCATCAAACTTTGATTATTTTTACAACGAAGCCTAATTTTAATGGATGCAGAATGGAAACAAGTGATTGTAAGATGAGTTATATAGGAATTGCTGATTTTTTTCAAGCAAAATTACTTATTTCTCTCTGGAATAGAAGTAATATGAATGAAACATTCATTGCTTTTATAGAGAACCAGACGATTTATATTTCGATGACGTCATTTGAACAAAGTTCATTTTTTTGGATGAAGTTTTAAGTTTTCAAATATAATACATTATTGTAGTACTGTGATAATTTAAAATATATCAGCGCTGAATGTATAGCATTTTAGAGATGTTTAAATAAAATTTCATTTCAGTTGGAAAGTGTTTCATAATCAATGCTTTATGCATGATTAATCTTTCTTGTGTTACTTGAAATATGAATGTAAGGTAAAAGTTTCACATCTGAAATATATGATTCTATAGTGTATCATATCGATAATAGTTCATACTTTATGGTAACAGAAATTATTTACATTTATATATCATACATCCGTTTATATATCTTGCATTACGTTTATTTATTATACATTCATAATCCTTATATTTGTACTGGTATCACAATCATAATCAGAATGAAAGAAAAAGATGCGTCTCTTTCAGATTTCGTGCGCAAATAATTATAAGAAATGCATTTCATTTTGCAACAAAAATTCATTTTGCAACAACGTAGTCACAAACTATTACCCCATATACTGTATACTGCCATATACAGTATTCCCAGAAAAATCCTTAAGTGCCACAATAACTTCGAAACCAAAGTTTCCAGACTGTACACGTTAGGTTTATATATAGTAGAGTGATTATGCCTGATCGAAAAGAAGTCATCGCAAGGCTCTCCTGGTGGAGAATAGAAGTTAGAAACACGAGATTCGGCAGCATAGTGAATAGAAAATAAACGTCACTTTCGTATTTAAACACTTCTTTGCCACGCTATAAATATATTCATGATAGTTCACTGAATACACAGCTTTAATCAAAATATTTGTTTATTTAATTATACGTATAATAAGATAGGCCGCCCAGGTGGTGTAGTGGATAGCGTGTTCGGCTGCTGTCTACAGGGCTCGGGTTCGAATCCCGAATGAAGCATGGAGGCTTGTGTGGCTACTGTAACTGGATTTCGACCTGTTGTTGCCACGTTAATTGAATTTTAAAAAAAAGATCTTAAACACATATGATTACAGTTGCCTTTAACTCATTTACAATCATCTTAATCTTGTAATTCATCAGCTAAAGTTTGTGAACAATGTATAAGGAAAATAGTATTCATTAATTGCGAAATATTTTTTTAATCTGTAACGACCAGTTACTGCGTTTTATTAAATGGAATAAGTTGAAATTAATTTTATAATTAATCATTTTACCTGGAAGTGTAATACAGAGTATGCATGTAACAAACTTTAACCGTCACTCTCTCCGTCAACATCTGCCTATCGACCCCCCATTTCCACTTCTGCAACTCTAGTAACATTGGTTGTCTCGAAAGCCCATTTGTACAGCGACGCATGAAATCGCATTTGAAAATTTTGTTTAGGCTCTCACTTAGCATTACCATTGAGGGCAACCACCATGGTTTATAACAACCGTAGATATCTTAATATCTACGGTAACAACACTGCAAGCATTTGTCATAAAATAAATCTTTCACTTAACTCTGCCACAACTGGTAACACTGTGGGATCTCTTTTAGCGTAAGATTTGCTGCAAGTGCTTCATTAAGAACAACGTAGTTATTGATGTGGAAGAATATATATAAATATTTACATTCTATATTATTTACATATGTAGTTCTTAAGTCATATTTAGAATTGGGCTTAGGAATTCACCTAATTGCACTTTATGTAATTATGGACGAGTTGTCTGGCTTAGTTGTCAAATGCCTGGCATTTGTAAATAAATAAATATACATATTTATCTTTTATACATATTTACATTTTAAAACAGCTGAAATTTTGCTGCAAATATTTTAGTTCAATTTCGTTAAAACTTCAAGTTCGTTTAAAGTCAAAATATTCTTGTCTTCAAAGATGCAAAAATTCACAATTTGTGGCAGTGATGTCGTACCACAGTCTGAAACTAAATTTGATCTAATAATCAGACAGAAACCTGTTTCATTTACCACTGCACTTCTGGTTGTAGGAAAAGTAATAATTTACAAAGCAGGGATTGCAAAGAGTAATTACAAATTCATATTGTGAGTAATTAATACATTCATAATCAGAAATTCACTCCTTTATTGGTAGCTCTTATAGGTTTCTCATCGATCTCTCATAAGCTAGCCAAATTCAAGTTATTCATAAACTTCCACTTTCAATACTAAATGATTTCGGTGTATAAGATTCGGTGTAAGTTATTAAATGGGGAATATATTTATCCATTACACTTTAACATCATTCTATTCCTCAGCTCTTTCGTAGAAAAGATTAAATTTTAAAAGATTTCTGCTGAAGTTGTATGGATTAACTCAAGGATTGGAAAAATCTTGGAACTGTTTAAAATAAAACAAATCACAATGCGAATATTTTCAGACTTTACGTTTAACATAAAGATATAAAATATTTTATCCTATGGCTTTAAAAACCATTCATTTTCGCTCTTCCCATTTGTTAATAGTCACGTTCCCATACAAATCACAGTCATGTCGCAAAACTGCAGATTTCGAAATATTCTTTGGAATTCTTTTGCGTACCTCCCGTTTCTTATTCTTTTGGGGTATTATCAGTTGCATTTAGTTGGGGGATATTTCAGTAGAGAAATAAGACTGTGCTTGAGAAAACGATCGTGACAGAAAATAAATAAGTCTACATTAATGTGTTTTTTGATTTGGTGGAGTTTTCGAAGCGTTCTCTCAAGATTTGGTGTACGTGGATAATCTTAGAATTTCATATCTGAAATAGTGGCGTTCATGCTATCGTGCGATGTGATCATTTTTACAATCTCTGCAAATGTTAGTATATATAGGGTGTGACAAAAAGCTTAAAACGCGCTTTAATTCTTTACCTGTTGGAGATAAGCGGGTAATGTAAATTGCAAAAATGTTGAAAGTAAAGTAGAAAATAAGACTACGTTAATGAAATAGTCCTCGCATTCATTTTCGAAAAGTTACACTTTTAAATTTTTATCCGACCCCCTTAGACAAATTGGGTCAATCAGAAAATTTTGATTTTTAATGCAACAAGATCATTAAAAAACCACATACCTGTATCTCTAAAATCAACTGAATTATGATAAAGGAAAAAATACGACTTATACCACTTTTTCGTACCATGTGAAAGGCTGGTTCATCAGTGAAAATAGGGATCATAAACAAATTGACGATATTAATTGTTTAGATCAAAAATACGTTAATATGTGCCGAAAATTTTTATCACAAATGCATCTAAATAAAGCATTGCACAGACAGAGATCATATAATGTAGTGGTACTCACTATGCGGTTGGGGCACATAATTAAAATATGCATACATTGATAAAAGACCGCTGATATAAAGGGACAAATTTCATTACAAATACTAGAAAATTATTTTACTATAAACATTTGACGCGTCTAAAGTAGAGTTAAAGGAAAGAAAAAATCGTCTGTAAGTTCTATTCTTCGTTTTGAAAAATTATGTTAAATTTCAAAATCAAATACATACTTGCATTTGCTTACTTATTTATTTTAATTGTTTCAAATAAAAAATGTCATGTCTCAATGTGAAAAGTACTTAAGAATCCGTGATTGTATAGTGAGCCTACGCGGAATTCGCAAAAATGTCTCCTATGTATAATCATTCAGTTTTATCTTTTTTGTGATATGTCACAAATTTACATTTCTAATTTGATATAGGGTCCCCATTCACAATGTTCAATTTTCAATTAAATATAACTCGCTCAATTTTAAAGATACAGATATGCGGGGTTTTGTTAATGATCTTGTTGCATTAAAAATAAAAATTTTCTGATTGACCACATTTGTCTAAGGGGGTCGTATAAAAATTTAAAATGTGTAACCTTTTTGGAAATGAATGCAAGGACTATTTCATTAACTTAGTCTTATTTTCTACCTTACTTTCAACACTTTGCAATTTACATTGCCCACTTATCTCCAACAGGTACGGAATTAAAGAGCGTTTCAAACTTTTTGGGACACCCTGTATAGACGAAAAGTATTGTTGGAGGTAAAAGTCTGACTCTCATATTTTGATGGCGTGTTTCAAGCATTCCGAAGATGCATATCAGTCCTCTTGTCAATAATTTCTGCTTGTTTTTCTCGTTGTGTGCCTGTGGAAATTATATCTTTATAAAAAGGAAACAACAAATCAAACAAAATTTATTATGGTTATATACATGACTGAAAGTCAGGGGTCTATTGATTTTTGAGGTAACCGAATTAAAGGAAAGCCTTTATTTAAAAAATATTAATGATTCGTAAAAACACAAATATATAATTATCTAACTGTTACGAAAGTAATTATTTCAGTTTATGTTGTATTAAAAAGAAAATAATACCATGTATAAAACACTTATATGCGTAGTTCTCGATATATTTTACGTTTCCGCTCTGGTAAGACTCTGTAAGACAAATTAAGGTAATCTCTTGGAATATGCCGAATAAGCCATATTTTAATTATTTAGTGAACACTTGAGTATACTGGCAACATATGTAAAAGAACTCAGTATCAACCCAAGTGAGTGCAGCAGGAGTGTTATAAACGAGTCAATTGCTCTGAACAATTGGCCAGATTTTAAGACTTCAGAAAGAACTGTTATAGGTGACTGAAATTTTAGCCAGTGCAATAAAAACTTGGCTCATCAGTTTGCCCAAAATATTAGGGGAGAGTCAACTATGAGATCACGTGATGCAGAAAGACCCCAATTACAATAATTAGCTCGGAGCCATCTCAAATTATTCTAAACCACTCATCAAGCACTAAAATATAGCAAGATGTTGATTTTACCTTCAGGGTGAGAGAAAAGGATGGAGCCTGCAAAATGCTGTTACCAAGAAAAGATTTCTCTCAGACCCAGAACTCTTTCGACAGCTATGTGTTACCTTTTCCTAATATATTGAGCACGTGACCACAAAGGTGAAGCGAAACCGACTGGCAAATTACACCGAGTCACGAAATGTGCTTTCAAGAGCGCGTTTATTTGTGACTTGGTCAGTTACGTTTAGAGAAGTGTCTTGTTTTTCGGTATAGTGTGTGTTTTCAAGATAAGACAAACAAAATACATACATCTACAAGACTCTTCGCTCCTAGTAAAGGTAATTGGGAATATTTAAATAATTACTTGGAGTAAACGTTTAAGATAGGTGATAGATAATTTTATTGAAGATATTTAATTTCTCAGATCAATGGTATTTTTTATTATTTCAGATCTTTTTCCGAAATATAATTAAAAGTGCTAATGAATAGAGCATTAATATTCGATATGTTTTTGCAAAATAAGTTTGATATCATAAATATAAGACTATTTCTTTTTTATTTTAATACGTATTTTGAAGATGGTTTAAAATAAATAATTTTAAGTATTCACGCTTGCTTATTTAGACTTCAGCATTCATGTTTGCCTTTCAGCAAGTTATCGGGTGCAACAATAGCAATAAGCAATTTCTAGGTAGAATTTTATAGACAACGCAGCGCAAAAATTTGATTAATGCGGTTTTCATTTAATTTTAATGAGCAATTAATTTCTAATTGCCACAATCTGATCATGTCAGTGTTATACATATAGCACACACACACACATAATATAATATATAAAAACATAAACAAGGTACTATGATAAGGAAAATCACTAATACCAGCAAACTTTAAAAAGTTATTAATACCATTTGAAAGAAAACATAAATGAAAATTAAATTATATTAGGAAGTATTCATTTCCTCGCAATTTAAAAATGATATGATTGGTTTATGATAGCTGAAATATGATGCGGAATTCACTGATTGTAACTGTTCTAAAGATCTAGAAATGGCTGCTTCAATCGCAGTCCCAGATTTCGTGGTTGATAATGGATTATCGAAGAATATTTTGTTGAATTCTAGGTGAGCACTCAGATTCTCGTTGAAACTTTTATATAACATATTTGCGGCAGTTGGACTAAGCTCAGCACTCATTGATGCATCGTTACCTATCGATGGCTCATCTGCAGTTTGGATGTTTGCTTTTTTTTTTTTGGCAACTGATCAGCCTATACTGAAGCAAGCACCATAAAACCAGATTGCAATGGCTTCTGGCTCACTCAAAATTCTTTTGCGCACTGCAGTCCACTGTTTGGTGGTTCTTTTGATTGTTTTTATGCACTCTGTCTCTCAAGATATGTCCTTATGCGTTCCGTATTAGATTTTGGCAGAATTACTATGTTATTAATTAATACAGTAATCGAAAATCTCAATAACACATTGCATCGGTATACAGTATAACAAAAATATGAAACGCATTAGACTCACTCGATTCGTAGTAAACAACTAGGAGCATAACGAAAATGTGTAACATATTAGCCTCACTCGTCCGCAAAGAGTGCGGCGAGTGATAGCCACTCCTCCCACTGACTAGAAATGCTAGTCAGTGGGAGGAGATTCAGAAAGTGTAGAGCGTCATCCTTACTCTATCCGTCCCATTTGTCACGGGTGTTACTAAAAGTTTAACGCGTTATCCTTACTTTACCAGTCTCAGTTGTCACTATTGGAGGGTTTCACTTCCGTCTCATTTTTGTTCGGATTTACATAAAACGCACTTGCACTATCGTGTCTTGGGAAGTTTCACTTTTAAAATGTTTCATTTTACTTTTTAAGAATGTTATTTTCCCTTTTTATGGCAGACCTAAATACCAGTATTTAATAAAATACATTAAAATTGGATTTTTATCCTAATATATACAAAATAATTCTCAGAGAGTGCAAACAAATATACAGCAGATCCTGTTGGACTTTACTGATGATGTCAATAGATATCTAGAGCGCGAATAAATTGTTTGAAACAAGTTATATCCGCCTATGAAGTCATAAGTAAATGTACAATAAGAGGGATCCGTTGTGAGTAAGAAAGGAAGTTTTACGGTGGCCTTTGACTGTCTGGAAGGCGGAAATGCAGAGCTTCATATAATGTATTGCGCATGTTTGCATAAAAACTTTTAACTTTTTTTCTTTTAAAACACAAATTAGACCATATTTAAAACATATATTTATATTTAAACCCTATGCATTATTAATTCGGTGTATAGTAATTAAATAACATAACTTTACGAAAAGTGAATCCAAGCTTAAATTTCAATGCAAATAAAAATAAATGTATGTGATGACATAAAGTAAACATGCTTTTAGGAGGATAAAGTGTGCCTTAACCCGGCACACTTTATCCTCCTGACTACCTGCACATTGGCACACTTTATCCTCATAAAATACATGTCTACTTCCTGGCATCACAGTAAGCATGTGTACGTTTTGGAAATTATTGGATTTTCTTGTCCAGTGCAATAAGCCTGTAGCACTGAGCCGTCAAATGAGCGCTGACTGACACCGATCGAACAGAGGAATACTAAACAACAGAACTCAAGATAGTAGGGTCACCTAGTGTTAAGAAAGGAAAGTAAAACGTGAAAAAATCTGTGGTATGGCATGACCATGCACAATTTTTCTTTCTCCATTTCTCTACTTTCTGCACTTTGAGATCATGTACTTTGCATCTTATTTATTTTTTCTTATTTATTTGCCAAGTCCATACAGCCTTCATTACCTATTTTTTTCCTCGATTTACTTCCCTTTCATCTCATGAAGTAGTACTATTATATTGGAGTTCTCGTTTAATTATTTTCTATTTGACCTACTTAGTTTGCACTCATTTGGAGATTCTGTTCTAGGCTTGTTATTCTAAGTAACCAAATTCAATAATTTTCTAAGCGTACGTATGCTTATATTTATTTACGATCCATTTTACACAGTAATCACTATATTAAGGATATATAATATCCAGAAAATGGAAATGCACTCCTATCCCTTGAGAACTTATACTTTATATTAAAACACTCAAATATGCAGTTACATGTAATCCGGTATATAGTCATTACACAGGAACGTGACAATCAGGTAGAAAAAGTAAGCAATTATTTAGAACATCAGAACTGAAAGGGGACAAAGGCAGAATGGTAGCAACATGCAACATTATGCAACAATCGCTAAGAGAAATTTTGAAATCAACGGATTTGTATTTATTTCAAAAAGGAGAAATTCTTTGAATTTTTTCCGATTTTCTCTGCCTAAAATTTCCCACTCCATTTAAATACATTGATTAAAAATGATCTAAAACCTCAGATGACGTTTAATACGTTCACAGAAATGTTAATTACCAAGTATAAATTGGTGTAATTGATTTTTTGATCTGTATTCCGTATTATTGATGTTTTTTACTCTGGCGTTAATTGTAGCCTCTGTTGAAAATTCTGTCTCCATTAAAACCTATAAACCCTTACTCCGTTTCGATGAAAACCTATAAATCACTAGAAAAGAAATTCTATTAGACACTCACGATTAAGTAATGAATAAAACAGAACTAACTTTGCTAAAAGAAACATCCGAAAAATACTCTTTTTTTTCTTTCTTTTAACACATTTATGTGACAGAATTCTATGTTAATTATTCAAAAAATTTCAGCTGGAAAAGAGGGACCCTCAAAATAATTCTGAACATAAAAACTATAGTTATGATACTGTCATTACATTTAAAATACCTGCATTGTACCTGAAAAGAGTATTTGTCCTCAATTCCCTCAGAGGGAGGATTCAATTTTTAAAACACATTTTCTAAAGCTGTTTTTCTAAAGCTGTGATTTTGTTCTAGGTGTGGGGATTTAACATAAAAAAGCTATTCCTTTCTGATTCTTTTAAGATGAAAAAGCTATTTCAGACTTCATGTTTACAGTAAAGATCTAAGATACTTCCTTTACCTCCTTAAAAACTATATTCATTTTCGATATTTCAATTTTTAAATAGTCAGTTTTTCATGCAAAGTACATAAAAGTCACAAGTCTTCAAATTCGGAAAGATTTTTACGATTTTTTTTGCATACCACTAGATACATGTTATTTTGAAGTATTCCTAGTTACATATTTTTCTACTATTTTGTTATGCAGAAACATAAAACTATCAAAAAATAGTTTCTGATAATAATTTTTAATATTATTTTACCTAATAAATTTTAAATCCAATAACAGTGGGGATTTTGAACATTATGTATTTCTCAAGAAGCACATGTTAATTTTGTGTTGATGTAGTCATGTAACTTCAAATATTCAAACTATATTAAATTTTTAATTCCTCTTGATAAACTACTGTACTATGTAAAATTTAGTGTCATTCCCATAACATTTATAATTTTTCTGAATGCGCTATTTCCGCAGTCCATTTTATCTAAATATAAAGGTAATTTAATATCCAATTATGAATATAAACTTAAATTTAAATACCAAATTGTGTGCAATTTTTATATAAACCGTATTGTTCAAAATGCGTATACACAAACTATGATGGAAACAGACACCTATTCTCAAAAATAGTGGGTGCATCTGTAAGTAAGGTTCTATGTTTATCTCACATTTGTTTTCAAACGGAGACATAGTTTAAGGGTAAAACGCTTAAAGAGAATATCATCGACAGATGACGAAACGCTGGCAGTCATAAAAATTGACTGCCAGATTTGATCCCAGTGAACAAAAATACCTTATACAATCAAAACTGCCTGAATCGGAACCTGCAAGAAACGGAACTCTATTATAAGAGGAAAATATTTTTAGCTCCATTCCAAAATATAGGAAATTTATGCTATTTCCCCTGTCTGAAACGGAACCTGCACAACGCGGAAACGGACAGCCACATTGTAGTATTTTATTAATAAAGCACCTGTTGTAACGAAACTAAGAAAAAATCATCCAACCGTTTCAACCATTTATTTCCAAGAGAATGACGAAGTGTTACTCGTAAATGAAAACTCTACTACCAAAAGGCATTTTCTATTAAATCATACGGCGATTTTCTAAAAGCTGTTTCAGAACTTCAAGAATTTTCAGTTAATCAGGGAGATTCTGAAATACTAGAAAGATTAATCAATGCATGATTTTTGACTGAAAATCGCATCGTCAGTAAGACTTCAAAAAACCATGGTTGGTTAATTTGAAAATTAATCTCAATAAAAATACATTTTTTTCTTAGTTGTTTCATGATAAGCAGTAATATTTTTATGGTAAGTAAATTTATTTTCTAAGGTATGTTAATAAGCTAACGGTCAAGGACATAGGGGATTATATTTACATATACTTCTGTGATCACAATATGCAAAAATGTACGAATATAGATGTTTAGAATAATTAAATTAGCTATTATGGAATAATAAAGTATTAATTAAGGGCATCTAAATGAACTTTTGAGTTTAAAGTCATGTATAGATAAGCAATTACACATGGACTCTCTTTACCTTTCTGGTAGGTCGGACGGTCTGGGTCTCAACAACAACAACATGGACTCTCTTTGCATTTTTATCTAAACCCTAATAAACTTCGCTTTTCTTGAAATAACCTGCATGAATCGGAAACCTTTTTAAGATGAAAAATTCTTCCGGTTCCCTGAAATCCCGTTTAAGGCAGGTTCGACTGCATAAATATTACTTCATTTTTAGGCATTAATGTCTTTAAATAAACCGTTCATGACGTAAGTAATCAAAAATAAAAATATATTGTCTAAGAGATTACCCTAGTGGCAAGGAGAAGTGGTCATAAATAATTGGTGTCATTGGATAAAACTTCCTATAAAAAGTGCAATATTTTATTGAAAACTACCATGCACAGCTCGTGCTATAGAAGCTATGTAACCAACATATTGGGCCGATAGATCACACTAGATGAATTAAGTATTGCTCAAAGATGAACAAAATATTCTTTTTATTTAATAGTAGTTACATTTTATACACGAACATACAAAGAAAATTTGTTCATAAGATAGTATTTGCACATTTTATAAATTTTCAACAATGATCGACCCGATTCACTCAATGCCGAATAAAGAAAGATTTTATGTAAAAAGTTCTACAATTTTGCCCAAAGCATCATTTCTCTAGACCAGTGATTCCCAAATGAGAATTTTCCAAAGCTTACAAAAAAGTACAGCTTGGCACTTTTTTCTGTTTTTGCAATTGAGTAAGAAATTAAATTATTAAGGTTTTATGTTGATCTTTAAAAAAAACGAATAATTTTGAAAGTTTAACTTAGTTATTTTGTGATAATTAAATTTTAAGCACCGTGAGTTTAACTTAGGGAGAAAAATTTTGTTGAAGCGGTGAATATTTGTAGCAACAAGGAATTCAATGGGTAGTAATAAAAAAAACCAGAATTTCCGCCAACAACTCATAAGGTTTATAATTAAAACTTTTGAAAAGAAGCCAAACCAGATAAAATATATTGTTGCGAATGAGAAATATTCCCTCATTGGCACATCCTCTTTCATCTGTCTCGAAGACTTTCATCGTCAGCATGACGTGTAGATGACGTGACCCAATGTTGCCAGATTTGGTGACTTACCGCCATTTTTCGATTTACCGCCAATTTGGCGACAATAGACGATTTCCCGAATCTTTCAGAAGCATCTCTATAGAATGATTATTTTTGATTGTTTTTTTAGATGTAGAGATTTCCAGAAGTTTCTACAGAGGCTATAAAAGGGCTTATCCCTCCGCTGCAGGGGAGTTGGCGAATTAACGTGACACGAACTACATTGGACTGTGATTTTTTTCAATATTTTGATAATAGTATCGCTTATTTTGTGTAATTAGTGGAACATTGAAGTGCTGTTTGATTGTATACTGCTCCTGTTTATTTTGTGCTTGCGAATAAACGTAAGTTATCCACAAACCTGGACTCTTTCTTGTATCCACCCACGATTCTAGAGGATACGTTCGTAACAATGTTTCTTCATCCCATCCTATGAATGGATCTTAAAACAATAAAATATCATTTGTTTCTTATTTTATGAAAAACGATTATAGTAAGAGAAAACTAATACAAAATATACACACAATGTTTGCTTGTAACTAATAAACCAAAAGAAAAGCCGACGTGTTTATTATTTTTATTAACAGTAATTAATAAATACAAATAATCAATAAATACTCGTTTAATACATTCTGTTTCAAAAAATATATTCACACATAAAAAATGAAGCTACAGCCGCGAAACTCGCATTTATTTCAAAAATTTATGCAAATGATCAAACTGTCAGCGTCAATGATGTTATAGGGCTCGTGGAACGCGCATAAGAACGGCACATCGTGCAGCATTTAAAACTACCGATGTGCAGCATTTAAAACTACCGATGTGAAACATTTAAAACTACTGATGTGCAGCATTTATAACTACAGATGTGCAGCATTTAAAACTACCGATGTGCAGCATTTAAAACTACCACTCACGGACAATTGGAACTAGAATTTCTGCTTTGATACTGCGAGTTGCATGCAAAAATGCCTTTGAGACGTACTCGACGTCGCTACGAACAATTTTATATTTTTTGAGAGGTCACACTATAGACCTAATGGAAGCTGATTGGTTCAACAACCTTATCATGTCACCATCTTCGTCGGAACTAGATGGTATTTAACCGATGTTGGCAGGAGTGGATCAAAGAAGGCACATATAAACGTTTCAGATAACCCAAACAAATAACTGTTTGAGATGATCGTGCAGTCAGGAGAGTAATGGCGTCAACACCATTGGCGACGCTATCAGTCATTTAAAGACACTTGCCATCCTTCATGCACCCAGTATCAAAGGATACCATTCAGAGACGACTGGCAGAATGTGGGATTAATTATTGACGTCCATTAAGACGCCTACCACTGACCTCCTCAACATAGACAGTACCGTCCGGATTGGTGCAGAACTCTGTCAAACTGAACAGTGCCCGATTGAAGGCATGTTGTCTTTAGACAAGCCAATCTGAAGGCTCGCATGTACTTCAATGATATTCTGCAATCCGTTGTTCTGTCTATGCTGTCAAATCGCCCAAGTTCTATTTACCAACAGGACAAAAGTCATCGATGACAAAATATCTAAACAAATAAGGCTTGAAATATCTTACGAGAAACCCAAATATTTGAAACAGAAAACTGTGAAAGAGGAGTCAGATGAAACAGAGACAAGGAAAAGGAGGAAGGTATTAAGCTCCATCCATCCAATGACACTGATAGTGAGATGGGTAACAAGTATAATGAGGCTATGCAGAATATTTACATGTCTACTCTTTAGTGAGTTTCTTACGGTCATTTTTGGCGTTACTTTTTCATATTTTCAATTTTTCAATTCATTACTCAACTGTGACACACTTGTTTTGAATACCTTCTACAGGTTTTACCAGCAATTGTCGGGACTTTGATATTAGCGTATTTATTCTATAGTTATACTATGAGGTTTTATTATATTAATACTTTTAACTTGATTTTGATCCAAAACATGTTTTTACCTTTTCATATCTGTCTCTTTATATATAGTTTTATCCACTTCATTGCTTTTATCTGTATTATTGCACTGTCTTTGTGAATTGTTCACTTCATTAAGTGTTTGGTGCAGCATATCCCCAACTTGGATTTTGTGCCATTAAACCCTAATTGAACAACCAACCAACCCCATCCTAGCCAGTTTTAATTTTTGTTGGATACAGTAAGATTTTTTTTTGTCATATATGTAAAACATTTTGCCTCTCACTTTGTATCATCCTTTTACTGCATCTCATCTGGTTTTGCATTTTCCATCGTCTTGTTTTTAATTTTTTATACTATACATTGTTATTATTTTTAATTGAAATTAACTCCATGTGTTTAACACAGCATATCCTTTTTGGATTTTGTGCTGCAAACCCTAATCAACCAACCAACAAGACAACGCTCGATGGCATACCGCACAACTTTCTGAGAAATGTCTTCGAGGATTTAATACCCTCCTGCGGCCATCCAGATGTCCAAACCTATCACCAATAGAACACGTCTGAGATATGCTGGGACGGCAATTACAGCCTTCTCAGAATACCACTGAATTAGCTGACTAGTTGCAGCATTTGTGACAGACTCTTCCGCAGACTGACATAAACAAATTAATTGACTCTATGCCACACTTAATATTGGCTTTTTAATCTGCCAAGGGGGATTTAACACTTACTAAAATGTCGTCTTCTTGTTGCCGTCATTTTTTAATAAAATGTTTTGTTGATTCCAAATTCTATTTATTTGAATATCTCCTCAAATGATGCACACAATTCGAGTTTTACGTCTGTAGCTCAATTTCATATAGCTGCATATATTTTTACTTTCTTTATACATTATATGTATATAAGTCAAGTATTGTGACGGGGCCGAAAATTCGAATTCGAGTTTTCAACGGGAGAGCACGTTTCAAGCATCCCTGATCACGATTCGAACATTTTTGAGGTGATGTGTGTGTGTGGATATTATATCTCACGAACAAATGGAGCGATTCGAATGAAATTTAGTGCAATAATCACAATCCCTGAATACTGGAGGCCTGATGTTTTTAAACACTATCGAATAATTAGAACCCACTAAATTTTCGAGTGAAATTTTGAAAAAATCATCAAAAAAACAAAACCTTTAATAAAGTTACGCAAATAGACATTTCTTATGTAATTGTTACTTAGAAAACGATTGACATAAACTTTAGAACGCTAGCATGAACCGTTCTCGAGATATTGCACGTTTTTCATATAAATTTATCGAAAAATCGCATACATTAAAAAAAATATTAACTGTTGAGACACATGTTTACTTTTCATATGTAATATCAGGCGATAAATTTAGTGACATCATTCTCGTGGATCTAGCCCGTTCCATTCATGAGAAAAATTACTTTGAGTTACACTTTTGTATTTTAACGTCAATAGTGTCATGTCGCAATTCTGCGCCATGAGCCTTTTTGTATTTTCTGCAAGAGAAACATCCTTCTCTCCGTTCGTGCCTGTACAGTGTTTTTACTAACACTTGTTTCCATTGAAATTACATTAAAAAGCGCATTTCGTCGTGAAATCGTTGGATTGTCTGGACTTAGTGTCTGGCCGGGATGCGTGACGTTTGCTCGCTGTTGCCGAGGAGGAGCGCGCCGTCCAATCAGGAAGAGGCGCAATTTTTGCGAAGGAGAACTTTGCGTGGGCTCAGAGGACCCATGCTCTCTCTCTTCGTGCTGGAACGCTTGGACTGAAAGGTCGCATCGGAAGTTTTGTCTAAATCAGACAAAGGCTTTTAGCCGAAATGGCTAACTGGCGGAGATGGGCATTTTGGTTCTAAAGGAAACCGCCCCTGTATTTCTGGAGATGATTGAAGAAGATCCTGGATACTCACATTAATTATTCTGTACATCTTTTCTAAAATTTGTTTTTTCCCATTCCAGGAATCGTATCCGACACCGACTCCGGATTAGAAGGAGTTGAGTAACGGTTGTTCGAGTCGAGGCATAATGGTCGGATGACGGAACTTAAAGATTTTGGATTCTCCCTCGGAAAATCTCCCTGTGAACATTTTTGAAATCCCGCCTCAAAACCGTGATTACCTGATGCGAATCTGTTGCTCCAAATTAAATAAAATTAAGAGATCAGGTAAATTTTCCTTTTACCGGAATCAATGATTCCGAGGCAGCACTGGCATAACGAGGACCACCCTCTAAATTAGATGGCTCATGTTAAATGTATTTTTGGTTAATTAAATTTAGTATTGAAAACCATATGAATATTGAATTGAAATTAATGTGATATATAAATTTTGAACAGAGCAGATATTCTGATTGTTAATACATAAATAAAGCTCTGACTATAATTAGATAATTTGAAGGATAAATAGATATATATATGCTGTTGAAATTCTTAAAATAAATATTGATTATTGATTTGAGTGACAATTGAGCCATGTTTTTATTGTGTTATGTTTACTTTACTCACTATACTTCATTTAGGATTAATTCTCCTAAACTGGGAACTCCTTTAGATTTTGAACCTGGTGTTTTTGCTGATAAATTTTTGAGACTAGATATGTCTAATATATGTCTCTTTGGCTTTTTGAAATTACGATCACGAAGTTGTGGGTGGTGGAGTCGGTAGGTGCTGTTTGTACTGACCCAGCTCCCACAAATTGGTGCCGTATCCCTTTCCCAGAGTATTACAGTGAGTGAGGTATAAATTTATGAAAGAGTGCAAAATTTTTTTATTGTGATTATATATATTGCAGTACTAATATGTCGAAGTAAGTTGAAAAATTCTTTTGTGGTGCAAAATATTTGAGTTAATGGGCATGAAAATTTTTGTTTATGTATCATTTATTAAGAAAAAGTGCAAAAGCACAGAAGCCCATATGCACCTGATTATATGTGTATTTGAAAAATATTTGTTGCATATATATTCTCAAATTCATATGTCATACACACAAAGTTTTATGTGATAAAAGTAAATTTAAAAATTTCGAGAACACATACATTGACATAAGTGCACACATATTTGTCTCTTGTTGTTGTGCTAGTGCAAATATTGAAAGGAAAAGAAAATTTTTCTCGACATCTTTCACATACAGTTGGTTACTCACCTATGTTGACAGAGGTGATTGTTCACCCAACATTTACCTGACTCGACACTGTATTATCAATACAAACTTGATCTGGCAGTTTCACATACACTGGTTGCATATCAGAAATACTGACATAGTTTACATACAGATAGCACCCTTAGTCGCTACAGTCATCAACGTTTTCGGTTTTCTTATAGTGCGTGGAAATCAGAGAAACGACATATTTCACATACAGTTAGTATTGCTGGTAGCCACAATCATCAGTGTTTTGGTCTTACTGATAGTTTATAAAAATCAGAGTTGTTGGCACATTCACATACAATATTGTTGTTTTTCCTACTATCACTTGACTAGGTGCTGCATTATCACACAGAAATTCAGTGATTGTTTTCTGACATTATCTTCACATACAAATTATTTTGCTGGTTGCAAAAGTTCTGGCAATTTCACAAATATTGTGTTTCTGACTTGTTCTTCACAAGAACTGTGTTACTCAATGGATCAAGTCAGATCCTCTTGTTGATCACATATTGGTGAAAAAGTGAATACAAAAGTTCTGTGCACATGCAAAAGTGATTCGAAGTTCATGATAATGAACAAAAAGTGAAAAAGTTACACGTAGTGTTTTTCGGTGCTCTGCCTATACATAAATAAGTGATTTAAGCAAAAGTGAAATCAATTTTCCACATAAACTGTGCTTCGTGATAAATTTGAATTTTTTTTGGTGAAAAACCTTGTGCTAAAATGCCTAAATCTAGAAATACGAGAACAAGCAGGAGTAAAGACTCCTCTGCTCATCCAAGTGTGTCCAACCACCGTATCCCTTCGGTGTCTCCACCACGACTTTCTCCAAATGCTGGCAGATCGGCTTCCGCTGTCAGAGACTCTAACAAAATGAAAATTGGAATTGGATCTCAGTTCCTTGGATCCATTCCAAGTTTTGCTGGCAATGCAAATGAATCTTTTCACGAATTTTTGGAGAAATTTCTTCTTGTCGCTGAACATGCCGAATGGTCTAATAGAGATAAAATTTTCGTATTAAAATTGAAGTTATCTGGTAGGGCTGAAAGACTGATAAAATCCATCCCGAAACTAAACCAAAGCACGAATTTTTCAGAATTAGTGAATACACTCAAGGACAATTTTATGAAAAAAGAAAATATTGCCAAGAATGTCGCTTCCCTGGTCAATTGTAAACAAATGACAAATGAAAGCGTACGTGATTATGCGAATCGCATAGAAGCCGAATCCTATGTTGCCTTTCCGCAAGATGTTGTGTCTGATAATGAAGATTCCTTGAGAACTGCTATTTTGCTCAACTCTTTTAAAAAAGGGTTAAAAAGCCTTTTTAGAAAAGCCGTCTTGTCTGCTAATCCACAGTCATTTGAAGCTGCAAAAGAAATTGCCATTCTGGAAGAAGAAGTGCAGAATGAAGAGCTAGAAGAAATGACAGAGGACATAAATGCTGTGAGAATTGAAAAAGACACTAAACAGGAAATTGAAGAGTTGAAGAATGAATTAAATTTAAAGAAGAAAGAATTTGAGAAATTAAGAAGAAAATTTAGTGAAAATTCAGAGAAAAGGAAGAAAAGACTGAATGAAATAAGAGAAGATCTGGAAAAGAGCAATTCCAGTTTTGAAGAATCTTTCCTGGATACGCCCTCTACAAGCAGATACAATGAAAAAGAATTGGAAGAGGAAGATTGGGAAGATATTCCAGTAAAGAAGAAACATAAACCATCAACATCTTTCAGAACTTCTACACCATCCAAAAGATCTGAAAATAGAAACCGTTTCAGTCAAAGAAGAATTCCAGTTGCCTCACAGGAAGAAGAGTGGTATGTTAAAAGTCCATATCAAAATTATTCTCCAAGAAAGAACTCTCATATTTTTGGAAGACCTTTTCGTAACAGTTCATATAGAAATTCAAATTTTAGAAATTCCTTTGATAATTATAAATTTCAAAACTTCAATAATTTTGGATATAGAAGAAATAACAGATATTTTAATAATAGATTTGGTAATAGAAGGCAATTTAGAAGACAAAACTTTAGAACAATAAACTTTCAATCTCCAAAATTTAATAGATTAAATTCTGAAGTCAGCTGCATGACTGATTTTGAAGCTCCTTGCCAAAACAATTTTCCTATTATTCAAGTTTTTGTTGAAGATGTTAAATTGAATGCATTAATCGACACTGGAAGTTCCATAAACATTATCTATGGTGATGCCTTACAAAAAATTGATCCTCGAAAGGTGAAAATAAAACATACATCCAGGATTGTGAAGGGAGTTGGAGATAAAGATGTTTTGGTTGATGAGAAAGTTTTTTTCCCGTTGACTGTTGGAAAAGACGTCATGGTGATTGAATGTTGCATTTTAAACATACCTGCACCTAACGAATACAACATGATTTTAGGAAGTACTTTTCTGCATAAAAGTAAAGTGACCATTGCCTTTGGACACAAGGATGTTCAACCTGAAATATCTGAGTGCAATGCTATAAATTATAAATGTGACAGAAGAAATTACAATTTTACAAATGATGTAGATTATAGATCCAAAGACGCAAATTTTTCAAGAAATTATGAAAATAAGTGTAATAATGGATATTTATTTGAACAAAACAATTTTCACAATGAATTTAGAGATGTTGATTTTAGAAATTTTAATGCAAATGGAAATGAAAGGTCAAATTATGAATGTGAAAATGATTTACATGAAAGACAAATGAATGACAATGTACATACAGACAGATTTTTGACAAAAGACAATACCAGTAACAATGAAATATTTCAGACAGATTGTGATAAACATGATGAAGGAAGTTCACAACAAAACCAGGCAATAGGGATTGCCAAAGCTTTCAACAAATGTGTTTTGAAACCTTTTACTGAGTCATTTATTAAATTAAAAAGAAATTACAAAATTAAGAAAGACACGACAATTTTGCTTGAACCTATCAATAATAAAGAATTTTCTGCAAACAGGATTTTCGTAGCCAGAAGTATCCACAAAATTCCTGAAAATGACTTTTTGTATGCAAAAGTTGCAAATCCATCTGAGAAAATGGTTTATATAAACAAAGGCATGAAATTGGGAACTTTCGAAAACATCCATGAATCTGATATTGACATAAATAATAGAGTTGACGTTGAAAACTGTATTGAAGAAAATGAAACATTTGATGCATGGGGAGGAGATTTTGATTTGAAACATATGAATTATGCACAAAAAACTTTGCTTTTGAAATTACTAAGTAAATATAAACATGTGTTTGCCAAGAATATGAAAGAATTGTCTGGATGTGACACTATTTTGCATGAAATTAATCTGGAGTCTAACATACCTGTTAGGCAAAAGCCATACCGCATTCCACATAATTTACAGAAAGAACTTTCGCGCCAGGTGAATGAATTGCTTGATGCCAAAATCATCCAAAGAAGTACTTCTCCTTACAATACTCCTGTGTTATTTGTGAAGAAACCTGATGGAAGTTACCGTTTGGTAGCGGATTTTCGAAAGCTCAATAAGATCACTATTGTTGAGAATTATCCTATTCCGAACATATCGGAATTGATCGATAACTTGTCTGGAGCCTTGTATTTTTCTACTCTGGATTTAACCAGTGGATTTTACCAATTGTGTTTACATCCTGATGATTATCCAAAGACTTCTTTTTCAACACCTGATGGCCACTTTGAATGGACCAGAACCCCATTTGGTCTTAAGAATGCGCCTGCATCCTTTCAGAGACTGATGTCTCTGGTGCTGGCTGGCATATCTGGAATTTATATAGATGATATTATCGTCGCTTCAAGAACATTCGAAGAACATTTGAAAAAACTAGAAGAGATTTTTGTAAGATTAAGTAAACATGGTCTTAAATTGAAACCAAGTAAATGCTATTTTTTCAGAAAAACAATTAAGTATCTTGGATTTTTGGTATCAAATGGAAAAGTACAACCTGATACTCATAATTTGGAAGTTGTAGAGAAATTCAAAATTCCTAAATCAATTAAGAATGTGAGACAATTTCTTGGACTCACTGGATTCTATAGAAAATTCATAAAAGACTATGCTGAACTGACCCTGCCATTAACAGAATTATTGAAAACTAAGAATAATGAAAGTAAAAAGAAATTTATTTGGACTAATGAAGCTCAAAAATCTTTTGAAATTTTAAAAGGAAAACTTCTATCAAAACCTATTTTGACCCTTCCAGATTTTAGAAAACCATTTATTTTACATACAGACGCATCAAATCACTCTTTAGGTAGCTATTTGTCTCAAGAAGATGAGAATAAAATTTTGCATCCAATATCTTACGCAAGCAGAAAGCTTAGCGAAGCAGAATGTAAATACAGTGTTGTCGAAAGAGAAGCATTAGCTGTTGTTTGGGCTACAAACTATTATAAACATTATTTAATTGGAAAACCTTTCACAATTTTTTGTGACCAAAAATCTTTGTCCTTCGTATTTAAATTAAAAGATCCTACATCTAGATTGGCAAGATGGATTGCATCTCTATCACAATTTGATTATCAAATAGTACATAAACCAGGAAAAGCAAATGTTGTTGCTGATTATATGTCAAGAAATGTAGATGAATGTACAAATACTATTGACAATATTCCACAAAGATTTGTGTCACAATATAAAGTTATAAATCAAAATGTTAATCAAAATTTCCAAGTGTAAATCAAAGTTCTCAAAGTTCTAATAATGTAAACAATACTAATAGTAGCAATAGAAGAGAATCAGAAATCAATTTGAATCCAGCAAATACAAATGAAGAAAATGAAATTTGTGCTGTTAATAATAATGAAAGTGAAATGCAAAATGAAAATAACATACAAATTGGTCAATTGGAACAAACATTTACTTGTCCTACCTTGCTCATAAGAATTAAGAATGCTCAAAAATCTGACCCAAGGTGCAATAAAATTATAGATCTCTTAGATAAAAACATAAAACCTTACCCACAAACCTTGGTATTTTTTAGAAAAGATGATATCCTGTGGTGTACTCACAGGTACCCTAAGCGTAGACATCAAGAACAAGAAAGAGTTGTTGTTCCGCAGGAACTTGTGTCTGAAATTTTATGGTTACATCATGACTGTCCCACTTATGCACATTGTGGATTTAGAAGAACTTTAGCTTCTGTAAGTAGAAAATATTTTTGGCAGGGAATGTATTCCCAAACACAAAATTATGTTGCATCATGCGAAATTTGTGTGGTAAATCGTGGCTTTAGAAATAACAAAGCACCCATACAAAGATTTTCGAAGTCCACATACCCATTTGAGCGTATCGCCATGGATTGTGTCGGACCATTACCTATATGAAGATCTGGAAATAAATTCATATTGGTCATAACTGACTATTTTACAAGATGGCCTGAAGCATATCCCTTAGCTTCAATTAAAACTGAAGACATTTTAAGTTGCTTAGAGCACTACATGGCTCAGCATGGTATACCTAAATTCATCGTCTTGGATCAAGGGACGAATTTTGTTTCTAGAACAGCAAGATGCTTTTATAAGAAATTAGGAATAATAAAGAATACTACTACTGCCTACATGCCATCTGTAGACGGTTGTGTTGAAAGATTAAATGGTACTTTGATCAGATCCTTGAAAAATATTGCATATAACGATAAAGATAATTGGGACAATCTGATACATTTTGCTTTATTAGCACATAGAAATGCCATACATGCTTCTACGGGTGAATCGCCTGCTTATTTACTCTATGGTAGAGATTTAACAGTTCCAAATACTTTGATCGCTGGATTTAAACCTCCGACATATGAATCAACATATGATTATGGAGAAGACATGAGATTCCGACTTAAAAGAACATATGATGTAGTAAAAAGTAACTTAGAAAAAGCTGAAAATTCACAAATTTTACAACAGCATAAGAAAGCAAAGATGCCCAATATTAAAGTTGGTGATTTAGTGTATCTTTACACTCCCTTTTTACCTCAAGGCCAGTCAAGAAAACTGAGCTCTTTTAACAGAGGTCCTTTTAAAGTGATAAAACAAACTTCTGCTGTTAACTTTTTGATCAGACATGTAATGAATCCCAAAAATGAACAACTGGTTCATGTGAACAGACTGACTCTTTTACCTCCAAGAAGAGAGGAATTGCAAAAATTTTCAAAACAAACTCATGAAAGTCAAAAATTGAACTCTAAGACAAATAAACTTACTCCTGTGATCACCGCTGAGAAAGACTCTGTGAAACTAAAATCTTGTTTAACAAGATCTGGAGATAAATCTCAAAACAAAAAAACTGTGAAACGAGTAAGATTTAATTTGCCAAATAAAAGGGTAAATGAAAATGCTGTTCAGGCTAGATCAAATTTTCGTGCAAATCAAAGACAACAATATGTTCAGAGAAATAATTCAAATAACTTTGATAATAGAGGAAATGGAAGAATCATTTACAACAATAACTTTAGAAATAGTTATATACCACACCAAAATCAGTATTACATGACAAACAGAAATACACGTACACCCTATAATCTTAGGAATAAAAGATTTTCACAATATTAAATTTTGGGTTGAGTTCACAATTTTACAGAAATTAAATTTTGCAAGAAAAGATTTCATTTTAAGTTAAAGTTTATACTTGTTTAAGTTTTATATTTCAATATTGTCTTTTAAAATAGAATTTATGAAAAAATTGTTGTGATTTTAAAAATTTATTGGAAATCTTGCATTAAGTTAAAAAAGTAAATAAGTAATTGATTTTGTGAACTATAATTTATGAATATTTATATTATAATTTAAATAATAAGTAAATTTGTTAATTGACTCTCCTTGGACTTTAAAATTTTTCGAGAGTCCTGTCTTGATTGACTTTGATTATATTGATGTGTTTTAATGTAAAAAAATGTTTGATCACTTGTTTAAGTTCATTAATGAAAATAATTAAAATGGTGTTGGTAATTGAATTGTTCCCTAAGTAAAAGGGAGGAAAATTTTGAATATTGAGAAAAAAAAAATATATAAATAAATAATGGAAAGTAAATGATTATTAAAATAAAATTGAAATTAAAGGTGAAATTAATATAAAGTAAATATAAAGAATTTAAGTAATTGAAATAAATTAAGTAATTTGAAAGTGAAAATGAAAAGTTTGAATTTGAAAATTTTTGAAAATTTAATGAAATTTTTTTTGAAGATCAAAAATAAAAGATCTCTTTTGAAAAATGTTTTGAAACTTTGTTGCTGAGAGAGGTGAAATTTTTGGCTGATGTGTTGTTGAAATTCTGTTCTCTTGAAATTCCATTTCACATTATTGTTTTTTTTTTGACCAGCAGTTTTCAAACATCTACACAAATTTCAGTTAGACATCATATTTTTATGCTGCAACCCCTTTTTCTGAAAGCTGGCTGGTGGACGCAAACATGGACATATTTACATCGGAGCACAGATGAAGAAGCAGCTTAGCAAATTAATTGTCCGAACTTTTGTGGCAGGACTGGAGTCCTGGACGACAACTTGCTCCGAGCCTACCTAGGAGGGTTGTGATTGGCCAGGTGGGAAACTGGTGAAGCTATGAGGATGATGATGATGAAGAAGAAGATGATGATGTTGGGATCAGCGCAAGCTGCCCAAAAATTTTGATGATATCCGTGCTTCTGAGGCATGTCCTGGCGTCCTGTTTCTGCTGCAATCGCTTCCTGCACGCGAGTATTTTTTTTTTCTTTTTTCTACACCCCCTTTTTTTTAGTGTTGGCAACTCGTTAGTCCCCGCCGAGTTTGCTCTTTTGATGTGTTCCTGCTCTTTTACATAACTGACGTGAATTTCAGGAAAAAAATTTCTCCTTCTCTCTCTCTCTCTCTCAGTAGACTGTATATAAATGTAAATTTTTGTTTGTGACATGAAGTAGTCACTTGTTGAGTTATTTCAGAGATTTTGTTAAAAGTAAAGTAAATTGAAATTTTAAGATAAATTAAATAATGTAAATATAAATGAATAATTTAAAGTAATTTATGAAAGTGTGTCAGAATGAGAAAATTCTGAATTGTCTTGATGACAAAAATAAGTTGAATAAAAGTTAATATTGAATATGTTGAATAATTGTTGAAAAGTTGAAATGATGATAAATTGAAAGTAAATGTAATTTAAAGTTAATGTGTTAAAATGAAAGTAATTTAAAGTCAAAGTTAAATTGAATGAAAAGTTTTGAAATGAAAAATTGAAATTAGAAAATGGAAATATTGAAAGTGACCTTGTTCTCAAATAGTGAGACAAATTTTTGAATGAGTAAATGAATCTCATTACCTGATTATGACAAATTTAAATTAAAATTAATTTTCAAAATATGTAATCCTTAAGAATTTTTGTGTCACTTGTGTGTTTGAAAGTGACAATTGTTTGAAAATATTTGAAATTTTTGAATTGTTATATTGTTAAATTTGTAAATTCACATCATATCATGTTTTTGTTTCATATCATCTGGTTGATCTCAATGTTGTCGATTGAGATATTGTGTTGTCAGGCAAAGTGCCTTGACAAATTTTTCTGATTTAAGTGTAATTTTATGTAAATTTTTGTAAAGGTTCCTTTAAGATGTGGTGACGCCTTGTCATCCTTTCGGTTTTCTTTTGGTCTTTTCCTGTGGTGATGAATGGCTTGGCCGGTCATTCAGATCTGCAGTGCCGTTGTCTTGAGAAACGTTGGGGCCCACGTTTTCTCGCCCAAAATTTTGGTTTAAATTATTTTACACTTACAGGTTCCTAAAACTCCTTGTAAATTTTTGTGTTTTTGTGTTTTGAGTGAGAGAAAAATTTTCCTCACTGTGTTCTGAAAATTTTTGCCTCCCAGAAGGGGAGAGCTGTCATGTCGCAATTCTGCGCCATGAGCCTTTTTGTATTTTCTGCAAGAGAAACATCCTTCTCTCCGTTCGTGCCTGTACAGTGTTTTTACTAACACTTGTTTCCATTGAAATTACATTAAAAAGCGCATTTCGTCGTGAAATCGTTGGATTGTCTGGACTTAGTGTCTGGCCGGGATGCGTGACGTTTGCTCGCTGTTGCCGAGGAGGAGCGCGCCGTCCAATCAGGAAGAGGCGCAATTTTTGCGAAGGAGAACTTTGCGTGGGCTCAGAGGACCCATGCTCTCTCTCTTCGTGCTGGAACGCTTGGACTGAAAGGTCGCATCGGAAGTTTTGTCTAAATCAGACAAAGGCTTTTAGCCGAAATGGCTAACTGGCGGAGATGGGCATTTTGGTTCTAAAAGAAACCGCCCCTGTATTTCTGGAGATGATTGAAGAAGATCCTGGATACTCACATTAATTATTCTGTACATCTTTTCTAAAATTTGTTTTTTCCCATTCCAGGAATCGTATCCGACACCGACTCCGGATTAGAAGGAGTTGAGTAACGGTTGTTCGAGTCGAGGCATAATGGTCGGATGACGGAACTTAAAGATTTTGGATTCTCCCTCGGAAAATCTCCCTGTGAACATTTTTGAAATCCCGCCTCAAAACCGTGATTACCTGATGCGAATCTGTTGCTCCAAATTAAATAAAATTAAGAGATCAGGTAAATTTTCCTTTTACCGGAATCAATGATTCCGAGGCAGCACTGGCATAACGAGGACCACCCTCTAAATTAGATGGCTCATGTTAAATGTATTTTTGGTTAATTAAATTTAGTATTGAAAACCATATGAATATTGAATTGAAATTAATGTGATATATAAATTTTGAACAGAGCAGATATTCTGATTGTTAATACATAAATAAAGCTCTGACTATAATTAGATAATTTGAAGGATAAATAGATATATATATGCTGTTGAAATTCTTAAAATAAATATTGATTATTGATTTGAGTGACAATTGAGCCATGTTTTTATTGTGTTATGTTTACTTTACTCACTATACTTCATTTAGGATTAATTCTCCTAAACTGGGAACTCCTTTAGATTTTGAACCTGGTGTTTTTGCTGATAAATTTTTGAGACTAGATATGTCTAATATATGTCTCTTTGGCTTTTTGAAATTACGATCACGAAGTTGTGGGTGGTGGAGTCGGTAGGTGCTGTTTGTACTGACCCAGCTCCCACAATAGTCATTTATCTGCTATAAGAATAACTTATGTCTTCGTCCATAACCCTTGGCGAGATTTTGGCGACGAATTTGGCGGAATGTCATCAACTTGGCGACTTTTTTAAATGTTGCCAAATTAGCGAAAATCTCGCCAAATGGATGAAAATGGCACTAAATCAATGAAAATGACGACTCACTGACGAAAATTCAATATCTTTGAAAGAATATTTATGTATCTACTATAAGAATAACTAATTTTTTATTGCTGGAAAAGTAAATTCATTGCATTACATAAAATAAGTCATGTGCTGCCACATCAGATTTTTTTTTCTTTTGCAATAGTGTGTATTTTATTCAAAAGTATGAATTAGAGTTGTAAAGCAGTAGAGTTTATAAGTAATAACTATTTTGTAATTTACCTCTATCAAACTTAATGAGTCAGTTAATTAAGAGTTCCGCGATATTTTTAAGAAATATCACAAGGTTTCCTTGAATGTAAACCTTTGGAATCACTGCTCTAGGATTTACAGATCGTAAAGTAGAGCTTCCACTAATTTAGAGATGGATAACAAATTGAGCCATAAAAAGATATGGAGAATTCAATAACAAGACTGAATTTCAGTACGTAGATTTCAGACATTTCTAGAAATACATATTGGCATATTTATTAAAACCAGCCACACTAAAAACGTTTCTAATTTCAGTATAATTGTAAATCACAGAAAATACACCCCATTTACAACAATATGATTTCAAATTCTCTCTTTCACAACTGTAAAAAATCTGATGTAGGCAACACATGACTTTCCTTATATAATGCAATCAATTTACTACTTCTACAGTTAAAAAAATTTTATTCTTATAGTAGATACTTATATTCCTTTCAAGATATTGAATTTTCTTCAATGAGTCGTCATTTTCATTGATTTAGAATCATTTTTATCCATTTGGAGCGATTTTTATTAATTTGGCAACATCTTAAAATGTCGCCAAGTTGGCGACATTCCGCTAAATTTGTCGCCAAAATCTCACCAAGCGTTATAGACAGAGAAATAAGTTATTCTTACAGCAGATAAATGACTATTAGCGTTCAAATACAAAAGTATTACTCAAAGTATCATTTCTCGTGAATGGAACGAGTTACATCCATGGGAATGATGTCACCCAATTTATCGCATGATATTACATATGAAAGTGAATATGTTTCTCCACAGTTAATATTTTTTTTTTAATTTATGGGATTTCTTTTTGATAAATTTATTTGGAGAATGTGCAATATCTCGAGAACGGTTCATGCTAGCGTTCTAAAGTTAGTGTTAATCGTTTTCTAAGGAAAAATTACATAAGAAATGTCTATTTGCGTAACTTTTTGAAAAAATCATAAAATCAAAAACTTTAATAATTTCACTCGACAATTTATGGGAGTTCTGAACATTCGATTGCGTTTTAAAATAATGGGCTTCCATAATTCATGGATTGTGATTTTTGTACCAAATTTCATTTGAATCACTCCATTCGTTCGTGAGATATCGTCTCCACAGACGCACTGACACACATACATACTTTTTCACACACACACACACAGACATAGCTTCAAAAATGTTCGATTGGTGATCAGGGTTGCTTGAAACGTGCTCTCCCGTCGAAAAATCGAATTCGAATTTTCGACCCTGTCACAATACTTTCCTTATACATTATGTATATAAGGAAAATAACTAGACCAGGGGTCGGCAACCTATTGAAACGGAAGAGCCAAAAGTTACAATTTATAAAATTTCCCAGTTTTTAAAGAGCCACTAAAAATTTCCTTTTCAATATTATAGTATTTGCTTATATATATTTGATTTTTGATTTAAAATAAACGGCTTTAAATACGGAATAATATTTATTCATATAAAAACACAAATATAGATAGTTACATCAATGGGAGCATTGGCTTTGCATGCTTTTTGAAAGTTTGATTAAATCTGGCTTATAACTTGTTGTTTTAAGTTTCAAGCACGACTCTAGATTTTTGTTTCTTAGTTGACTTCTAACTTTACTTTTTATTATATTCATGCAAGAGAACGCTTGCTCGCACGAATATGTCGACCCGAAGATCGTCAGCACTCCATATGCCAACTTCTTCACCTCACTGTAGCATTTTGGAAGACTATTCCATGCGCCGAATATGAGGGCCTAACTCGCGGAATTTCTTTTAGAATTTATTTCCACTTGTGCTGCGCGATGTGCATGCATTTCTGGATCTCCAACTCTTCCAACTTGCTCTTGAGTTCTATAAACTTGCCACTCCACAAGTCTTTGCTTTTCAAATCTAGTAATTGCATTTGGAGCGATCCAGCATCAATTCCAAATGGCTCAATGTTGATCTCATTTGTATTTGTGTTGAGAGGATTTACTGTGAACGCGAGAGTACTTTTGTTTATTTTGAATTGCTCGAATCTCTCAGCGAATCCATCCTTCATGTTTTTTAAAGCTAAGCTGAAGTAATTCGTGTCAATAGTTGCATTGATCTCATCGCGATATTGCTTCAGATTTTTAAAATGGAGTAATTTACCGCTCTCCATGTCTTCAACAAAAAGAAGTAATTTTTTTTCGAAACAAAATACTTCTTCAAGCAAGACGTAGGCTGGGTTGCCCTTTCCTTGCAGTTTTAGATTTAGTTCATTTAGTTTTATTATGGTATCTACCATGAAGTTGCATTTTTGCAGCCATTTGTCTTCTTCCAATTCGGGATGGTCAATGCTTTTTTCATTGAGGAATGTTTTCATTTCACACAAGCACAAAGCAAAACGTTGCAATACGTTACCTCTGGAAATCCATTGCACTTTATTGTGCAGAAGTAGGTCAGAAAACTGGCTATCTATTTCTTCAAGGAAATCTTTAAACTGGCGATGGTAGAGTGTTTTTGCCAAGATGCTGTTAATGATCTTAATTACCAAGTTCATGACCTCAACTATTTCGGCCTGAAATTTTTGGACATAAAGCGCTTCTTGATGAATTATGCCGTGAAACGTTAGAATTTCGTGGTTTATTTTTTTCTGAAGAATTGGTGTTACTCCTCTATATATTCCTGTCATACTTCTGGCTCCATCAGTTGCTATAGAAACGGTGGAGAGCGGTGGCAATCCTAGCAGTTCTTCTATTGGACCTTGGGACGACATATATCTGACGAAAAGGGAACTGGTGCCGTGTCTTTTATATCGCAAGACTCATCTATAGCAAGTGATAAGGCTGAAGCCAGTTGAATGTCTTCCACTTACATATGTGTTACATTTGAAGAGATTTTACAGTTCTATCTTGTACTATTTTAGCAGATAATGGCAAATCTTTGATTTTTTTTATGATTTCTGCTTTATTTTTAAAATCACGAAACAGTTCTTCAGATGCACTTATAAAACAATCTTTGACGTACTCACCATCTGTGTATGGTTTTCCTCTTTTTGCAATTTCTAATGATACTGCAAAGCTTGCCAGATTTACATTATTGGAAGATTGCTCCCAGTTATTTAGCATGGAACTTGACTGTTGTTGTTTTTTGGAGCTCTTCAACAGCTTTTTTTCGTGCATCACCGGTGAGTGCATCACCATGAAGTGTCTCTCCAAATTTGACTTCTTATTGTGTGCGAGTTTATCGTGGCAAATGAGACAAGTCGGAAGGCCATCTGTGTTGCATATGAATGCAAACGACTCCGTCCAATCCTGATTGAATTCTCAGTTTTCTTCTTCAGTTCTTCTCTTTTTTACCAGATGCCATGCTGGCGGCGGAGCTGAAAAAATGATTTTTTAAAATTTTACTTAGGTATCTAAAACGGCAAACAATTTATTTACCATTATTACTTCGTTAACACGATCCTCAGATATGTAATCCAGTTCTGTTACTGATTTTATTATATTATACGCGTACATACCTTTGAGAAGATAATTCGCTTCTACATCGTATTCTTCTTGAAACAACAAGCGAATAGACACGCAAAAACCGCAAGCGATTAAATTAACACACATGCAACGTAACGTCGACCGCGCTATCCGAGGATGACTGACTGACAACACGTCTAGAGTCTAGATGTGTTGTCTAGACTCTAGACGGTGGCTGTTTGGGTGAGACGGAAATGAAATGCAATTGGCTGAAAGATAAACATGGTCACGGAGTCTCATCTCTAAGAACAAAACAATAGTTCAAATTTATCTCATTACGGTCATGTTAAGCGTAGCGATTTGTAATTAACGATTATGAAAATAGAAGCTATTGAGAAATTAGGTACTTAAAAATATATTTTCTTATTTTTTAAGGGTGTTAATAATAAATTATTAATTTTTTCGTATGGAACTGAAGAGCCACAACTTTACATCAAAAGAACCGCATGCGGCTCGCAAGCCGCAGGTTGCCGACCCCTGAACTAGACCTATAGGTGATCCTCTCAATTGTCTGCAAGAAGCTTTTCTCATTTATAATTTTAGATACGTTGATGTAACCCAAGCGTCACGTAATACCGAACAATAACTTTCCATCTGCATAAGGCAGCATCTTGGGAAAGAGCCAATAAAAGTTTATGCATATACTCCTCTGCTGAACACTTTCATGTATGAGAAGACTTTTCTTTCAATCTTCGTCTCAACTGACTTTTAACCCATTATATAGGAAAAGCAATTGGATTTGGGAAGCAAATGACGTTTCCTGCATAATGCCATGAATTTACTTCTTGCTATGAATTACAGCAAAATAATGATGTACAAGATCTAAGGCACAATGTGTTTGGCATTGAATTAAATCAGTACCATGCTGAAAAAAGGAAAAGAAAACATTCAAATGCACAGGAGAATCCCAGAAAAATATACTTAAAATCCTAAAAATGTATCCGTTAATTTCACAAATTTGTAGCTGAGACAAAAGTTCTGTTCTGCAAGTTGAAATTAAAATCTTTTAATTTTTTGAAATAAAAATTTATTAACGATTCTAAGTTAACTCATTGTCTACCAGATAATTCAAACTGCAAACAAATCCATCAATTAAATACCCTTGTAGCTCAGTCTAAAGTTTATTCTCTTATGGTGTTGAATTTTGCCTAAATCAGTGACTTTTCGAGTGTTATATAGAAGGTCGTTGGCACTTTATGGAAACGATTATGTATTTATATTTCTCGTTAGCATTTTGAGATAAAGATTTGGCATTTCCAATATAATCATCTGCTATTGTTTTGTTTTGATTGGAATGTAGAATAAAAGATTTATTTTGAAAATGGCTCCTGAAATTGATAGATGGCTCGAAGGTTAAGTAAATGCGCTTTCCGGGGAAAAATATTCGTTTCAACAAATTGTAAAACGGTGCAAAAATCAAGGTCATTGCATTTCAAAGAAAGGTATTTTTAATATATTAAATCTGAAAGGGAAAAAGCATCTAGCTGAAAGTAAAAATGAAAAAATGGCCACAAAATCGCATCCTAAGACTGTTCGAACGCGGGTAAATATTAAGAAGATGAAGTCCGATCCTAAAAGAAAATCCACCGACTCAAAGTTCCATGACATCGAAACTGGGTATGTCTTCTGGTACTGTAAGTAAAATCATTCATAAAGATTTGAAGTTAAAAAGATGTTTAAATCTTAAGTTCATCTGCTTTTGCCAAAGCATATTGCGGAAAGAAAAACAAATTGTAGAAAATTATATGAAAAACACCTAGCTGCTGATAAACGGAAATGTGTGGTAACACTCGATGAGGCATGGGTGTATTTAAGTGACTGTAATAAAAAAGAGCAATTTTCTATTACTCAACTGACGAAAATAACAGTACGAAATGGCTTCATCAATGTACAGTAAACTTCCCAAAGGGTTTCATGTTATTTGCAGGATTTTGTTACACCGGTAAATTAAAACTCAAGAGTCTAAAGTAAAGCTAAAATTAGTTCAACTCCACTATCAGCAGAATATTTTAGAACCAATTTCTGAAGAAGAAATTCCAGCCTTACATGGAAAGGACATCAATAAATTTGAGCTTCATATGGACAAAGCCTTTCGTCACACGTCTAAGTCAACTGCCGCATATTTAGCAAAGAAAGAATCAGAACAGGATAAAAATGTATCCCATTTAATGAAATACCTCTAAAATCACCTGACGCTTCTCCTATGGACTTTTGCGCTTTCGGTTTGTTAAAACGAGCCTTAGGGAAACGGTATCCAAGAACACTGAGCTGACTTTGGAAAGAGGAGTACGATAAAGTTGGCATGACGGTGCTAAGAAAAAATTTACTTTCATGGAAAATTCGAGCTACAACTATAGTCAAGAATCAAGGCTATCAGATAGAAGCAAATCGTCGCAAGAACTAACTACGTCCTTTATGCATAAAAATTAATTATCAAAATTGTTTCCATAAAGTGCAAACGACCTTCTGTATAATTTAGAACGTTCGTCTGAGTCGCATTTTGTACCTCTCACAGAGTTCTATCGAAATAGGTTTGTCTGCTGTTAATACGATGCTTGGTTCGAAAATTACGTAGTGTTTTACAAACACGATTTAACATGAAGTGGTGCAGACTACAATAAGCAGATGCTGGTTCGGCTGACGTTTGCGTCAACTATGTTTGTTTCATTACACGTTTATTTTTCGATTTTACTTTACTTATATACATAGTATAATGTATAAGGAAAGTATTATGACGGGGTCGAAAATTCGAATTCGAGTTTTCGACGAGAGCACGTTTCAAGCATCCATGAAGACAAATCGGACGTTTTTAAGGTGATGTCTGTGTGTGTGTGTGTCTGTGAGTCTGTGGAGACGATATCTAAAACGAATGAAGCGATTCGAACAAAATTGGGTACAAAAATCACAATCAGTGAATACTGGAAGTCTATTGTTTTTACAGGCAATCAAACGTTCAGAACCCACCTAAATTTTGAAATGAAATTTTGAAAAAAATCATCAAAAAATTAAAACATTCATTCAAGTTTCGTAAATAATTATTTCTTATGTAAATTTTCATTAGAAAATGATTGACATAAACTTTAAAACGCTAGCATGAACCGTTCTTGAGATATTGCACATTTTTTAATAAATTTATCAGAAAATCGCATAAAATTCATAAAAAGTATTAAATATTGTGAAATCGTTTCACTTTTCATATGTAATATTATACGATAAATTTATTACCATAACTGCCAACCTGGATAAGAAAATAGGAGCACTTCATGCGACATCGATATGCATACTAAAATGTCACTTTTTTTTTCACAGGACAATTGATGTTGCAAAAGGGATAAAGCATGCAAATTGTTATTAAGCATGAACAGTTGTTTTTATATGTTATTCAACTAGTGAATATTTATAAAACAAGAATACTTCATATTCTAATTTATTTACTAAATGTTTCACTTTCTTCTGAGTTATTCAAACGCATTTAGGTGTGTAGCTATTTTGTACAAAATAACACAAAAATTATAACCAAAGATGATTAAAAAAAATGATGCTTAATAATAAAATATTTTTAAATTTGTCTGCTGTCACAATTTACATGTCTGTCTTTTTAGAAAATGCAACTGTTGTTGCAGATTTAGCCTTTTTTAAGGAAGCATTATCAAATACTGACAAGGTCCCGTAACATAAGTTTTGTCAACTGAAATTGCCTATAGTGTTTGCATACTCATTGAGTTCCGGAAGTCTGTTTTGTTGCGTCGCACAAAAGCTGAATATTCGCTCACAAGAAGCATTACTGTGTTGAAGACCCAGACCGTCCGACTCGTCCAAAGGACTAAGAGCAGCTATTTGGACGGCCGGAAGCATTACTGTGTGGAAATGTTAAGTTTCCCAACATAGTCCTACTTAGATGCGTATATAAGGGTTTACCAAAGGGTCCCATTTCTTTTGAAAGCATAACCCACTGGTCATCAGCTAGTTCTGCAAACTATTACTTTAATATTGTTATTCAGAAAATAGTTCTTCATTTCATTAATAATAAGTTTGAACAATTTTTTTCTTAATAAAGCATGAAATAATTACAAAAATTTTAGACGATGTAGATAGATTGAAAGAGTGGAAATTATTTTCACAAATGAAATATAAAGAGGATCGCTCACAAATGCCGTTTTTCGCAAAACTGCTGCGAAATAGCCTTTCATTTCATTAATAATGTGTTTGAACAATAGTTTTTCTGCATAAAATATGAAATAATTATAAAAAATTTTGACGATGCAAATAGATTGCAAAAGTGGAAAAATAGTTTCACAATAAAACGAAATATAAGGAGGATCAAGCACAAATGCCGTTTTTGAGGAAACTACTGCAAGAAAGGTTTTCATGTCATTAATATGTTTAACAAATAGTTTTGTATATAAAAACAAAATAATTTAATAAAATTTTAGTCGATGCAAATGAGTTTCTCCTACATTAATTAGATAATCATTGGTCAACTCTCTACCCCGTGACGCTGTGGGAATAATCACCTTTTGAGACAGCTGGGAAACGGACTTTTCGATGAAAGAACGGAAAAACTTCGATCTCAAAATTTATGACTACGTTTCTCATTTCGTGACATTTTCGGAACATCCGTGATCTATTTCCGATTTTTTTTTACTTTTGTGACCTGTAGATACAAATACAAAAATACAACCGTCACTCACGATCCATTCCTGCACCGCGGTAGCAGAAAATTGGCACGCAAAAACAACTGAAAGTCACGCCTGGCATTCGCGTTATTTCTACCTAGAAAGGGGATAATAAGGACAGTTGAGTGAAAACTGGGAGATTGGGCGAATTACCCGGGAGATTAGAGAAAAACCGGAAGTCTCCGAAAAATTCGAATGCGTTGGGAGAGTGTGTGGGATCATTTTGCCGTTTCTTTCTCTTCACAAAACCATCGTTTGAGGGAATTTAGAAAATAGGAGACATATGTACATATATTTGAAAAAAATATTTGCTTTGAAAAATCAGATATTTTTCGTGGAAATCGGATTTCTGGAGCAAGCTATAAATAACTGAGAAACTCCGGGGATATCGGAACACTTGACAGCTATGTATTATCATGACTTTCGTAGATCTAGCTCATCCCATTCACAAGAGAAGACACTTTGGATAATAGCATTCTGATTTGACGCAATTAGTCGTTTATCTACTATAAGAATAACCTATTTCTGCATCCACAATGCTTAGCGAAACTTTGACAAAATATAGCCAACTTGGCGAGTTTTTAAATGTTGCCATATTGACAAAAATATCGTCAAATTAATAAAAATGTCATCAAATGAATTAAAATGACGCTAAATTAAGGAAAATGAAAACTGATTGGTGAAAATTCAATATTTTGAAAGAATATGAAATTGTAACAGTTTTGTATTTAGTCGCCATTAGTCGTTTATCTACTTTAAGAATAACCTATTTCTTTGACCATAATGCTTAACGAAACTTCGGCGACGAATTTGGCGGAATATTGCTAACTAGGCGAGTTTTTTAATATCGCCAAATTGATAAAAATGACGCTAAATGGAATGCAATGTTTTTCAAATTTTTAATTCCGTCAAATGATGGGCATACATTTTATTAAATAAGAAATGCTCTTCTAAATATCGCAAATTTGGCTATATTTAGCCGCATATTGACGAAAATATCCTCAAAATTGAAACAATGACGCCAAGTTAAGGAGTGTTGCCTAATTGATGAATTTATTATTAAAATATTTAAATATATGGACTATATTGCTTATTGAGGATGATATCAATATTGATAATTGTTAATTTAGAGTTGCGTAAAATATAAGTTAATTGGGTACGAAAGAGTTTTGCATGTTGTCATCCGGAAAAGCGCCCAATGTAAAATTTAACGTTAAAAGCACCATGCCGTAGATGTTTTCATCACTTTTTCATCGTTAAAGCAGTAAATTCAATGTATTATATAAGGAAAGTCAGCATTATATAAGGAAACTAAACTGTGCTGCGCACATCAGATTTATTAGCTTATCGCGGGAGGACGATCATCCTGCTGGCTGGATTTGGCTTATGAGTCCAAACAGAAGCATTTATTCATGGTGAGGTGCAAAACTCTCATCAAAATGTAATTGGCCTTTACTAAATAGCCAGAGAAATAAATGACAATTGGCGAATTATGGCGACAACATAAAACAAGAAAGATCAATCATGCATAAGCATTGATTATGAAACACTTTCCAACTGAAATGTAATTTCATTTAAAAATTTCTAAAATGTGATTCATTCAGTGGTAATATCTTTTACATTATCACAGTACTACAGTAATTTATTATACATAAATATTTAAAACTGTATCGAAATATAAATCATCTGATTCTTTATGCAAAATCAATGAATATTTCATACATATAACTTGTATTCCAGACTCCAGAGCTAAATAATTTTGTGTGAAAAAAATTCAGCAATTCTTATGTAATTCATCTTACAATCGCTTGAGATATTTGCATTCTGCATATGTTAAAATTAGGCTTCCTTGAAGAAATAATAAAAGTTTAGGGATCATTTAAAATCACAACTATTGTAATTGCATAGGCACGGAATTTAGATACACAGATAATATATATGTGTATGTGTATGTACTCAAAGTATTGGAATCGTGCCGAAGATCGGAACTCGAATTTTCAAAGTATCTACACGTTTTGGGACTTCTAGAACACGAAAAAACTACTTTTAGGAAGACGTCTGTGTGTGTAAGGGTGTATCTGTGTATGTTTCTGTGTGTCTGTGTGGATATTACATCCACTCTAATTGAAAAACTAATGGACCGAATTTCATACAATTTGGTAGGTATGTTTTTTGTGGGAAATCCTGATGTTCATTAGATTATAGTACGATTCGTAATAAAAGAATCTGCCTTCTTTGCGAAATGGCCGCAGAAATTGCCTTTATCCACTCTAGCTAAAAACTAATGAACCAAATTTAACAAAATTTGGAGTATAATATTTCAATAACCTACAAGTGATTTATATACCAAATTTAACAAAATTTTGTATATAAATCATTTGTAGGTTATTCTACTACGATTCGGGAAAAAGGAACGGGCTATTTTTGCGAAATGGCCAGCAAAAATCGTTATATATAAAAATAAAAGACTACGTGTGCTCAATTATATCAATTAAATTCCTATTTTATATGTGATTTTTGACAACAAAAAGAATAAGACTAACCCCATTACTCTAGGACTAGCCGTTCTTGAGATATTCTAGTTTTTTCGCGTTTTCGCTACGCCACCTTTGACAATAAGTCCAGCTATCAAATGAGAACCAAATTTAAGTTTAACGTGTAAAGTCAATGTCATTTAAAATACTTATGTTGTGCAGATAAACTCAAATTATCATTGAATAAATAAAGAGAACGAATATGAGTCTGCAGAGAAAGACATGTGCTGTCCACATCAGAATTTTTAACAATATTACACCAATGATTTATAGAAGTGAACGGGGATTATTTTCAGGCCATTTCGAAAAAAATGTATAATCTATATTTAAAGATCCATCAAATTTTTGTCGAATAAAATGTTCAACAAATTTAAGCTGTGTACCAAATTTTAACTCTCTAGGACGTAGGAAAATGCATTTAAAATGCCATCAATTAAATTTATCATGAAGAGTTATATAAAATTTAAAAAAAATGAAAAATTGTTATCTACCAAATTTATCTTAAAATATGAAGCCACTCCCATATGCAAAACGTTAAAACAAATGGAGAGATATTTATTATATAATATCTCTCTCTTTTCTTTCTGGAAGATATCCCAAAGTCAGAATTTAATTGAATTTGTTTTTTTCCCTATATTAAATAATTTTTTTAATTAAAAAACTACTTAACATATTTTACTGAATTTTTTTTTATATATTCTATGGGATAATGTGAATATTTCCTAAAAATTTCGAAGCAATTCGTGAATTTTAAATTTACTTAAAAAATGTTTGAAAAATTAGGTCCCATAGGGTTCAATGTATTTCATTTTTTCAACCCGGGTTCAATAAAAAACTAATTGGGTGATATTATTTATTTATATTCCCATAGGTCCTACAGACCGTCTGAACAACATACTAAAATTTCATTTTGATAAACTCATTTTTACGGCAGTTATCGTGCTAACGGACAGACAGACAGACAGACAGACAGACAGAATGAACAAAGTCATAAACACTTTTCAACTTTGTTGTAAAGTGTTAAAAAACAATCAGAAAGTATTTACGATCGTGAATGAAAGAACTAAATGCAAGGGAATGATGGTCACAGATTTGTAGCATAATATTGCGTATAGATAGGGAATTTGATGATACATATAGCATTTTTAACACTTTACAACAAAGTTGAAAAGTGTTTATGACTTTGTTCATTCTGTCTGTCTGTCTGTCTGTCTGTCTGTCCGTTAGCACGATAACTGCCGTAAAAATGAGTTTATCAAAATGAAATTTTAGTATGTTGTTCAGACGGTCTGTAGGACCTATGGGAATATAAATAAATAATATCACCCAATTAGTTTTTTATTGAACCCGGGTTGAAAAAATGAAATACATTGAACCCTATGGGACCTAATTTTTCAAACATTTTTTAAGTAAATTTAAAATTCACGAATTGCTTCGAAATTTTTAGGAAATATTCACATTATCCCATAGAATATATAAAAAAAAATTCAGTAAAATATGTTAAGTAGTTTTTTAATTAAAAAAATTATTTAATATAGGGAAAAAAACAAATTCAATTAAATTCTGACTTTGGGATATCTTCCAGAAAGAAAAGAGAGAGATATTATATAATAAATATCTCTCCATTTGTTTAAACGTTTAGCATATGGGAGTGGCTTCATATTTTAAAATAAATTTGGTAGATAACAATTTTTCATTTTTTTTAAATTTTATATAACTCTTCATGATAAATTTAATTGATGGCATTTTAAATGCACTTTCCTACGTCCTAGAGAGTTAAAATTTGGTACACAGCTTAAATTTGTTGAACATTTTATTCGACAAAAATTTGATGGATCTTTAAATATAGATCATACATTTTTTTCGAAATGGCCTGAAAATAATCCCCGTTCACTTCTATAAATCATTGGTGTAATATTGTTAAAAATTCTGATGTGGACAGCACATGTCTTTCCCTGCAGACTCATATTCGTTCTCTTTATTTATTCAATGATAATTTGAGTTTATCTGCACAACGAAGTATTTTAAATGACATTGACTTTACACGTTAAACTTAAATTTGGTTCTCATTTGATAGCTGGACTTATTGTCAAAGGTGGCGTAGCGAAAACGCGAAAAAACTAGAATATCTCAAGAACGGCTAGTCCTAGAGTAATGGGGTTAGTCTTATTCTTTTTGTTGTCAAAAATCACATATAAAATAGGAATTTAATTGATATAATTGAGCACACGTAGTCTTTTATTTTTATATATAACGATTTTTGCTGGCCATTTCGCAAAAATAGCCCGTTCCTTTTTCCCGAATCGTAGTAGAATAACCTACAAATGATTTATATACAAAATTTTGTTAAATTTGGTATATAAATCACTTGTAGGTTATTGAAATATTATACTCCAAATTTTGTTAAATTTGGTTCATTAGTTTTTAGCTAGAGTGGATAAAGGCAATTTCTGCGGCCATTTCGCAAAGAAGGCAGATTCTTTTATTACGAATCGTACTATAATCTAATGAACATCAGGATTTCCCACAAAAAACATACCTACCAAATTGTATGAAATTCGGTCCATTAGTTTTTCAATTAGAGTGGATGTAATATCCACACAGACACACAGAAACATACACACATACACCCTTACACACACAGACGTCTTCCTAAAAGTAGTTTTTTCGTGTTCTAGAAGTCCCAAAACGTGTAGATCCTTTGAAAATTCGAGTTCCGATCTTCGGCACGATTCCAATACTTTGAGTACATACACATACACATATATTATCTGTGTATTATCTGTGTATCTAAATTCCGTGCCTATGCAATTACAATAGTTGTGATTTTAAATGATCCCTAATTATTTCTTCATTATTATTTCTTCAAGGAAGCCTAATTTTAACATATGCAGAATGCAAATATTTCAAGCGATTGTAAGATGAATTACATAAGAATAGCTGAATTTTTTTCACACAAAATTATTTAGCTCTGGAGTCTGGAATACAAGTTATATGAATGAAATATTCATTGATTTTGCATAAAGAATCAGATGATTTATATTTCGATACAGTTTTAAATATTTAAGTATAATAAATTACTGTAGTACTGTGATAATGTAAAAGATATTACCACTGAATGAATCACATTTTAGAAATTTTTAAATGAAATTACATTTCAGTTGGAAAGTGTTTCATAATCAATGCTTATGCATGATTGATCTTTCTTGTTTTTATTTTATGTAATTTTTGTAAACATTTATTTGAAAAATATACAATATACGAGTATGGGTCATGCTAGCATTCCACAGCTTTTGTTATTTGTTTTCTAATAAAAAATTACATATGGAAGGATTATTTATTACTTTCTTTATGTACATAGTATAATGTATAAGGAAAGTATTGTGACTGAGTCGAAAATTCGAATTCGAGTTTACGAGGGCAGAGCACGTTTCAAGCATCCCTGAACACGAATAGAACATTTTTGAGGTGATGTTTGTCTATGTGTGTGTGTGTGTGTGTGTGTGTGTGTGTGTGTGTGTGTGTGCCGTGTGAATAAACGCGTTATTTATCCAGAAACTTGAACTTATTCTTGTAATCTGCGTATGCACCAAAAATTCCAGAGTAACAATATACGCAATGAGAGGTTTTCAAATCCGGAGTCAAATTCGCCGAGCCAGAGTCGTACGTGTTTTGCCTTTGAAAAAATGTCATGTTAAGATGTTTCTGCATTAAAAACATCCGCATTTAATCATTGGAGCTAATCATTGGAGAAACGATTTACTGAATTTATTGAAGTGGGAAAAAGATCAAGTTTATATGTAAGAATTCAGTCCCTAGAATTTAGTTTTAAAGATTCGAATTGTCCGCAAACTATGCGTCAAATACAAATTATGAAAGAGCTTATACGAGATGCACGAAAACAATTTTCTCAAACACCTTTCAGAATAACATTTTTCAGCGACTACGTGAGATGACTCGAAGATGGCTTTTCTGACGCAAAAATTCTGTACCATTTGCATAGACAATAGGGTTGTATCCTGGAGAAAAACGAGAAAGATGAGGAAAAAAGCCGTTCATGTCGTTTTAATATCTATTCCTCTTCTGGGCATTTTTATTCCGTAGGAATAAGATGAATGGGATATGAAAACAGCCTTGAATTTTGGGATGTTATAAATATTTTGTTATTAACACTTTACAACAAAGTTGAAAAGTGTTTATGACTTTGTTCATTCTGTCTGTCTGTCTGTCTGTCTGTCTGTCCGTTAGCACGATAACTGCCGTAAAAATGACTTAATCAAAATGAAATTTTAGTATGTTGTTGAGACGGTCTGCAGGACCTATGGGAATATAAATGAATAATATCACCCAATTAGTTTTAGATTGAACCCGGGTTGAAAAAAGGAAATACATTGAACCCTATGGGACCTAATTATTCAAACATTTTTTAAGCGAATTTAAAATTCATAAATTGCTTCGAAAATTTTAGATAATATTCAAATTGTTCCATAAAATATATAAAAAAAAATTCAGCGAAATATATTCAGTAGTTTCTTAAATAAAAATTAAAATAATAATTACACCTCTTATATGAAGCGATCACGTGACCATGATATGAAAATATCACATGACCCACTTCAAAATGATATATGGCATCCATTTTGTCTCAAAATCGTGATTTTTAAAGTTCTTTTTAATTCATATTGAATGTTGTATCCGTCCTAAAACCACTTTATTTTTGGTTAAATTCTGTACATCTACATACTGAAACAACGCAATTACAATATATTTGAGTTTAAATGCTCATCCAAATTTGATTATTTCTTCAACGAAGCCTATTTTTCACCTATGTAAAATGTAAACAGCAAAATATGTAGAATGAGTTGTATTAGAATTGTTGTATTTCTTTAACACAAAATTATTTAGTTCATGGAGTCTGGATAGCTGATATGAATGAAATATTCATTGAGTTTACAAAGAGAAGGACGATTTTTTTCGATGAAGTTTTAAGCATAGAGTTTAATTACTTGTAGCTCCATGGTCTTAATTTTTAAATGAAATAAATTATTATAGTATTGTGATGAATGAAATGAATGGGAAAAAATTATGAATGAAATGCTGCTTTTATAGAGAGATCCAGGCGTGTAATTTTTTCTATGACGTTATTTGAATGAATTTCAGTTGTTTTCGATGAAGTTTTCAAATATAATAAATTCTCTTAGTATTACGATAGTTTTAAAAATATTACCGAGGAATGTTACGCATTTTAGAGTTGTTTAAACCAGGCAATTTCTATTTCAATGCCGTCATTTGAATGAAGTTCATTTTTTTCAATGAAGATTTAAGTTTTCAAATATAATAAATTAATGTAGTATTGTGATAAGTTTTAAAATATTACCGAGGAATGTATTGCATTTTAGACTTGTTTAAATAAAATTGCATTGAAGTTGAAAAGTGTTTCATAATCAATGCTTTAAGCATGATTGATCTTTCTTGTAATATGTACAATTATTTAAAATGGGGCAACAAATATAAAAGTTTTAAAAGTTTTGAGTTAAAGTTATCACATACAGAACATGACTTGATTAAGTAATGCTAACAAATAAGGAAATCACAATTAAAGTTGTTCTCAAATAGGAAAAATAGTGCAAAGATCGTTTCGGAAATGCTTAGGGGCCAGTAAACCAAGAGCTTCGCTCAAAGGGAGAATTTAACCTCGTGCACAGAGTTTTCTATTGAACATTTTATGTTGTACTAAGGGACCCTATATACAACATATAACTTGCAAGCGGGGGGAGAAAGGGCTCATTTGTAAAATTTTGGAAATTTTAAAGTTAAAAATATGGCTATTTTAGTAATTTGTTAAATATCTTCAGGTTTGCATCTCTGGGAGGAGGGAAGTGAACAGACCTTTGATAATTTGATGAAAGTCCAAAAAACAGCATAATGCCTATATAACATATAATTAGAATGGATACTCGTCAATTTTAATAAAATATTAAATTAAAGATAACCAATCATAGGTTTAAAAAGACATTTAATAAAACCACCTTTCTCAATGTACATAAGTTTACAAAGCCAAAGCTCTTTCGGATATCACCATGCCTTTCATCAGTGGCGAAATGAAAAATACAGTACCAACAAATGCTTACATATAGGACAAATCGGCAGGCAAAATTTGCATATTATTTATTTACGTTTTTACAATAATTAGATTATTTTATTTTACAAACAATGTATTTAAGATTTAAATAATTATTCGATGCAAATACAATAAAGAAGAAAGTTCATGACCAAAAAGTATGTCTTTGAAGCACAAATTACATCAAAAGGTAAAATCACAGAAAACTATGTAAAAGTTTGACACCCATAGTCGAGACCGAGTCGCCAAACATAACATACAGTCTGAACCGGATCAGAATTACAAATAGCATCACGTTACAAATAAACAGGGATTCATAAAGTAATGTATTACGTGGGTTATAGTAACTGGTTAAAAGGAAAGTTTTTCAAACAAAGGATGAAAATTATCATTAATAACATACTGGGCAAGAGCCGTAGATAGTTTACTATTTTTAACGTTACGAGCATGTTCAACTAAACGAATACCGGCAGTACGTTTAGCACTGCCAATATGGAATTTGAAGTTATTAACAGGAGATAAGAGGGGGACAACGTACACCCCAGCCTGGCATTTAAAGGCATTTTTATCCTTATATTTATCCGTACGAATTCGATTTAATAACGTAGTAACAGTCGAATGAGAGGGTTTAAACTTAAATTCATGGCAAAAATGAATAAGAGGACGAAAACTCGTCCGGTGATACGGAAGACTAGATTTATACGGCATAAGGTCAGAAACAGAAATAAGGTTAGTATTAGGATGAATAAAATTACGGCGAATATGGGCCAAAAGTTTATAAATAAACACAAAAGAATAGGCAGCTTCATGACCGAGGTTAAAGATAAAGTTAATTCCAGTAGCTAAAGCCGATGTAGAAAAGCAAACGGCAAGACACGATTAAAATAAACGTCAAGAGAGGCTTTTTTGAAGAAATTGGATGAAATGAGTTAGCAGGAATACAAGAATTAGTAAAAGTGGGTTTACGAAAAATTGTGTATGAAAACCAAGAGAGTTACGGGAAAAAAGAACATCCAGGAACGGTAAAGAAATATTAGACTCATACTCAAAGGTAAAATTAATAGAAGAGTAAAAATCATTAACTATATCCAAAAGATCAAGGAGATCACTTAAATTATGATCCCAAATAATAAACACATCATCAACATAACGGCACCAAAGATTAGGTTTAAGCGTTAAGAAAAGCAAAATTTCGTTCTCCAGCTCCTGCAAAACAGCTTCAGCTAGAGTGCCAGATAAGAGGCTACCCATAGGGGCACCAGAAGTTTGTACTTTCGCGGAAACCAAAGTAATTAGTCTCCGCTACAATGTTCAATGCAGAAGTTATTGAGTCGATAGAGAGAATACTACAATTCTAAATTTGGCAAGTTTTTTGACAGTAATATTAATAGCATTATTTACAGGAACTCTAGGAAGCAAAGATATAACATCAAAACTGTGGAAAATGCAATTTGAAACAAATTCGGTATTAAAATGAAGTTTAATAAAATTTTCAGTAGAGCTAATAGAATAAATATGATTTTTAAAAAACGGTTTAAGAAAATTAGCCAACGCTTTCTCTAAAAAATAAGTCGGACCATTACATTTAAACGCAACAGGACTCATTGGATGGTTAACTTTATGTAGTTTAATTTATCCAAAAATTTGGGGAAGTTGATGAGAAATTCGGAAGCAGCAGATTTAATGTTGGGATGAAGATCGGCAGATTTTTCAATTTTAGCCATCCTAGAGTTAATAACCGCAATCGGGAATTTTCTTATATGTAGTAATCTTAGAATGTAATTATAGTAAAAACGTAAAATGCATTTTGCCTGCCGATTTGATCTATATGTAAGCATTTGTTGGCACTGTATTATTTTCCTTATATACATATAATATATAAGGAAAGTATTGTGACGGGGTCGAAAATTCGAATTCGAATTTTCGACAGGAGAGCACGTTTCAAGCATCCCTGAACACGAATCAGACGTTTTTGAGGTGATGTCTGTGTGTGTATGTGTGTGTGTGTGTATGTTGAAGACCCAGACCGTCCGACTCATTCAAAGGACTCGAGTAACTGCTTGGACGACCGGATGTGTGTGGATGTGTGTAGATGTATGTGTGTGTGTGTGTGTGTGTGTGTGTGTGTGTGTGTGAGTGTGTGTGTGGGTGTGTGTGTGGGTGTGTGTGTCAGTGAGTCTGTGGAGACGATAACAAATGGACCGATTCGAATGAAATTTGGTACAAAAATTACAAGCAGTGAATACTGGAAGCTATTATTTTAAACGCAATTGAATGTTCCGAACTCCCCTAAACTTTCGAGTGAAATTTTGAAAAAACATCAAAAAATTAAAATCTAAAAATTCAATAAATTAAAGTTACGCAAATAGACGTCGTTTCTTATGTAATTTTTCCTTAGAAGACGATTAACATAAACTTTAGAACGCTAGCACGAACCGTTCTCAAGATATTGCGCATTTTTCAAATACATTTATCGAAATATCCCATAAATTAAAAAAAATTTGGTAACATCATTCTGGTTGATCTAGCTCGTTCCATTCATTAGAAAATATACTTTGAGTAATACTTTTATATTTGAAAGCCAATAATCATTTATCTGCTATAAGAATAGCTTGTTTACCCGTCCATAACGCTTGGTGATTTTGACAACGAATTTGGTGGAATGTCGCCAACTTGGCGACTTTTTAAATGTTGCCAAATTAATAAAAATCTCGCTAAATAGATAAAAATGACGCTACATCAATGAAAATGACGTCTAATTGACGAAAATCCAATATCTTGGAAAGAATATATCTACTATAAGAATGACATATTTTTTTTACTGTAAAAGCAGTAAATTCATTCCATTATATAAGGAAAGTCATGTGTTGCCCATATCAGATTTTTTTTTATTTCGCCACTGATGAAGGGCGTGATGATGCCCGAAAGCTCTTTGACTTTATAAACTTATGTACGTCGAGAAAGGTAGTTTTATTAAATGTTTTCTAAACCTATGATTGATTGTCTTTAATTCAATAGCTTATATAACATATTTAAAATTAACTAATTTACTAAAATTTATTTTAATAGTGAACAAATATTAATACTTCATGAAATACGTAACTGTATTAAAATGTAATCAATAAATATTGAGAAAATTTTCAACGGCAGGAAATATATAAAATTTTATCCTGTATTTTATAAAATTTTAGGCTGTATTTTATAAAATTTTATCCTGTAATTTATCCTGTAGTTAAACAGCGTTACGTAAAACGTAAAAAGTTTACAATACATAAAACGGCTGCATTTAGGAGAAAAGTCTTTCAACCCGAACACTTTAATTTCAAAGAAAAAAATATTTATAATAATATTTAATTGTTATAATATTATTAGAAATAAAATGTTTTTTTAATATTATGAAAGAAATGTATCCGCTAAATTCTAACATCAAAAACTGATTTTGCACCACAAAATCCAGTTTTGTACTGCACAAATTTCAGTTCTGAGCTGCACAAACCTCAATTTTATATTACACAAATTCTTTCTATATAGTACAAATTACACAATACTACTCGTTGCTCTAACCCTATGCTAGAGAAAATGCTAAACTACATTAATAGTTCGTGGCATATATTGAGACGGGGTGCCCGTAGTAAGTATGGGCGGGGCCGGCAGTGGGCCATTGTGACGTAAACCCATACGTCAATTCACGTCCGCTCCTTTTTTTCTTTCTTTACGCTATAATGCTATTATGGTTATTATGCTGGATATAGTTTTTTAATTAAGTATCCATCAAGTAAGTGTTATATTTTAATATGTATAATAACGCATATTGCTTTTTAACAGTAATCTAACATCATTTCAAGATTGTTTTATATCAAATTCAAGTATTTACAAAAATATCAAATTCTTATCAAATTCTTAGTTTGTGTAAAATGGTGCTGGTATGAATTGTTATAAAGATTGGCAAATAATTGATCAGTTGCACTTGCAATATAATTTCACAATCGTGTGTAAGCGAACTCGCTAAAAGAGTGCATATTTTGTTAAATGTCAGAAAGGCTAGATAAACACAATGAAATTTTTACTGTTTATAAAATCTCAGCAGACTTTCCAGTGTTTTTCTGGCTAAAATTTTTTAAAGATATCTATGCATGTAAAAATTATATTGCATGTGCAACTGATTAATTATTTGCCAATCTTTATAACAATTCATACCAGCATCATTTTACACAAACTATCCCATGTCTGGTAATAAATAGTTATAGAATGCAGGCATACACATGTTGTGACGAGATTTCATAATCTCGCCAAACCCTTGTAAAAATCGCAAATTATATATTAATTATCAAGATTCTATATTTTTACATTATTTTAAACCCTGATTTAATTATCCCTCTTGTCTTTGAAATATGTATTATACAAAATATTCTATACTGAAAGGAAAGCTTTTAGCCATTTTATTAATCTGTGAAAACCGCATTCAGAGAGAAGTTTCGTTATTATTTGACCGTTAAAGTCAAGGTCTTTATTCCCGGGCAGAGCAGATGGCTTGCTCGAGGCCTGGTAATGTTAGTGCAAGGCATGCACTTTTCTGCAGAATAGATTTGGAGAGAAACTTCTGGATGAATTTGAGACCTTGTGGCGAGGGTCTGATGTGTCAGCATATTCATTTTTGAGACCCCGTCCTGGGCTGGCGAGGCTATGCCTGTGAAGTTTTCTATTGGTCAAAAGGCCGTAAATAGTCTTCTGCCAGGTCCGAATGAGTCTGGGGCCTGAATCCGTCTGAATACATAAAAGCTGTTGCAAAGAATATTCGTGGCTTTTTCTTCCTGTCTGGTGTCGACGCTCTCAGGTCGGCCTGGACCATTTTTCAATGTTGCCCACCACGGAGTGCAGGAGTCGGCCCCAAGTCGACTTCTGGCCTCTTGTGGGCATGGGGAGAAAAGCCGAAGACGCCTACATCGCCGAAGAACATCGATGGAGAGCCCGACGTCTAGTAATAGATGATAGATAGATCATTGGTCACCAAGCTCAAATTAAACTTCCCGATATCAATGTTGCTTTTTTGTTGTTGTCCCGATATCAATAATTAGAGAAGCAATCTATCAATTGATATGTGATGACGTATTGATATGTGATGACGTATCATCTAACAACAAAGATACAACTTTTGTTGTATCTTAAAAATTTTTCTTCAAATATGAGAAATAAGAACTCTTAATTTCCACGAAAATGATATTAATGAGCTTGTAAAAAAGTAGAAGATTGGAATTTATGTACAAATAGGTTCAACAGTACAATCAACCCTCCCATAATTCGAATTATTCATACCGCGTTATAAGAAACTCAGATTAGTACAGATCAGATTAATCCGTACCAATGTTATATGGAAGCCGCATACAGCATTGTATGCAAACCACATTATAAGAAACTCAAAATTAGTAAAAAACAGAGCAATTCGTACCGCGTTATACGAAAGCCGCATTAAGTGAAACTCAGAACATATAAATTAGGCTGATTCGTTCTACGTTATATAAAACTGCATTTTTAGAGTACCATGTTAAAATGAATATGGTTATGAAATATAAGTTTATAGATACAAAAGGCAATAAATATATGTTTACATATTTCGAATTATTTTTATTAAAACTTCATGTAAAAAAATTAAAAAAGCAAGGTGAAATATAAACTTCATAACTTTTTCCAACAGAAATCATATTAACATTTATCATCGCTGTTAAATATCAGTGACCTTATTATTTTTTTAATGTCCTTTTCACTTTGCATATCTTCATTTTCGTTTTAAAATATGATTTTACTTTGTAACTCTACCAAAATCTCTCTATAAGGAGCTAAGCAATTTTGTAATTCTCTTTTAAACTTTGCACTTGTCACTGTTGAAGGATCATTTTAAATAAAGTAATTTTCTAATTGTGTACCCAAACCCAATCCTCTTTTCACATCATTTAAATTGAAATTTGAAACCCGTTCTTCACCCATATTTTCGTCTACCAATGCATTTGAGGTGAATGTATTATTTTTTTACAGGGGATTTCCCTGATAACTGAAATATGATGATGTACGTGGATGAAAAAACAGGAGAATTCTTCATTAATTCGACTGTAACAGCGTAATAGAAAAATCGATACTATAGGAAGACTGCTTAAACTAATTGAGTTATATTATAAAGAAACCGCATTATAAGTCTACCGCGTTTTATAAGTACTGCCTTATGAGAGATCTGTCGCAATTTTTGCTCCACATTATATGGAAACCGCATTATGAATGTACCGCGTAATAGGATGGGAGGGCTGACAGTAATATATTTTTCCTATTGTTTTTAAATACCAGAATTAAATGTTGTGCTTGCCTAAAGTAAAATATCAGTGCACACCACTGATTTTATCATTTCATTTAAAAATCAACCGGTAAGCTTGTACGTTTATATATGTAATAGTGTTAGAATTTTGTTTCAAGTTTTTATAAACAGTTAATTTTGTAGAAATATTTTATTTATTTTGGTTTTAGGGCTGACAAGGGAGATAGCGTCTATCCAAATAATTTGAGATCAAGTTACTTTTATTAATTTTATATATTATCCGAAATAAATGAATAAAACTTTCTCTGTCTAAATAAACAAAGTAGTTTTACTTTGTCTTGTAAAGCTGAGCGCCAAGCCGGATTTTCAGGAGAGACGAACCTCTAAATGTCTGCCCATGTCAAAAGATATTGCACTGGAAATGGAACTAAAAGAAAATATGCACTCAATTTATACTCAAACTACAGCTGATCTTTGATAGACATGTCTAAGCTATATAAGGAAGTGTCTGTTTTTCTTATTAGTTAATAGGAATTTTGACTTGGAAAATTGCTAAATTATAGATGTATTGATATTATAGAGTTGTTTCGATATTTTTCAGAGTTAAAATCTCGACATATGGAATTGATATTTTTAAAAAATATGAGGCATTCATCTCAAATATCCTGATGTTTTAATTTATCCAATTTCACCCTACATTCCTTGATTTTTATTTATTATTTGCTTCAATTTTTTGTATAAATCAGAAGTGGCATAGTTGTGTATAACAAAGAAATTTACAAGTCTGTGTATTAAGGTCAAGGTAAAAAATTCTTATGGAAAACAAATCAACCTTGAATGTAATATACGAATACCCATTTGCAATGTTTCTTAATTAAATTTTTATCAAATGTAAAAGTAAAGCTTGATAAGTGGTTTATTTGTTTTATATATTTTCCTTGATTTCCATATTCTCATTAAAATGGAGTTTTCCATGCATTTGCTTTCCTACATATAATGTTTGTATTACAAAACCGGGGTTTCACTTGAATAAATTTGTAAATGTCGTTAATTTATTTTAATTGTAATTCAGTTAATACCGAAAAATTACCTGAATCAGTCCTGCATATCTCTCAAACCGCATTCTAGTACAGAGGCACTGATAGGTAAGGCAAAAGAATACTTTGCAGAGGTTCCCGGGAGGCTTCGTTTTTTTTACCCAGACCATCTGACCTACCCGAAGGTGTAAGGTATATGTTTAAATGGCCAGGGAGTGCCACCCAATTTAGACCTTAGATCAGAACCCAGTAGGGCAGCATCCACAGGGACTGTACCATTCTACCCCTACCCCCAACATCTCGGAAGGACTTACGAATCCGCATATTTAACATTCCCGTACTCCGCATGCACACATAGATAGTTTGGGCAAAGCTGAGAATCAAACTCCGGTCATCCAAGCGCAATCCCCGTGCATTAACAACTGGACTGTTCCTCCACCCGGAACCCTTGTTGCCTAAACTGTTTATAAAAACAGATCAATAATTTGTAAAATAGGAAGGGCTGCACATTTGTTGCATAGGGCCCGAAATTTCTGACGGCGGCTGTGTTCAGGTTCATTCAGCTGTGTAAAAGTATATTTATTGTAATAAACAAAATGCTTTTGTATGCAGATTTCTGTTTATCGAAGTTTACCTTATAATATATAAATTAATTGAAATGTTTTTCATGTACTGTATAGTGTAATCCATGCTGTCTAATGCTTTTGGAAAAAATATATATATTGCTCAATATTTTGTTTAAATTAATTTTTTTTCATTTCTTACCCCCATTTTAGTTCGACATATGATAATCTGGCACCACTGTAAGTGTTAAATGTAACTTAGCTAAAATATATATCATGGAACTTTATATTTGCAAATTTTGGAACCCTGATTTATCGCTCCCCAAATTATTTTATCATGACTGATCAGTCCTCCTCAAAATTAAAAAACTAAATAGTCAAGGACTTAGTTACTTGCTTTTTAAGAAGCAGTGTAAAAAGAGTTAATTTTCAAATCTATTAAAATAAAATAAAAATGGAAGATTTACCGTCACACATCTCTAACTATATCGGAAAAGATTTGGTATGAAATTGATATGATATTTTTAAATAACAATCTCAGGATGCATATAACTTTTTTTTTAAATCATCATGCATGTAAATTTTTAGTGTAGTTTAAAAAAAACATTTGACTTTCTTACTTTCATGGATTTACAAGTTTTAGTTTTACCTGTACACTAATCACAATTTTCAAATAATTTCTTAACAAAATATTTGTGTACAATATCGTTAACATTCTAAGTACCCATTCGTATAACGTAATAGGAAGTAAGAGCTATTTTTATTTTATTATAAAAAACATGTTATCGACATGAAATAGTTAATACCTACAATGGCAGCAAGAAAAATTGCTATATGCCACAATAATGTGAATTTCTATGGAGACTACATAGCAATTAATATATCTACTGATATATTTAGTGCTACCACGCAGCCGTCTTCTAATTTATTAGAAATAAAACTCTTGAGAGAACTTCGCCTATAGAAGACATTCCTAAAGTTTAAATTAGGCTCGCATTGCAGATATAAGATAACTACATCTGTGAACATATAAAGCTGACATAAAAGTTTAAATCAAATCTCAGGTTCTCAACAGCATTCCCATGAAATAATTTAGATTATCAATGCTTTAAGGGGTATATTTATCAATGCTTTAATGGTATATTATATTAAATATTTTGGAGTGTACTACAAGCAACAGATTAAGGGGTCATGGTGGGGTTCATTGTTTATAAAATGCAGTGAGTGAAATATTAGGTAGTTGTGAAATATTGTAACTATATACATGAATCACGCAATACTATTTACTAATTGTCATTTGTAATTATAGCAAGAAAACATTAAAAACAGAATAAAAATATTTGATATTCATGTTTGCAAGCTTTAAATCTGCTATAGGTCGTTCTGATGTGCGCAGGTGTTCTGCGCTTGTCGACGTCGACGCCCAATTGAAGACGCCGTCTTGGGTCCGTCATATGGATGTATTCATCTCTTGAAAATAACTCGAGAATCAGAGTTGCTAGAAAATCCAAATTTAGCATGTCGTTCATTAGAGTATATTCTTTTAATTTTGAGCCTCGTCGGGCAAGCTCGTTCTTGAGCCGTTTTATAAGTGTATTGGTTTTAGGGGAATAACTCGAGAACCGGAGCAACCAGGAAGTCCACATTTAATATGTTATTATCTTTTAATCTTCTCGAACTAACCCGCCTTTGTCCCACCATAGGAATGTACTCATATTTTGGGAATAACTCGAAAACCAGAGCAGGCAGAAGGTCCAAATTTAGTGTGTCATTCTTCCGTGGTATATTTTATTTATTTATTTATTTTACCCTTACAGGCCCAACTAGTCATTCGGCCACGAGTCGGAGCAAGTAGAGAGTCTAAATTTAGTACATTGTTTTCTTCCATTCATTAACGTTGCATACATTTTAATACATACATTTAAGTTACATTTTCATACATTTAAGTTAAATACAAATAATTAAAAGGGTTATTTTAATGTTTTTCGCTTTTACTTATTGCTGAATTCCTGGATTAAAATGTAATTCCTTACTCAGTTTTTGAGTCTAAAATTAGGAAGGTAACTTTTTTCTAAGTCCACATAAATACGCATGACTATCCTGCAAAGGTGTGTGTGGGAGGGGGGCTTTATGTGGAGGACTTTCAATCTGAAAATATTGTATCTGTTTAAAAGAATCATTAATGCTTAAAACCACAACTATGATTTTAATATTCATTACCGATTTTATATTTTCTAAAATTATATTTTTTTATTTTGAGGTATTAATTAATTAAATATAAAATATTCCTATGCCTCTATCTATTTCTAACATATTTCTTGGTGCCAAGTAAAGAATTTTTCATTTTTTTAAATATACATAATTCAAATATCATAATAAATAGGTGATTATTTTTTACCTTGCGGCTTGTGGAGAGCCATACTTACGATAATGAGATCATTACGATCATTACCATATATAATTTAGGCATATGCAATTGAGAAAATATGAAACTAATGCAATTAATAGGGAACTAATGCAAATAATGAATGCAAATATTGGCCCTGTTAATAATGAAAAATTTCTAATATTTTATTTTTCTATTTAGAGAACAAAACATTTAATATGTTAAAATATTTACATGCGTATGAATTCATGCACTGACGTAGTTCGATGACTGCTTTCGACCGCTACGGAAAAAATGTTTCTTTAATTAGTCTTGATAGCACAAATTCCCATTGAAATAAATAATCTTCTGCTTTAATTTATCACATTTCATCCGCAATTTAGAGTAAAAAAATTGAAATAAAAACAAAAGTAGTATTATTTAAAATGTAAAAAAGAGAAGTATTATCATGTTCAAACCTATTTTAGGGGGAGGGCATATAATTCCTTTTCTCAACAATTCAAGGCACAATATTTCCTTATTTTACCTTAATTCACATTCAATATTTTTTTTTATTTCAGCAACTGTTATAACATGTATACTTTAAAATGTTAGTGTTCGATCTAGACTGAGATCTACAAAACACTTTGCCACACGTGATACATTTAGTAAAAGATTTACTTTCTCATGATTCTATTTGGCGCTGACAGAAATTGCAGAGCCATATACTTTGACTTATCACATAGATATATTGCTGAAAAAGCATCATAAACTTGATAGCATCTCGATCAATAAATGGAAATTTCATAGGATACATAGATTGCACAGACAGACACACAGGCACACAAACACACAGACGTCATGTTAAAAATAGTTTTTCGTAATCTAAAGGTCCCCAGACTTGTAGAACGAAAAACTCGAGTTGTGATTATTGACACAATTCCAATGCTTCCCCTATACATTACCATGTATTGCAGCGAAAGTAAAAAGGCTGCTTGTAAGAAATAAACTTACAATAATTCCTTGAAAAAAGCAGGTTTATATCAGTTAAATATGTAACTACGATTGTTTCATGGACGTTATAAGCCGCATTCCTCAGGCCAAAGAACAGTATACGCCCTTAACAACCGTAAGGACAAACTGTTCGGCGTGTTTCGTTTGGTGCAAACAAACGAAGGGCGAGTTCGTTCTTAGCGGTTGTTACAGGCGCATATTGTTTTTTGGCCTGAGAATGAGAGCTTATGATGTCTTCAAAGCAATAATAGTCACTTATGCATATGTCTTCTTTCTTCGAAGAAGGAATTGTAAGTTTGATTTTCTTCAACAGCGCAGAAGAGTTCCTTGTCAAAGTGCCCAGACTACACAGAAATGATATGTGAAAATTTATAGTTGGACTAGCCTGATCAAAGTCTACACTTGAACACCAGGTCTACACCATTTGAAGGAAATTCAGCCCCCATTTTTTTATCCTACGCAATCTTCTAGGGTATTTTTTTATTCTTTTAAAGCAGATTATCCATGCTGCAATTTATCACAAAGAGTTTTATTGTATTGTAGTATGTACTTTAGACTTGAAATAGGTACTATATCTATCTCTCCTACCTTAATCTCCCCATACAACCTTTATCCTCACTATGACTTGACAAGGATCTCTGGAAGCGAAGAGACAACAATCCTTTCATTAAAAGTGGAACGGGGCAGAATTTCTAAAAAAAAACCTGATAATAAACTGAATTCAAATTTCTGGGTATAAAACTCAACAAATATCAACTGGTACAAAGACAATGGGTATAAAGATCAATTACCATTTATTTCACAGGATATTAATTACATATAAACGATATTTTGATTTGCATTGTACGCAGGCGTACAAATATACTAAAAAATGTACATGACGTTACCTGAGATTTAAAATGGAAACTTTTGATTACTATTACACCAGAGCAACAGCGAATTCTCGAAAACCGAAAAACACTTTTACGATACACCAAGAGTTAAAAATTAGAACAAAAAATAAATAACTTGCTACGCGGGCGTAATACGCCCTACATAAGCGTATGGAGCGCATGCAATCTAGATACACAGACTTTGCTACATAAAGCTAAAAGTATTTAGAACCAAGCTCCATCGTAATTAGAAGGTGAACTTCAAAATGACCAAACATATATTTTGATATATTTTATGTTGATTTTAGAGAACCTGAAATCAATAAAATAAAACAACCCTCTGACTAATTCAGAATTCATAGAAGAAAAGACAAGAGTTATATTATCCGAAGAAAAACATTAAAAAAATTAACTGCTATCTCAGCGAGTTTTGACGAAAATTTTGCCGTTTCTCACAATTATCATAATGTAATACCAAATTTAAAATATTAGAACGAAATTACTTTAATTTTCAATGTTAAAACACCAGTAAATTATATTAACCTTTTGACAAAACAGCTGTTATTCCGTCACGAGGAAGTATATATGCCATTTCATTAAAACACTTGATTTCATATCTTTTGCATTTTGGAAACCGTCTGCCCGATATAAAACTGATTCTGAAGCCAAGAGTTTGACGAATTTTTGGCTTTAAATGTTCATAACTTGCACACAAATTTAATTTGAAAAAAAACACTCACCGAATCTGAAGTATCTTTGAACAAAATTCCACCACTGTCTAAAGCTTCGATTTTCCCTTACAGACGACACAGGTGCACAAACACACACGCAGACAAAAATAAAAACATGCTATTTTATTACGTATGAAAATACTTGAAGCCTCAAAAAGGTTATTTTAATTTTTTTAATCTCATGAAATTTTTATCCAATTTAAGTCAAATTTTATCACAGTACTCATAATAATAATATAATACCGTTAGAACTATATCTTTCAAATTCGCAAATTTAAAAAACCCTCAAAAATAAACGCATTTAGTGCAATCAGCTATTTTTTTCACAGGACTATTTCACTATTTTTTTCAAAGTCTACCCCACCTGCTCTCGAATTATCGTCAGTCATCTGTGACAGCAAGAATGAATGGATTTAATTTGAAAAAAATGGCTCAAAATGGTGATTTTAAACTTTAAAAAAAATCTGATGTGGGCAACACATGACTTTCCTTATATAATGTAATGAATTTACTACTTTTACAGTAAAAAAATAGGATTTTCTTATAGTAGATACTAATATTCTTTCCACGATATTGAATTTTCGACAATTAGTCGTCATTTTCATTGATTTAGCATCATTTTTATCCATTTGGCGAGATTTCCATTAATTTGGCAACATTTCAAAAAAGTCGCCAAGTTGGCGACATTCCGCCAAATTCGTGGCCAAAATCTCGCCAAGCGTTATGCACTAAGAAAAAAGTTATTCTTACAGCAGATAAATGACTATTGGCGTTCAAATACAAAAGTATTATTCAAAGTATATTTTTTCATGAATGGAACGAGCTAGATCCACGAGAATGATGTCACTCAATTTATCGCATGGTATTACATATGAAAAGTGAACATGTTTCTCAATAGGAATTTTTTTTTTATGTGACTTTCTCATAATTTTTTTGAAAAATGTACAATATCTCGAGAACGGTTCGTGTTAGCGTTCTAAAATTTATGCCAATCGTTTTCTAATGAAAAATCACATAAGAAATGTCTATTTGCGTAACTTTATTAGCGGTTTTGATTTTTTGACGATTTTTTCAAAATTTCATTCAAAAATTTAGGGGGGGGGGGTTCTGAACATTCGATTACGTATAAAAACAATAGGCTTCGAATGGTTCGAATCGGTCCATTCGTTCGTCAGTTATCGTCTCCACAGACTCACTGACACACACACACACACACACACACACACACACACACACATACACACACACTTACACGCACACAGACATCACTTCAAAAATGTTTGATTCGTGATCAGGGATGCTTGAAACGTGCTCTCCCGTCGAAAACTCGAATTCGAATTTTCGACCCCGTCACAATACTTTCCTTATACATTATGTATATAAGGAAAGTAATAAGTCTCTTTTAGAATAAATTAAATTAAAAACATCTCGACGAGGCGTATTTTCCCGGGTCCTGAAGTACTCTGTACCAAATTTCGTTGTTGTCCGATGCATAGATTTCCAGATACAGAGGACATGCACACACGGGCATCTTCGTTTGTTGTGTTTGTTTGCCAACAAAGTCACGTAAGTAGACATTAGAGAATCATATTAATTTTCCCTACATGTACAGGGAAAGTACTGGAATCGTGTCGAAAATCGCAAATCGAGTTTTCGACTGATATACACGTTTCGAGTACAGCAGAACACGAAACAACTATTTTTGGCGTGACGTCTGTGCGTGTATCTGTCTGTACAATGTATGTATCCAATCTAGCTCAAAAACGAATTGACCCAAACTCACAACCTTTGGTAAATGGCTGATTAGAATTTATTAATATTCGGAAGAAAGGAACCTGTCTTTTTTGCGAAATGGCGCTCAAAGATCGACAAAATCTATATAAATAAAAATGAAAATCTGTCTGTCTGTCTGTCTGTCTGTCTGTCTGTCTGTCTGTCTGTTTGTCACACCATCACGGAAGAACGGCTGAACCGAATTTGATGAAATTTTGTGGGTAGCCCAGAAATAGCCCCACTTAAAATTATATCCGTGTTTTGAGTTTCTACGACCAGTGGTTCTCGAGATATTAGTAAAAAACGAAATTTTCGTTTGTCTCATCGTCACGGAAAAACGGCTGAACCGAATTTAATGAAATTTGGTGAATAGCCTTGAAATATCCCCCCATAAATTTTGTCCAAGTTTCGAGTTTCTAAGACCTGGGGTTGTCGATATATTAATGAAAAACGGAACTTTTTCCTAAGAGTTCTACTCCCTAACTCCGTGGTTTATCCAAACGAAAAGCTTGAAAATCGTTTGAAAGTGAATTAAAATTTAATCTCTGAGTTTGATGGGAGATTTTTTGCGTTAATTAGTCACTTTCTGAAGACATGAATTGTTTGAAACATGATTTAAAGGGGAAATCTATCTCCATGGTTCATGGTTTATTTAAAACAAGCTTTTACGGAACAATGAGAAGTATAGAGAAATCAAAATCGTTATTTAATTTCGCAGTTTATGTTATAAGACATGACATATTTAACATGTTATAAGATTCTATCTTATATCATGTTACTCAGAAACGCAATTAAATTAAATCTGTCTGTTAATTTTAATAATTATTTTTTCGATTTGAATAATAAATAAATGGATATAAAAATATATTTTAGAAAAGAACGATTTGATTTTTCTTATAGCATTTTTGACTGGATAATATCAATTACGGTCTTCAGGTTTAAAAATTATTATTATTTATATTTTCGGGGATTATTGATTCAAGGATTATTGATATTTTTAAGTTATTATGCAATTATTTTATTATGACAAAAATTGTTTAAACTCATATATTGTATGTTGTACGAATCTTCTACAAATACACGTGTATATCTTTTAATCTACGAGAATATAAGTAGTACAGGTATATTGACATATGATTTGATATATATTGGCATATATTGGAATCAATTACGACCTTCTGGTATAAAGAGTACGGATATTATTGATGTTTTCAATTTATTACGTCATCTCTTTTATTTTGGCAAATATTTTTGAGACGCATATTGTAATACGGGTAATCTTCTACTAACACATTGGCATATTTTCTGATCTGCGACAATATAATTAGTACGGGGTTGCATATATTCATTCAATTCCTATTTTTTCTTCTGTAAATTTGCTTACAAAAGGGGGAGGATGTTTTATTCTTCAGATCTGATCGTGAAGATAATTTTGCATAGTGAGAACATATATTCTTAAACTTCTCTTTAGGAGCAATAAATTTAATATTTTAACAGAATTTGCACATGATTGCGAACTTTAAGTTTCTTTAAATTATACACTCCGTACGAATAACGTGTGTGTTGTTAGTGGTTAATAAATTTTAACATTTTAGGAGGATATATCATGTTGCTCGGCATCGCAATTAAATTAAATGTGTTTGTTAATGTTTTTATTATTTTTTTTCGATTTAAATAATAAATAAATGGATAAATGGATATAAAGGTATATCTTATGAATGGACGGTTTGATTTTTCTTTTAATTATATTAATTGCTGACTGCGTACAACAATTTCATTTATTTTGGCAAAGAGTTTTCAAGCTTATATCGTATTTAGCTACTAAACTCATATATTGTGTTTAGCCAATAAATTCATATAGTCGATTGTTGAAACAGAAAAAGAGTAGAGCGGGTGTATCTTCTTATACAATTGTAGTGTTTTCATTTAGTATATTGAAACGGGATAAGCATGTTTCATTCAGATCTGCAAATTCAAAGTTACGTATTTGGAGGGATATCGCTAATTTGACAACTTTTCTTAAACTTTGCCAAATTGACGGAAATGTCGCCAAATTGATATAAACGACACACAAACAGCTGCCATAAACCTTCGGGTTGGTCGTGTGGCTTGGGTCTTCTACATATCAATGAAATTTCTTTTTGTTTTGTTAGAAGAGAGTACTGAAATGATGTTTGGTTAGCATTTATCTGTCAGACCAACCATCCTACTTAGTAATACATTTAGCGAATTTTAAAATGTCACCAAATTGATAAAAATGTTTTCAAATCTATAAAAATATCTTGAAATTGATAAAATTGCGCTACATAAATGATATTAATTGTTTTTTGTTAGGGGATAGTATTGTGATGATATTTCGTCAATTTGTCGCAAAGTGGAACTGTCAGTTCGACAGTCCCACTTGGCGATACATTTGGCAATTTTTTAAAATGTCGCTAATTTGACGAAACTGTCGCCAAATGTTCCATAGAAATATAACTATTTAGACGATATTTTTTCTACCAATTTATTTGAAGCAAATGATATCATGTCGCTTAGCAACGGATTTAAATCCAATGTGTTTATGCGGCAGACGATTTTTATTAAATCCTTTCCGATTTGAATAATGAAGATATGTATATACAATAAATTTCATTGCCATTTCATTTTGGACTGGATAATATCAATTATACTCCTCAGGTTTAAACGTTATTATTATTGATGTTTTCCGGAATTATTGATTCAGGGATTATTGATATTTTTAAGTTATTACGCCATTGTTTTATTGCGGCAAAAATTGCTGACAAACGCATATTGTACGTTGTAGGAGTAATCTTCTAGGAATGCACGGGTATATCTTCTAACCTACGAGAATATAAGTAGTACAGGTATATTGGCATATATTTTGACATATATTGGCATATATATTGGAATCAAGTACAGTCTTCTGGTATGAAGATTAAGGGGATTAATTATATATTCAATTTATTACGTCGTCTGTTGTATTTTACCAAAAAACATTTGTGACTCATATTGCAAAACGGGCAATCTTCTACTAATAATCGGACATTATAAGTAGTACGTGTATATCTTCCCATATAATTTTAGCACTTTAATTTTGACATATATTGGAATAAATGACTGTCTTCAGATTTAAAGATTACGGGTTTATTGGTATTTTCAATTTATACATGTAATCTACTAATACAGGTTATATTTTAAAATATTCGCGTATATAATTAGTACGGGTCCCATACAATTTTAACGCTTTTATTTTGCATATATTGATTCAATTCCATATTTTTTTTATATTTGCTTACATAAGGGGTCCAAGATGTTTTATTCTTCAGATATGTCCATGAAGATAATTTTATATAGCGAGAACAGAGATTCTTAAACTTCTTTTTAGGAGCATTATATTAAATATTTTAACAGAATATTTTGATTAAACATGTCATTTAGTATACTATAAGAATTTGGGCATGATTATGAATTTCAAGTTTCTTTATATTATATACTCCGTACGAAGAACGGGTATGCTGCTAGTATAAAATAAAAGGCTTCATATGCTCAAATGTACCGGAAAAATAGAACCAACCCTTTCTTTACGAAATTGTTCACAGAAATAGTTAAAACTTGAAATAAATGACAAAAATTGTTGAAACATATTAGTTAAATACTTGTTCTTTACGTAATTTTTGACAACAAAGTGAATAAAACTAACATTATTGTTGCGTAGTATTATACCACACGTCCTGTCCGAGATGCGAAGGATGGTCGTGATCGAAAAAAAGTACACTTAGACGTTAATTGAAAATGATGACATCTTGAAATAATTTTAAATCAAAACGTTTATTAATACCTACTAGTTTAGATACAAAAAAGACACACAATATATAAAGTATTTTACATGGATACAACTCCTGTCTATCAACTACCATTAACTACCCTTTGCTCTAAACACAGCATGCTTCGGGGTTCACAAAACATTGCGTGTCTTACACAGAAATCTCACTCTCTAATAGTGCCAGGAGAAATGTATTTCATGTGGCCAAAGAAAGAGGGAAAGATAGAACAAACACTCAAGGGGAGCTGTATATTGAAAAGGAGCTAGCATGACTGTAGATTGCAATGGCGTGTCATCGGGCTCAGGCTGTCTCCCACGGGGATTGTCAGCTTCCCCGGATCATCATCAGAATCCCCTCAGGTCTTTTCATACTCCTATCCCAAAACCTTCTCTTCGCTTCTCTCTCTCTTTTCGAAAAAGAAAACTTAAAATTCACACCCGCTGACACCTTTTTTAATTGGCCTTTGGGCTCAAGAACAACTCCCAGGGCGCTTAATTGGCCATCATAACCCCTCGGCCTATCAACAACATTTTTAGCTTCACTTAACCTCTGGCCCCACTGCGTCCTAATTCAAAGTGGTCGGCATCCCTTTCAGACACCGAACGCCTCTGACAAAAAAGGCTTTTTTGACAAAGACGTTTTGAATAGACAAAGTTTCGGGCCTTGGCAAACAGGTGGCCAGATGGGGCGCAGGGTAAATATTGGCTTGTCGTCTCAGGGACCGGCATCTGTACATCCTGATCCAAATTTAAAATATGAGCGATATGGGAAAAACCATGCGACACCTTATGACTCTAGGATGATCCGTTCTCGAGATATTTTAGTTTTTGGAATTTTGAGGAACTCTGAAGACGTTTTTAAAATAATTAGGTTGCCAAATGAAACAAAAACCCATTAAAAATGCAAACTGTATGCAATATCAGAAAAGTATCCATGTTACATTTTGCATTTAAACTCCATTTAGTACATTACATAATAAAAAATCTGATGTGGACAACACATGATTTTCCTTATATAATGTAATGAATTTACTACTTTTACAGTAAAATAAATAGGTTTTTCTTATAGTAGATACTAATATTCTTTCTAAGATATTGAATTTTCGACAATGAGTCGTTTCATTGATTTAGCGTCATTTTTATCCATTTGGCGAGATTTTTGTTAATTTGACAACATTTCAAAAAGTCGCCAAGTTGGCGACATTCCGCCAAATTCGTCGCCATAATCTAGTCAAGCGTTATGGACGGAGAAATAAGTTATTCTTACAGCAGATGAATGACTATTAGCGTTCAAATACAAAAGTATTACTCAAAGTATCTTTTTTCATGAATGGAACGAGCTAGATCCACGAGAATGATGTCACCCAATTTATCGCATGGTATTACATATGAAATGTGAATATGTTTCTCAAAGGAAACATTTTTTTTTATTTTATATGACTTTTTGATAATTTTTTTGAAAAATGTACAATATCTCGAGAACGGTTCATGTTAGCGTTCTAAAATTTATGTTAATCGTTTTCTAATGAAAAATTACATAAGAAATGTCTATTTGCATAACTTTATTAGTGGTTTTGATTTTTTGACGATTTTTTCAAAATTTCATTCGAAAATTTAGGGATGTTCTGAACATTCGATTGCGTATAAAAACAATAGGCTTCCAGTGTTTACGGATTGTGATTTTTGTAACAAAGTTGGTTCGAATCGGTCCATTCGTTCGTCAGTTATAGTCTCCACAGTCTCACTGACACACACATACACACACACACACACACATACTTTCACACACACACACACACACAGACATCACTTCAAAAATGTTTGATTCGTGATCAGGGATGCTTGAAAGGTGCTCTCCCGTCGAAAACTCGAATTCGAATTTTCGACCCCGTCACAATACTTTCCTTATACATTATGTATATAAGGAAAGTAAAAATTAAATGAATTTGAGTGTGTAGAAAAGTCATATGCTGCGCACATCAGATTTCCCCCCTAACTATATCAAAAGAATGTATCGCGGCGTGTAAGGAAATTTCGTGCCTTACCTACATTATATTTTTATTAAATGTTGCGGTACGTTGTACTCTTTAATTTTCTCATTCATATCATTAATTTATATACATTATCTTTAAAAAAGCATAATTTATTTAGAATGGCAAATCAATAAATACTTTTAAACATTAATATTTCTTTTTTTATATACTTTGGATTTTATAAACGGTGATATGATTCATTTTCTGTGCTGAGATAAAAGTAAGCAGACTTCAGTGAAAAATATGGATATATTCCTTATTTTTTAAATGAAAAATTTTATTCAGTATTTGCTTAGGAGTAATATTCATTTTACGGGTCATAATTAATATTACGTATCTCGAAGTACGGATATTTTGATGCCAAAAAAAAAGCAGATAAGGAGTAATTGAGTGCCTCCTCTGAATGTGTCCTTTATTCTCATAGTTTTAGAACTTCGTCGATTTATAATTATATTGTACGTTTAAATGACAAAAAAACTATTAAATTTTTAAGATAATGGTAAATATACTGGCATTTAATGCTAAACTAAAAAGTATAAAAAATCTATAAACATAATAAAAATGGATAGGGAAAACCAGGGTTAGATGGCTATAGTTTTTTAAATTGGAGATTGTGGACATGCATTATTAAAATGCATGGTCATAAAAATTTTAACACACTAGTAGAGTTTAATGTTCTACATTTATATGAACTTTTGTGAAAAACAATTGATAGAAAGTCAAAAATTCCGAAATCTTAAAACTATGTTGCTGGGCATCTATCCCTTGGAGTCAGGGTTAGTTGGCCATGTCTATTTTAATGGCAAATATGTGAGAGTTAAGCTTAAGGAAGTATTTGCATTTAATTTGAAAACATAATTTTAATTCTAGAACAAAATAGTACAGATAATATGTTACAAAAATACATGAGGTGATTACTTCCAAAAATATTAACAAAAATAAAAACATTAATGGAAAATATGTAAAATGGCATTTCTTTTCAATTTCCTTATATACATATAATGTATAAAGAAAGTATTGTAACGAGGTCGAAAATTCGAACTCGAGTTTTCGACGGAAGAGCACGTTTCAAGCATCCCTGAACACGAATCAGGCGTTTTTGAGATGATGTCTGTGTGTGTGTGTGTGTGTGTGTGTGTACGTATCAGTGAGTCCATGAAGGCGATAACTGAAAAAGACGATAACTGAACGAACAAAATTTAGTACAAAAATTACAATCCATGAATACTGGAAGCCTATTGTTTTTATACGCAAACGGATGTTCAGAGCCCCCCCCCCCCCCTAAATTTTCGAGTGAAATTTTGAAATAATTATAAAAAAAATAAAACCTTTAATTAACTTGGCGACTTTTTTAAATGCAACCAAATTAACGAAAATCTCGCCAAATGGATAAAAACGACGCTAAATCAATGAAAACGATGACTCATTGACGAAAATTCAATGTCTTGGAAAAAATATAAGTATCTACTATAAGAATAACCTATTTTTACTTTCCTTATAGACATAATGTATAAGGAAAGTATTGTGACGGGGATGAAAATTCGAATTTGAGTTTTCGACGGGAGAGCACGTTTCAAGCTTCCCTGATCACGAATCAAACATTTTTGAAGTGATGTCTGTGTGTGTGTGTGTGTGTCAGTGGGCCTGTGGAGACGATAACCGACTAACAAATGGACCGATTCGAACGAAATTTGGTACAAAAATCACAATCCATAAACACTGGAAGCCTATTGTTTTTATACGCAATCGAATGTTCAGAAACCCCCTAAATTTTCAAATGAAATTTTGAAAAAATCGTCAAAAAATCAAAACCACTAATAAAATTACGCAAATAGACATTTCTTATGTAATTTTTCATTAGATAACGATTGGCATAAATTTTAGAACGCTAACATGAACCGTTCTCGAGGTATTGTACATTTTTCAAAAAAATATCAAAAGTCATATAAAATAAAATAAAAATTTTCCTATTGAGAAACATGTTCACTTTTCATGTGTAATATCATGCGATAAATTGAGTGACATCATTCTCGTGGATCTAGCTCGTTCCATTCATGAGAAAAGATACTTTGAATAATACTTTTGTATTTGAACGCCAATAGTCATTTATTTATATGCTGTAAGAATAACTTATGTCTTAGTGCATAACGCTTGGCGAGATTTTGGCGACGAATTTGGCGGAATGTCGCCAACTTGGCGACTTTTTTAAAATGTTGCCAAATTAACGAAAATCTCGCCAAATGGATAAAAATGACGCTAAATCAATGAAAATGACGATTAATTGTCGAAAATTCAATATCTTGGAAAGAATATTAGTATCAACTATAAGAAAAACCTATTTTTTTACTGTAAAAGTAGCAAATTCATTACATTATATAAGGAAAGTCATGTGTTGCCCACATCAGATTTTTTTTACTGTAACAGTAGTAAATTCATTGCACTATACCAGGAAAGTCGTGTGCTGCCCACATCAGATTTTTTTTATATAATAATACCACATAACTGGTATGCATCGATAAATGATGAGCATATTTCGTGCAACCAGGGATGGCAACGAAGACACTTAAACCAGTCATCTTTAATCTTTATGCTATTATTATAATCTTCTCCGCATCCTACACATCCATTAGAGTGATTAAAATCATGACTGGATATGCCACTGGATGCATATTGAATCCCGATTTCGGACTGCTACTGGAAAAAGTTCGACTAATTTTGTAAATCAATGGAGCAGGTGCAATATCGGTCAACAATTTTGTGACGGGCCGCTCATTCGTCCCATTCTGGTTGGAAGTGCTGGGCTGTTGTTCAGAATCTTTCTGAGTAGAGTTAAATTCAGCTCATCGAGCCTTTGACTATGTTTCCAGTTTCTCATCACCTCTCCAGTGTTTTTCTTTTTACACAAATCATCTTGTGTCCACTCCACATGGTTGCTACCCCGTTTCTTAACAAATATACTTGACATCTGAAAAGAAAGCGATAAGCTGTCTAACATACATGCCGAAATAATCTATCAGGTAGGCTGGCCAACTAACCCTGAAAAATGTGGACCATCTATCCTTAACAAACGGGATAGATAGCCATGATGCTTTTCCGGGGACCGTAGTGTCAATGAAACGCATAGAGGTTAAGCATATAAATACACTGTTTAGTTACTCATTTAAGGGGACGGTGGACGTTGAAATGAGCAAAAATCGACTAAAAAAAGTTTTAATATATAACATTATTTTACACATTTAACATTTGCTTACGGGTAGGACAGCGTCCATCCCGAACGAAGAACCCCCCAAAAAGTCAGGTATTTGACATGTCCTATCCCAAACAGTTCGACCCCTTTTGCAGGCATTGGCGTCCATGGAAATCGTCGACAGAAACATTGCCGACAGAACAATCGCCGACAGAAACATTGCACCTGCTCAATTTATGAATTTTAACTTCACTTAAAAAATGTTTGAAAAATTGGGTCCCGTAGGGTTCAATGTATTTCATATTTTCAAACTTGTTCAATCCAAAACTAATTGGGTAATATTATTCATTTACATTCCCATATGTACCACAGACTGTCTCAACAACATACTAAAATGTCATTTTGATAAAGTCATTTTTACGGCAGTTATCTTGCGAACGGACGGACAGACAGACAGAATGAATGAACAAAGTCATAAATACTTTTCAACTATGTTGTAAAGTGTTAAAAAACGAGAGAAGCCTGACTGCAATTACACAATTTACATCTCAGAACAAAACGGAAGATATCATTTGATAGGGATTCATGCTTACAAATATCAATATTTGAAATTTTAAGAGACTGTCTTCATAGTTATTTTGGCAGTAACTCCGAAAACTTTAAGATCAACAACCCCTATTGAATATTACATATAAGATTCTGTAAAAAATTTCAATCAGATTTAAAAAATAGCTTACCATTTTTAAAGGATTTTTCATCCATTTACAAGTGTTTGAAATTGTCTGATCCTAATGTTAGATGGGTTTCCTACTTCTGAGGATATATATTCGCGATAAATCAATTTTTCAAGAAAATTGTTTTTGCATACGTTTGTACTAAAAAATTTAAGTGGACGGAGAAATGGGACGGAAAAAATATTATGGACAGAGAAATAAGTTATTCTTATAGTAGATAAATGACTAATGGTGTTCAAATGCAAAACTAATATCCAAAATACCTTTTCTCGTGAATGGAACGAGCTAGATCCACGAAAATTATGTTAACAAATTTATCGATTAATATTACATATGAAAAGGGAACATATTTTACAATAATTAACACTTTTTATATTTTATGTGATTGTTTTAAAAGTTTATTTGAAAAACGTGCAATATCTCGAGAATAGCTCATGCTAGCGTTCTAAATTTTATATCATCGTTTTTCTTATGTAAATATTTACGTAAGAAATGATTATTTGCATAACTCTATTGAAGGCTTTGATTTCTTGGTGATATTTTCGAAATTTCGTTTGAAAATTTAGGGATCTTTCGATCATCCGATTGCGGTTAAAAACAACAGTCTTCCGGTATTCACCGATTGTAATTTTTGTACCAAATTTCATTCGAATTGCTCCATTCGTTCGTGAGATATCATTTCCACAGACTCACTGATACACACACACACACACACACACACAAACAAACAAACATTACCTCACAAACGTTCAATTCGTGTTCTGGGATGCTTGAAATGTGTTGTCCCGTCGTTCGAATTCGAATATTCAACCCCATCACAATACTTTCTTTAAGCATTATACTATGTATATACTAAAATCAAAAATATCTAGAACTTACGCAATTGACTGTTTGGTCATCCTATCAATCCTTAATGATTATGCCCATAATTTCCTGGCTATAATCGGAAATTGCGAAAGATCCCCCACCGTTTCTGTTCTTTGTCCCCGAGAAACGCCATTCAAAATTACCAAGAGAGTATAACGATATTCGGATATCTGTGGATATTACGTCAGTGGCACCCCCAAAGTGCCAAGAATAATCAAATGCATATCACTTTCCCTACACACATAGTATATAAGATAAAGTTGTGTATCGAGCTCGAAAATTAGAATTCAAGTTTTCGACGAAAGAGCACGCTTCAAACTTGGATGAACTCGAATCGAACGTTTTTGAAGTGATGTCTGTACACGTGAAGAAATGATTGTTTGTGTGTGGATTGATTATAGACGCGATCGAACATTCTGAAAGCTCTTAAATTTGCGATGAATTTTTGAAAAAGTCGTGAAAATATGTGAATTCGATATTGTTCAATAAATAATCATTTCATACATAATTTTTTATTCTAATATTAATGAAATAAGTTTTAGAACAATAGTTTATCCGTTCTCGAGATATTGCACTTTTTTCGAATTAATGTCTCTAAAACTTGCATAAAAATGAACAGTAGTAAGTGTGCAGATAGATTAACACTTGAATATTAACACTTTTTTCACTTGAATATTAACACATATCTTTATAATGCAACTCCGTGCAATTAAGTTTATTTTTGAGCCAACGACTCTACCGTTCTTAAAACACCGGTTCCCGTTAGATCACTGAAGTTAAGCAGCATCGGGCGCGGTTAGTACTTGGGTGGGTGACCAACTGGGAACACCGCGTACTGTTGGCTCTTCTCAGTCGACGTGGTGGCCGAACGGTCAAGGCGAGCGTTTCCAACGATTGATCGGCCGCCACGTTGTGGATTCGAGTCCCACGTAAGACATGGATGTTTGTGTTGTTGGGCGCAATGTGTCCCCACCCCCACTGGTGCGCTGGGGCAACGTCATTTGACGGCTAAGAGGTTCACTGTTCTGGCCGATGTATAGGCGAAGATGAAAGAGTCAATTCTTGGCCATTAGGGGAAAAAAAAGTTTATTTTTAACTATAGCCATTAGTAGTACAATTTAGTACATTGCCTTGGTGGCCGCAAAACCCACCTATTTTCTGCATATTGGGAAAATTAGTTATAATATAATCTGATAGAACTTCAAAGTAATATCTAATGGTAAATAAAAATGTCTTCCATTTATTTAACACACATCATCAATTTTACATCATAACTTTCAACATTACAAATACTATTATTCTTCTTCAGACATTTGATTAATTAATTAGGGAGATGTAATATCAGACTTAGTAATATGAGGTTGGAACACTGAGTGGAACAACTAACTTAACAATCTAAATTTTGTTAATTTCTGGAAAATCATACTATCCTCGCATAATCAATTAAAGTACAGCACCTCTCTGTCTTTTCACACTTGTCAAGTCAGACGTATACCTTCACACATATTCCACATCTGAATCACAAGATGTAATTCTTGAAGCGGCAGTTCATCGTACTATGCATGCATATTAAATCTAACTCAGAACAAACCACTCACTGCTTGCTCCTAAAACCTCTTGCCTCTGCTATCCGTATATGTCTCCAACAAGAGAAGTAAGTATGAGGGTGAAAGAATGTACGACTGCTAATGTCCGAATGTGAATTCCGAATGGCTCCCCCCCCCCTCTCCCTTACCGTTTTTACCTATGGGTTTTTTCTCCAGCCGTTCCACGTGGTGCTCCTTCCTCTCTGTGTCTCCGTTCGACTCTTAATCCTCTTTTTAATCCCGCTTTTGGCTGGGAATGCAGACTTTTTGTCTGGCCTTTTCTATTATCCCCTGTGTTTGATTATTATTTTATCCCCTGTGTTTGATTATTATTTTATCCCCTGTGTTTGATTATTATTTTATCCCCTGTGTTTGATTACTATTTTATCCCCTGTGTTTGATTATTATTTTATCCCCTGTGTTTGATTATTATTTTATCATTTTGGATTTCTGGCATTACAGTATCATCAAATATATAACACTTGGCGATAAATTTGACAACATTCGAGACTCATTTCACGAAATATTGGCAACTTTGCGACTTTTTAATGGGATGCCAAATACGAAAATGTGGCTAAAAAGGCCAAAATTATGCCAAATTGGTGAATTAATAATTAACATATTTTGATATAACGGAGTATATTGCTTAGCGGATGTTAGTAATATATCCAATTGTCAAGTTATATTTGAGCAAAATATAAGTTAATTTGGTACTTCAAAGTAATTTTACATTTTGAGATTCAAAAAAAGACAAATGCCGGTGTACTTTCAACGTTAAAGACATTGTACGGTGTAGAAGCAAATGGCAGTAGTGACGCTAAAATAAAATAATTCAGAAGGGGTGGGGGCAAATATTTCGTTTCTCATTTTCCCAAATATTTTACTTTACTGGGTTTTGATGTGTTCTTTTGGGGTTTTGACCCCTTAATTCCTACTCCCTTGACAACGTTACTGGCAAACGGTACGGACATTCAGTAATGTGCTCCTAGCCACAGAGTGTAGTCTAATGTCTTTTCAATTTTTTGATCTCAAGATTACTGGAATTAGACCGACGGACAATTTAAGGCTAAGGTTAGCCTTGGTTTGCCTGCCTTAACAAGTCGGCATTGGCTCGCGTCCGTGTACCAGTCGAACCAACAATGTATTGTTGCAATTCTATCTATAAATAATGATATTGCTCATATTGAAGAGTTATTACAAGTTAAAAGCTTTTTCAAAAGCACGCCATGTTGGTCATCGGCGGAAACTATAAGTATACATAGAAAGTTTGAAGAACATTTTCTTTAAAATTCCTATGTGGAGGCATTCATTCTCTTTTGGGATATTAATCACAATACTGAACGCACGGAAGACATGCGATTAGTGAAATATGTAAACACTTAAATCAATGCCATCCTGAAAATCCTGCAAAACAGAGCGCCAGTATTTCTATATTTGTTGGAAAATAGGAGGCCGATAAAGAAAATATCAAGAAGTTATCGAACTCTTATTGTCGTCCTACTATCTCTCCTTAAAAACTATACATGATTTCCTTCTACCTATAACAGGTAATTGTGTGCAAAATGTCTCACGCCGTTTCTGTCCTTTAATCCCTGGAGAAGGCTTCCGCAGAAATGGCCTGGAGGGCAGTGAGATTCAAAGAAATGAATTCCAACTCAGAAACACCGCAGGTACCGAAGAATACTCTCAAGAGCAGTTCAAAGGATGCTTGTTATGGCAGATATCAAACGGAGCACCCTTTGTTGAAACAGCAGGCGTATTAGATGATTTTTGTCGGGAAAAGAATGATTATTGCACAGAATTTTCTTATTTCACTAAAAATATAACCTAAGAAAAACATTTTTCTTATAAATTCGTGTTCCTTATACAATAAAAAAACTAGAGGATCGGGCAATCCCGAGGATTTCCTTACGAAACAAGTGGGCATTCTAACTCTGATTCAAATTATATGCATGTTTAAACATTTAATTCCTTCTTTCACAACTACACAATATACACAATATACCACACAAATTTAGTACAAATCGCTTCAGCGGTATTTTGGAAATTGCTAAGAATTACCGATTTGGGAAAAATATCGTTTTATAGCTATACTATAAACATTTTTCCGAGTTTTGCTCTGCGTTCACATTTAGACAATATGCGCAGTACATCACCCAAATGGGTCAAAAATTGCTTCAGCGATTTTCGAGATTACGAAACATCAACGATTTGATACACACCCACAAATCAATAAACCTCGTTTCTAATATCTAGGGACCTACCGATGTATTAACGATGAAAACTCGATTTGTAATTAAATCACAATCACCATACCTTTTTTAGGCTACTTAGATCAAAGTAAAAAAAAATATTTAATCAACTGTTGCAAACGTATCTATAAAAAAAAATGTCACAATCGCTGTCACCATACTTTTGAAAACAATTCTTTAAAAAAAAAAATCTAAAATTTCTCATTTCAAGTCTAGTGTATTTATTAAATAGGCGGAAAATATACCCTACGTTTCCCGGGATTTAAGATGCAGGCAGACCTTTAACTAAAATTATACTGGAATTTAAGATACATACCTCTGATTAGAGTTACATCGGAACTCACAGCGAATTCTCGAAAACTAAAGAACGCTTTAACAGTACGCTCGCTTAAAACAAAAATAAAAGAACACAGCTCAAACACATGTGCGACTCGTCTACTCCCGCTAAGCGAGCGTATTACGCCCTAAATAAATGGCCTTAGCTCGATGCGCGAACACGTATGCTGCTTGGGCCCAGCGCTGGGCGTATCAATCTCTACGCTTTAACACGGCGGCGTATTACTTACTAAATAAGCCTTTCGACCTCTGCGCCGGCGTAATATGACCTAAATAAGCTATTCCATACGCCCTAAATAAGCTATTTTCATACGCTCTAAATAAGCTATTTTAATACGACCTGCATAAGAGCTCATTTAGAACACCTAAAATAAACATGTAAAGTGCGTATGAAAATGGGTAAAATTACATTTAGCGCGTCAAAAATTTTACACGTTATCTTAGCTGCCAAACACTGTCTGCATGGTTGCAGATTCTGCGACGTCAACGTTAAACCTTTGCAAATGTCACGTGATTGTAAAAGCAAACTGCGAAACATGAAGGGTAAAGGCTTTTTCTGAGCGCATGCGTGGGGAAGGCCAATTTTTCTCCCTAAGATCACCTCGCTATTCAGCGGAGTTGTATATTTTGTGATACACAAATATCTTTTAAAGATCATAATTAATGAACTTATGACCCCAGAAAGATTGTTTTGTCTAGAACAGAGAGTCATTTTCATAGAGACACCTATTAAATTATGAAAATCGAATTGTAGATCAATTTTTATATCTCGCAATTTTAAAACCGAATATGTCTTTAAAGCACGCAATATATTTTTGTTACATTCATGAAAATTCGTCTATCATAGTACGGATTTCATTCGAAGTTCGTTTGAACGAGAATTCTTTGATCTTTCCAATGAAGTTGAGATCGAAACTCTGCAATAAGATTTTCGATTCCCAAAGAAACTGATTTGTGCGAAAATTGAGCAAAATAGTACTTCAATTATTTACCGAAAGAGCAATTTGAAATTTAAAAGAAATCTCGTTGAAGCATTTGTTTTTGTCAGTCAAGATACATACCCCTATATTAAATTCCATAACCAATAATTTTCCGCTATAGAAGACACAGTCGTACAGACAAACATGCATCTTTTATTTATATAGATCAGAGATATAAGGAAAATTACTTGATGTTTTACACCTAGTATTTCCTCCCTTCAATCCCTCGCATAGATTATGACCGCAATTTCCTGCCCATAGCTGGAGATTGCAAAGGATCATCCTGCGTTAATGTCTTTCTTCCGTGAAGAAATACCGGGAGGGAAAAGTCGAATACTTATAGATTCTTCCCCAATGACGCCGCGGGTGCCCAAAAGTGCTTTCAGACGTTCATGCTATTTTTGACTCAGAAAATATGACTGGAAAGAATGCATTGTGGTCTGGAAAAGACGTATACTATAACCGTTGTTGGCATTTATTAGAATGAAGAAAGATACAGAATTCCTAAGAAAGTCCTCAATCACCCCCAATAACTTTGTAAGGAAAGGTACTGTGCAAAATTAAAGAGATTGTAATGCCCTTACGGAAAATTAACAAGTTAACGAAGAATTTCAAAAATCTAGAAAATTCTCAATTTGAAAAGTTGGCAGCAAAGCGAATTAGGCGAAAAAAAAAGGAGTTACATAGATGTAGAGTAAATAATGGTTATCTAATAGGTAATTAATAGGTTACTAATATATTAGTTGTCTAAGCGTATTGTTTAATAGGTAAGAATCGACCAGAAAACTATTACAGAAAGCATTTGTTTGACTGAATAGAGTTATTGAAAAAGTGTTGTCCTACCAAGAAATGATACAATGAACAACACTTACAGGAACAGAAATATAGTGTAAAATCTATTTAAAATACACTTTGTCAGAGACAAAGCACATTTGGCTTCCAGGAAGTATAGGATAAGCATTGCAGGTGTCATCGTGTTAAAAGCCCTGATGATGCAACTTTTTGACATTTATTGCTTTACGTATACGCGTTTCGTTCATACCTAGCGTCGATTTCAACTCAATAGACAATGCTCTAGAACTTTGTAATTGTGTTTCTTTGATCTATCACACTTTAGTGCTGAGTCCGTTATCATAACTGTATAAATTTTCAGCTGTAGTAGCTGCAATCCCTTTTATTCGATCGAACATAGTCACTTTTTATAGATAGATTTAATGTGCACACTCATGGGCCTTTCCTTACAAAGTGGTTGTAGACGTTCCTAGAACCCTTATATACTCACGGACAATGAAAGTTGCGCACAAAGAAGAAAACATGGTACAACCGCGATATGATGTAAATAGCTAGAGGGCAGGCTGGCATGCAAATGATCCCAGTCTAGTGTGATTACTCGTGGCCGTACACCCGTGAGTGGCGCTTAAAGCATGAGCAAGCGACCTTATAAACCGGCGTGTAGTCGACGCCTCATCAATGCAGGAAGCTTCGGTCGACGCAAGCTAAAGTACGGAGTGAAAAGAATGGTGGGTAGATGTCAGAAACGTCGATATAAGCAACTGACGGACTTCAAGAGAGACCCGATCATCGAGCTGAAAACCGCAGGGTGGTCAGCGCGCCAGATAGCCCGTCACGTGGATCGTTCGGACTATACCGTTCGATGGTGTTGGGAGCATTGGTTATAGGACTCCATCCAAACGCGCAGGACCAGTTCTGGACGGACCAGGCATACCACGAGTAGAGAGGATCGAATGATCGGGCATCAGGCACGTATAGATCCCACGGCGACTCGATCCGTGATACAGGTACATGTAGCGGCTCCTATGTGCCCAGAACCATATCTAGACGCCTGAAGGAAACGAATCTGCGATCCCAGCGTCTCTTACGTGCGCTGCCGTTAACACGGGACCATCGACGGCTCTGGTTGCAGTGGTATCGAGCCAAAGCAATGTGGAACGCCACAGATTGGCAATGTGTGGTGTTTAGGGATGAGTGCCGCTTCGTTTGGGGGACCGATGATCAGTGTGTCCGGGTGTGGAGGTCACCTGCACAACGCCAAAATTCCAACCTCGTTATCGAGCGCCGCACCAGCCCCACTGCAGGCATCATGGGCTGGGGAGCCATAACCTATGACAGCCAATCCGCTTTGGTAGCGGTACCTAGAACATTGACGGGTCAGCGGTATGTGGATGAGATTCTACGGCCCCATGTGTACCATTCGTTGCTGGGATTCCTGGTGCGCAATTCCAGCAGGATAATGCCCGGCCGCACACGGCTCGGGTAAATCTGCTGAAAAAACTCGTAAGTAAACCCTATCGAGCATGTGTGGGACCAGTTGAAACGCCAACTGCCTCGTTGCTGCAATCTTCGGGATTTGGAACGTAACGTCCAACAGGTGTTTACTCGTCTGCCGTAGGACAACATCAGGCGTCTGTTCAACACCATGCCGGACCGTATTGCTGCTTGTATCGCAGCCCGAGGCAGTGCGACGCACTATTGAGGATGACCGGACTGTGTACCACAGTTCCCTCTGTACGTGTTCCGCTACGCTCTTTTTGTGATCATGTATATCATTCATCTGTATCCTTCCATGAATAAAATTTCAGGTCCATCCAACGCTTCCTTCTTGGTACGTAACTTTCATTGTCCGTGAGTGTATAAAGGAATTACTGCTCATCAAAGCAAGTTAATAACGCAGCAAGTAGTCGCATCGTATCTAGGTGACATCTTGGGTGCTATATATATGAACATTATAAACTAGAAATCACGGATCCTTTTTATCAACCAACATTCTGTAAACCATTTTCGAAAATTGTTTCACCATTTCAATTAGTCATTCCCACTCTACTTCAAAACAAAATATCTCATGGGAGCAACACATGACTTTCCCTACAGAGTCAAATAAATGTTTTCTTGCTTTCATACTTCTTTAAATTGCGTTTCATTGCACAAAATCACACAGATACATATTTGAAATTCTACTGAATCTGCAGTTTTAATTCAATTTTCGTTTCTATTTGACGAATGGACGTATATTCAAAGGCGACGTAGCAAAAATATAAAACTAAAATATATCGAGAACGATGAGATTTAGAGTTATCAGGTTACTCTTATCCTTTTGATCGTTAAAAATTACATATAAAATAATCATTCGATGGATACATTTGAGCATACATAATCTTTTATTTTAGATTTTAAAAAATTTTTGAGCCATTTTTCAAAACGAGACATTCTTTTTCTCGAATTGTACCAGAATGTAATCAACACCAGAGTAACTCACAAGTGATTTACCTACCAAATTTTGTGAAATTGGGTCAATTAGTTTTCACCTTTTACAGAAGTAGGTCCCCTTCAATGCACACAGTGCATTACGGGTTCGAATCCAGGAGAGTATCAAAAGAAATTAGCAGTAGCAAAATAGAGTCATGTTTTCGCAAAATTTATCTGCTATATTCAAGATTTTTAACATATTTTTATCATTTAAGCTCTCTGATTTCAAGAACACATTAGAATAGACATAAAATAACTAATCCAATAACGTGGATATATGAACGTAATCTGAATGATCCGGTTCATATTCATTGCACATCCATTAGGTGTCCATATAGATATCCATTAGACTGACATAATGATCCAATACGTCTATTGCACATCCATTTTACGTCCAAATGGCTATCCATTGGATATCTATTAGACGTCACTCTGGACATAATAATCCAATATACGTCTATTTCACATCCATTTTGCGTCCAAATGGCTATCCATTAGATATCCATACATGGTATCTTGAGTAACATCTGGATCCATTAGACGTCAAAACACGTCAATCGCTGGATTTTGGATCTGTTTTAGTTGATTAAGATTACATCTATTGGATGTAATCTAGATTGAATCTGGATATAATGTGCTGTGTGGGCTAGGCACTCTTGCTCCAATGGATCTGAAGAATAGGGAGTGAACGTTTGGACATAAGCCTTTCAGCCCGCAGAAAGTTCTCCATTGGGAGAAAGAATACCAGCATGTCTACTTTAGGAAACGTCATTGGGACTCTGTGCCATAAAACGAAATTCGTCATGCAATTTCTGTGTGAAAACAATATTATAACACTACCATGGCCAGTCAATAGCCCAGATATGAATTTCGTCGAGAATTTATAGACAATTATCAAGAAGAGACTGAAGAAAATCAACAAAACCATTAAAGTTTAACTGATGTAATCACTCACATAAATTTGGCACCATGATTCTTAAATTAACAGTGCAGTTAAGAATCTTATTGAAAGTATGTCGCATCGTGTAGAAATGCTTATAAAGAATACAGATATACCCACAAAATGCTAATTTATTAGTTTTTACAAGGTAAACAAATGAAAGTGATTTATTAAAGTATTTTTCGTTTTGTCTAATCATTTTAACATCCCTGTATATGTTGAATTGAAAGATAATTTTTTACACGTTTTCCAGTACCTCAAACGCGCTAAGAGGTATTTGTGCCTTTGAAACATTTTAAAGATATTTTCCTAGATGCATTGCCAAAATCTAGAATGTGTACGAGAACACCATTGTTGTGTAGTAAAATGTCACTTTCTGTAGTGACAGAAAATATGCATTTTGTGTGGGCAAGGAGAGACAGAGAAAAACTGAGGAGTTGTATATTGAATTGGCCTACCATGACTTTTGCTTGCAGTGGCGTAGTACCGTGCTCAGGAGTCTCACAAGGGGATCGTCAGATTCCTCGGGAAATCATCAGACTCCTGTCAGGTCTTTTCACTTTGCTCTCACAGAACTTTCTCTTCGCTTCTCCGAACTTCTCTCTCTCTCTCTCTCTCTCTTCGAAAAAATTTGAAACTTAACACAAGCCTACTCTTTTCTTGATTGGCCTTTGGGCTCAAGAACAAAGCCCAGGATGCATACTATTGGACAAAATGACTCCTCTGGCTATCAACAATATTTTGCCCCATGTAACCTCTGACCCCACTGCGCCCTAATTTAAAGGGGCCGACAACCTTTTCGGACACCGAACGCCTCTGACTATCAGGCCGCGGCGAATTCCAAAGCTTCAACTTGTTTCCGGCCTTTGCGTAGCAAGTGGTCAGATGGGACGCAGGGTAATCATTTCACTTGCATCCCAGAGATCGACATCTGTACATTCTGATCCAAACTTTAAATATTGGAAATATGGAAAAAAAACCATACGACAACCATTATAAATGTCTAACGATAAAGATAGATGCTTCTGCTCCTGCTGAATACCGAACAAAAATCGCGAATCTGATCCACAACTGTTATCTGAAATGAAAGCTTGCTCTTAAATTGTTATTTCTTTCTACCATTTCGAAACAATTAAAATGCTCGTCACGACACCGCTTGAGCGTAGCACTCAGTCAAATCTCATTGCTCACAGTACACCCCTAAAGTCGCCGTACTGATACCGAGAAAAAAAATATCTAGAAGTTACACCATTTCTCGTATATTTCTCATCTCAAAGGTGATATCTGCCATTTCCCGCCAATAACGAGAAATTGTGTGCAAACCATCTCCCGCCGTTTCTATTCTTGAGCCGGAGAAAGCTTCCTGGAAATTGCTGAGGATCCAGATTCACAGAATTGCGGATTCTGACACAATGACACCCCAGATGCTGAATAGTATTTTCAGAAGCCGTCCACGCGATATTTGGCTTAGAAAATATCAGTTGAGGGAATATATTGCAATCCAGATAAGGTTTATCTTGTATCTCCTGTCTTTTATGGGAATAGCGGATAAGAGAATATTTTATTAGCGAAATAGAAAGAGACAGTTTCTGTGAAGAAGAGATTATTATCGAGCTGAAGATTTTCTAGTTTAAATTACAGATTGCCAGTTAATTTTTTAATTCCCTCAGTGTAAAAGTATTGTTTAAAACCATTTACTGCCAAATCGAAAATCTATACATTTTCATAGGTGCTTATTAAGAAAATCTGTTTTCAGTGTTTCTTTTGTCGGTCTTCGCTCGGATATTCACCACATCGAAGCAACCTAGTTTTCTTGGAAAATACTCTGCCAAATAAAGCCACATTTTTCACAAAGTTAGGCTACTACACGAAGGCTAAAGCAATTTCGCTTTTTTATTTTGCATGAGTCGTGCGGAATATGCGTAAAAATAATTTTTACGACATAGTAAAATTTCAGAGACTATTCATGCAACTAAAATAAAATTTAGAATAAATGCTTGTTATGTGCTTGGAAACATAAAGTCCACATTTTGTGTCTATATCGTGCACATTGTGAACATGCGCAAGTTTAAGAGATTTTGTAACCGATTTTTCTGCAAAATTATTCAACCGACTGAAACAAAGTTTCTTTACAGAGTTAAACTATTGCGTGAATGTGAAAATGACGTTGTCATTTTATCAATTTTTCCCATTTTCTTTGTTGCCATGCGCTTAACGCGCATGCACATTTTTTACTAATGAATTTTGTAACCGGTTTTTCTCCTAAGCATTTGAACCCACTGAAAATGGATTTTATGCAAAGGTAGGGTACTACATGAAAAGCGGATACTGCATGAATGTAAAGAGAACGTTTTTTTTAATATTGCTCGTATTTTGTGCTGTCGAGTGCAGAACACGCATGGTTTATTTGCATTTTATTGTAATCTTTCCAAAACTACTCACTGAATGATACCAAATTCGGTGTACAACATAGAAAACTTTTTCGTTGAAGACCGCAGGGATATGTCAGTTAGGTGAAGATAGTTCTTTCGAGGGCATTCTACACCTCCTACTTTAAGCCAAATGAACAGTATGCGTCTTTATAACAAACGCCCAATTTTTGGCAGTTCGGTCTTAGCGTTTGTTAATACATACTACCTCCTTCAGAATTGGTTGCTGAATCCATATCAACCATCATCTAAGTTTTATCTATAGCCAAATATATATGTTTCGGGGAGCTCTAAGTCCTCGAGCTCTAAGTCCTCTGGACGAGCCGGACGGCCTGGGGCTTTCACACACACACACACAGACATCACCTCAAAAATGTTTAATTCGTGATCAGGGATGTTTGAAACGTGCACTCCCGTCGAAAACTCGAATTCAAATTTTCGACCCCAACACATTACTTTCCTTATACATTATGTATATAAGGAAAGTAAAAATGCTATAAAATATTACATAATATTCATGAAAATCAACCCATTGTCAGATTTAAAGCAAAAGTACCATACAGCTTTATGGAGTTACTTGTAATGTAACACACATAAAATCGTTTCTTATAATGGAAAGATAAATATTTCAGGGGCAAGAATAAAAATACAATAATCAGCGTTATTGCACATATAAATGCAGTATACAAATGCTGAGACAGTATATACAACAAGGTGCCGCACGCCTACTCTGATACAGTATATAAACCTTGATACAGTATGCGGAAGTCGAAAATAAAGTTCACTGCTCTTCAACTTGGTCAACTTTTTGGACAGTTGATCTTTCACAATAACAAAAGGAACTCATCGTATCTGCGAAGCAGTTGTAAACCCCATTTTTATTAGATGTATGTAAATAACGTTGATCATTATTTATTTATTTTTCTTAATCACATCCCTTACGGATTTAAATTAAAAAAATTAACAATATTAATAATATTTTTAATTTTATGATGCAGGAATTTTAAATACATCGAAACATTCAATTTCATTCATTTATTTTACGTCATATTTTAAAAATATATTAGAACACTAAAACAAATTACTCGACGTTTCCTTATGTTCCTAAATAAGCCCCCACTACATTTAAAAAAGCGTCCGCTACTGAAAAAATACATTTAAAGACAATTCAAAATAGCTTCAATCCGGAAATTGCATGCTCCAAATCGCACGCTCTTCGCAAACGAAAACACACAAAAAGTGGAAGGAACACATTGGCAGTAAGGTGGGCATTCACAGTAAAACCCACCTATATAAAGTCAAATTCGTAGAACGGGAGAGGACATCCTTTGAAATTATTTAATGCGATCACTTAAAAAAGTTACAAAAATTAATATTACTTTCCTTATATACATAATGTATAAGGAAAGTATGGTGACGGGATCGAAAATTCGAATTCTAGTTTTCGACGGGAGAGCACGTTTCAAGCATCCCTGATCACGAATCAAACATTTTTGAAGTGATGTCTGTGTGTGTGTGAAAGTATGTGTGTGTGTGTGTGAAAGTATGTGTGTGTGTGTGTGTGTGTCAGTGAGTTTGTGGAGACGATAACTGACGAACAAATGGACCGATTCGAACAAAAATTGGAACAAAAATCACAATTTTTAAACACTCGAAGCCTATTGTTTTTATATGCAATCGAATGTTCAGAACCCCCCTAAATTTTCGAATGAAATTTTGAAAAAATCGTCAAAAAATCAAAACCGCTAATAAAGTTAAGCAAATAGACATTTCTTATGTAATTTTTTATTAGAAAACGATTCACCTAAATTTTGGAACGCTAACATGAACCGTTCTCGAGATATTGCACATTTTTCAAAAAAATTATCAAAAAGTCTTATAAAATAAAAAAAATATTTCCTATTGAGAAACATGTTCACTTTTCATATTTAATACCATGCGATAAATTAGGTAACATCATTCTCGTGGATCTAGAACGTTCCATTCATGAAAAAAGATACTTTAAGTAATACTTTTGTATTTGAACGCCAATAGTCATTTATCTGCTGTAAGAATAACTTATTTCTTCGTCCATAACGCTTGGCGAGATTTTGGCGACGAATTTGGCGGAATGTCACCAACTTGGCGACTTTTTGAAATATTGCCAAATTAACGAAAATCGCGCCAAATATATAAAAATGACGCTAAATCAATGAAAATGACGACTAATTGTCGAATATTCAATATCTTGCAAAGAATATTAGTATCTACAGTAGTGTCTACACGCACGTCTGTGAGCACATATTCTTTTTACATTAAAAACATGATTTTATAGCTTTTTTTATCTTTTTTTATGAAAAAAAAAAGGTCTTGATCCATTTTAATATAAAAAACATGATTTGTATTGCTAAAAAGGTGTATGTATACCTGTTTTACATTTAGACCAAATATTAGCAGTGAATTACTGAACTTTTTTAGTTAAAAATCTAGACATATAAAATAAATGCTTGAAAAAGAGGACCTGAATGGAAGTCCTCTAATATATGTACCTTTAAAGAGTGAACTTTTTTAGTTAAAAAACTAGACATATTAAAAGTATGCAGTGAATTATTTAAAATAAATGCGTGAAAAAAAAGAGGACCTGAATGGAAGTCTTCTAATATATTAAAATGTGTATATATACCTTTTAACAGTGAACTTTTTTAGTTAAAAAGCTAGACATATTAAAAGTATGCAGTGAATTATATAAAATAAATGCGTGAAAAAAGAGGACCGCCAAATGAATGGAAGCCCCCTGTTTTTAAAGGGTGGGGTTGAGACCCCCCCCATATATTTAATAGAAAAACTCAAAATATTTAACTAAATCTAAACATTTTTTATAAAATTAAAAAGAATTATAAAAATATGAAATCACTATGAATATACAAAACATATGAAAATTGTAGTGGGTGGTGACACCCCCCCACTGGAAAATGATTAAGCTTTCTCTAATTCATATACGTATTTATCATCAATCATACCCGAATACTTAAATATATATCTTCCTTTATGGATTTTATATATTGATTCATCAAAAAGTTTTGAAAGGTGGTGATATTGTTGGATGGTTATAAGATAAAATAAATCCTCCAAAAATGCATTTACCAGGATATCAATATTGTGGTCCATTTACAAAATTAGAAAAAAGATTAAAAAGAGGTGATCCTGGAATAAATAAAGTTGATAAAGCATGTAAAAAACATGATATTTCTTATAGTAAATCAAAAGATACAAAACAGAGACATGTTGCTGATCAAGAATTAATATATGATTTAAATGCAATACAAGATCCAACATTTCGAGAAAGATTAGATAGAGGAATTATTAAACCTATTATTAAAGCTAAAAAAACTTTGGGTTAGGAATATCTCCTAATATGTATTGTGTCAAGTGTAAAAAGAAAACCGAAACTAAAAATTATCATGAAACTACTTCTAAAAATAATAAACCAGTTGGTAAAGGTATTTGTACAATTTGTGGAAGTAAAAAGAAACTTTTTTAGGAATTAAAAAGAGACATATTATAATCCAGAAACAGGTTATTGTGGTATTCAAGAATTGAAAAGAAAAACAGGATTACCTAATGTTAAAGAATTTTTACATGAACAAGATGTATATACTAGATATAAACCTGTCATTCGTAAATTTAAAAGAAGGAGAGTTTATGTTCCAAACAGTAATAATCAATTTGACGCTGATTTGTTATTTATAAAAAATTATAGCAAATATAATGATGGAACTAATTATTTGTTAACAGTTATAGATGCCTTTAATAAATATGCTTGGACTTTCCCTATAAAAAGGAAAACATCTGAAGAAGTAGTACAAGGTTTCAAACAAGCTTTTAAAGAAAGAAAGCCAAAATTCATTTTGACAGATGAAGGTACTGAATTTACAGGAAAACAGATCCAAAAATTATTCAAAGATAATAATATACATTGGTTTACGACTTATAATAAAGAAATAAAATCTGCAATAGCTGAGAGATTTAATAGAAGTATAAGAGAAAAATAATAAAATATATGCATGCTAACAATACTAAAAGATATATTGATGTATTACCCAAATTACTTGTTAATTATAACAATTCATATCATAGATCAATAAAAATGACACCCGTTGAGGCTTGTCGAGACGAAAATGAATCTCAAGTTTATAAAAATTTATATACGAAAAAGATCATAAAAAAACCTAAATTTAAGATAAAGGGGATATTGTTAGAATATCAAGAATTAAAAAAACATTCAGGAAAGTAGATGATTCTACATTTACTGAAGAGATTTTTATGGTTTCTGAAGTATTAAAAACAGATCCAATTACTTATAGATTAAAAGATTTAAACAGTAAAGAAATTGAAGGAACTTTTTATGAAAATGAAATGGTAAAATATAATAAAAAAGATGATGTATATAAAATTGAAAAAATCATAAAAAAGGAAGGAAATAAATATTTTGAAAAATGGTTAGGATATCCAGATGAATTTAATAGTTGGACATCTGATTTATACAATGTTTAAAGATAGATGGTATAATAAAAGTGATCCATGGGAATCATTAATATGATGATTTAACGGGGTGGGATCTATCACCCCCCGATAAATATAAATAAAACTGTTATTAATACATAATAAATAAATGAATGTTAACTTTTTTGACGGTGTTGAAATGGTTGAATCGATTGATATTTCAGATAATGAAGTTTCAGATAATAAAGCAGCGCATAATTTAAAGATGAAATTAATCTATGATTCTTCAGAAGAAGAAGAATATTTTTATGTTATAGACTATGAGAGTTTAAAACAAAGATATAAAAGTAGAATTAGTTATTTTAATCGAATAAAAAGGAGGTATAATATTACTCAAGAAGTTGAGGATATGTTTTTAAAATTTTTAGATTTTATGTATTATGAGAAGTCAGTTAATTATTATTATTTCATGAAAAAGATTTGTGATATTTTTAATATTGAAAATTATATAAAGGTCCAAAGACTTTGTTATAAAGTCAAAAAGAAATATGAAAAAATATGGAATGCCTTTAAAAAAATGTTTCCTAATAAATGGATGTGACAAGAATATGCACACACTGTAAGATTATAAAACCAATAGATGATTTCAATAAATTTAATCGTGACAGTGTTTGTAAAATTTGTAAATCTATGATTAGTTATACGAAATATAATTGTGAATGTGGAAAACAGTATACATATCTTCATAAACAAAGACATTTGAGAAGTAATTATCATATCAAACGAGTTGTGAAAAGTATTTAAAAAAATGTTTCCTAATAAATGGACATGTTACTGAGAGCAAAGACTATTAATAAACTTAGAAAAGGAGTAAAACTACTGAATATTAAACAACCTAAAGGTTGTAAGAAGGATAATTTAATTAGATTATTATTTAAATATATCAGAAAAACAGGTGAATATAAACCTGTTTTAGTAGAACTATTAAATTTAGATATATCAAAATACTTAGAAAAAAAGAAAAAAATATTTATTGATAAACTTGAAAAACGTAAAAAAATTAAAAAGATTTTTGATTCTTTTAGTTTACGATTCGATAAAAATAGTAATGATTTTAAATCTGTCTTTCCTGAAGAAAAGACACTAGAAGAAAATCTTGAAAAGTTATTTACAGAAGATAGAAAATGTCGAATATGCGGTAAATATTACGAAACTGAAGATGAAGAAAAACATATAAAGACTTAATGATTAAAAGACCAAAACAAAAGAGAAAATGTATTATTTGCGGTATATATTATAAACATTTAGAAAATCACATATCAAGTCGAAAACATAAAAAAGCATTATTAAATGATGAAGGTAATGTAGAAATTAAGGAATGTGAAACTGCTTATATATCTAGATTAAGATCATATAAAATTAATAATTGTAATAATATTAAAATCCCTCTAGAATTTTTAGAGGAGAAAAGAAAGGTTGTAATAAAAAAATAAAGCAAATTTTGGAAGAATTTAATGGTATAAAGGTAAATTTTAAATTGTTTTGTTTGTATAAGTTGAATGAAGAAATTCAAGAATTTACATTCAAAACTGAGAATCAAATTACATTAAAATCTAATGATTTACATACTTTTTATGATTATGTTATTGACAACTTAATAAATGAATCTGATGATATTATATCAAAAGGATCTGGTTGGAGTCTTGAAGAAATTAAATTTTTGGAATTGAGAATGAATAAGTATCAACCCTTGAGAGGATCAAGTTATATTGATTTACCTGAAAACATTAAATCTAAACAAGCTATAATAAATGTAAAAAATAAAGATAATAAATGTTTTATGTGGTCTATATTATCAGCAATTCATCCTGTAAAAAAAGATCCTCAAAGAGTATAAAAATATGAACAATATAAAGATGAATTAAATTTCAAAGGAATTGATTTTCCTGTTTCATTAGGCAATATTAAGAAATTTGAAAAACTAAATAATATATCTGTAAATGTTTATAGTTATGATGGTTCAATTTATCCACTTAGAATAACTAACAATAAATTTGAAAAACATGTAAACTTGTTTTAAATGAAAGATGAAAAAAATGATCATTATTGTTGGATTAAAAATATGAATAGTTTGATCAGATCACAAATTACTCATCATCGCATATTTTTATGTGATAGATGTTTAAATCATTTATATTCTGAGGAAAGATTAAAGATACATGAGGAATACTGTAAAGAGAAAGAAGCTGTCACAATTAATATGCCTAAAAAAAATGAAGTTATTCAATTTAAAAACTATGGAAGAAAAAAAAGAGTACCATATACTATATATGCTGATTTTGAATCTCTCTTACCTAAAATTGATACATGTGAGCAACATCAAACTAAATCATATACTGTGAAATATCAAAAACATGTAGCAGATGCATTTTGTTATTATATCAAATATGAAAATGAATACTTTAAACCTCCTGTTGTTTATAGAGAACCTGATACAATCAAAAAGTTTGTATCTATGTTAAAAGAGTATGCTCTTAAAATTGAAAAATTTATAAAAGAAAAACTAAAAAATTGGAAAGTATCAAATCAATGATAGAGTTCGATGAAAATCATTATAAAATAACTAATATTTGTCATATATATGAAAAACAAATCTTAAAGGACGAAAAAGTAATTGATCATTGTCATATAACTGGAAACTATGGGGATCCTGCTCATAATGTTTGTAATTTAAATTATCAAATTCCAAAATTTATTCCAGTAAAAATCCATAATTTAACAGGTTATGATTCTCATTTGTTTATAAAAGAACTTGGATTTGATAAATCAAAAATAGATACTATACCTAATACTGAAGAAAAATATATATCTTTCAGCAAAAAATAGGAGATATGAAATGGAGATATATTGATTCATTTAAATTTATGTCTTGCAGTTTAGATAATTTATCAAAAAACTTGAGTCCAGAGAATGAAATAAATAGATGTCCTCCAAAAATACGGAAAATGAAATATATTAAATACTTAAAATCGAAATTTAGAGAGACATCATTACATTTTCCTGATGATAAATTAGATCTCATTACAAGAAAAGGTGTATATCCCTATGATTATATGGATTCTAGAGATAAATACAAAGAAACAGAATTACCTTCAGAAGATAAATTTTATAATAAATTGAATGAATGTAATATAACTGATGAAGAATATAAACATGCTCAACGTGTTTGGAAGAATTTAATATGAAAAATTTAGGTGAATATACAGATTTATATGTGAAAACAGATGTATTAATTTTAACAGGTGTATTAGAAAATTTTAGAATGTTTGTTTAGAAACCTATAAATTAGATCCAGATTGGTATTTTAATGCTCCTGGTTTATCTTGGGATGCAATGTTAAAAATAACAAATGTTAAATTAGATTTATTAAATAATTATGATGTGATTCTCATGATAGAAAAGGGTTTAAGAGGAGGTGTTTCACAATGTTGTAATAGATATGGAAAAAGCAAATAATAAATATATGAAAAATTATGATAATAGTAAAGAATCCAATTATTTAATGTTTTTAGATGCTAATAATTTATATGGATGGGCTATGAGTCAATATTTACCATATGGAGAATTTAAATGGTGTAATCGTGATGAAATAAATTATGTTAAACGTGAAGTATATAACCATAAAAAAAAAGATGATTCAGAGAATGGATATATATTTGAAATTAGTTTAAGATATCCAAAAGAGTTACATGATTATCATTCAGATTTACCATTATGTCCTGAAAATAGAATTCCTGAAAATTCGAAACAAGGTAAGTTATTAACAACTTTATGCGATAAAGAGAAATTTATAGTTCATTATAGAAGTTTAAAACAATATTTGAAAATGGGTTTAAAGGCTGTAAGAGTACATAGAGTATTACAATTTAAACAATCGAATTGGTTGAAGAAATATATAGATTTAAACACTGAAATGAGAAAGAAAGCTGCTAATGATTTTGAGAAAGATTTTTATAAATTGTTGAATAATTCAGTATTTGGAAAAACTATGGAAAATATAAGAAAACGAATCGATGTAAGATTATGTTGTAATTATGATCAAGTTAAAAAATTAATTGCAAAAATTAATTTCAAATGTAGAACTATTTTTGATAAAAATTTGGTAGCTGTTCACATGAAAAAACCAAAACTATATTTTAATAAACCGATTTATGTTGGAATGAGTATATTAGATTTATCTAAACATTTAATGTATGATTTTCATTATAATGTCATGAAACCGAGATATAAGGATAATATTAAGTTATTATATATGGATACAGATAGTTTTATATATGATATTAAAACAGATGACTTTTATGTAGATATGAAGTCAATAATTGATTATTTCGATACATCTGATTATCAAGTAAATAATCCATATAATATACCTAGATGTAATAAAAAAGTATTAGGTGAAATGAAAGATGAAAATAGCGGTGTGATTATGGAAGAATTTGTAGGTTTAAGAAGTAATATGTATTCAATAAGATTAGAAAAACAGAGTGTTGAAGAATATAATAATAATGAAGAAGATATAGAAAACCATAAAAAATATGAGACTAAGAAGTCTAAAGGAACTAAGACTAGTACCGTTAAAAACAGAATACCATTTGAAGATTATAAAGACTGTTTATTAAATAAAAAAGATCAATATAGAACACAGAATTTAATTTGAAGTAAGACACGTGAATTATATTCACTTCAAGTGAACAAGATAGCTTTATCAGCAAAAGATGATAAAAGATTTATATTAGAAGATAGTATGAATACTAGAGCTTTAGGACATTATAAAAATGTTAATTCTATATAAATGGATGAGTGCTTAGGTGGAGATTTAAATTTCACAAATTCTGAAGACTATTTGACTTATCTTTGTAAAGAATTGTATGATCATACTAAAAAACTATTATCAGAAAGTTTTCAAAGGATTAGGAGTTTTATATGTTATTTCAAAGAACTTATTCTATTATGATTAGCAGGGTGGATTTATATTTATAAAAATGTTTACTAATAAATGGAAGAGTTCAATAGACTGAGAGGTTATCCTAAAACGTTTAAATTAAATGATTTAAATCCTGGGGAATATGATCTGATATCATTGAGAAAAATTAATACTAAATATGGAGATTCAGTAATCGTAAAGTTAGATGTGGAAGCTGTGGTGAGGTGAATTTTACACATAAATACAATAAAACTTAAACACATAAATACATTAAAGATACTCACTAAATAGTTCCACCAGGCTCAACCGCGTTAACGTATAGTGGGGTCCGATTGGACCAAAGTACATTGCGTTTTGTTAAAATAATTAATCACTCCCTTTTTGTGGCCAACTAACAATTTATTTATAGAATACATGAAATCTCAATTTTAAACATTAATATACAAAAATACACAATTATAAATGAGTTCCAAATTTACCTAACTTGACCTCGGGTGCACAGTTTATTTTGCATTAATTTGCATATTTATAAATCCAAACTAGTAATTAATTACACAATACATATATATTCAATTTTGCAAAAACTCCCATTTATCATACCCTTGCCCTTCCACTATTGGATTACATCAGCTACTTAAACATTCATGTACACATTTTAAAAATCAATATATAATTTCCATACCTTCATACATAGGACTCTCACTGAGTGCTGTAGCTGACCTCTGCACGTAGGAAAGGGTGGCACAATTAATTGAATGTTTAGTTCATTGATTCTGAAATGTTCATGGAAATACTACCAGTCTGCGAACACTATTGCGTATCATCAGGTGACGAAAAGTTTTGCCAAGTATTATTTTGGAGATGGGCACACTGTCCACTTTCCCTCTCCTCCTCTTAAATGATGGCTTAAGTCCCAGCGGCTCTTGAGTGAACATGCGTACAGGCCCTTGCCTAAAGAGTGGAGATTCGTCTGCTGCTTAGGAGCCCTGGATTGATGCTCCGCAAATATTCCGTGCACACAGTATTACAGCTACCACGGCTTAAATGCAGCTAAAGGAGCAAGGTCCTATACCGCGCCGTTTTGGTGGTAGAGCTGTGTGTACTGCAACCAAATAAAACATGACGACCTTCTTCCATTTTCTGGTCGAACTGCCCGAAGAAAATGCGCCCTCGCGCTGAGTTAGGCTCGGCTCGTCTTGGCTACGAGTCGCCTTCTATACCGGACTCACTACGTCGGCTCCTCGGCAAAGGCATTTGCCGCCCGAGACAGGAACCGCGGACGCCGGGTCAGAGATGCATCATCAAATGCATGTAGGATCGGACTTCACAACAAATTACAAGTACCACGCACTTGGAGTGCTCTCTTCTCGAGCTCAGAAAAGCAACTAACTATTTTTTACATTTCTAAAACTTTCAAACTTTACAAACAAGGGGAACGACACAAAACAGGGAGGAAATCCCCCCAACTCTCATTCGCTGTTCCCAAACGCTATAAAAAAGGAGGAGGTCCAAAAATGCTTCACCATTGGTCTTTGAAGCGACGCTCATTTTTTATGCGTTCCACTAAAATACAAGAACCAGAGGGCATTCTCGCCAACCGGGTGGTCCCAAGGAGGTACCCCGACGCGAGCCACACCTGACAGGGCTATAAATTTTCAAAGATTTGTAGCTCAACTTTGACATTTTGCTGCAATTAAATCTCTGAATATTTACAATCCATGTCAGTGCGCACACAACCCAACGGCGCCAAAAAAAATCCCAATTCCGTCTGTGCACAGGCCTAGCTATAAACATAAATCACAAACATAGTATACATTTTAAATTACAATACACATTCCCGTTTTTCCCAGGGTTACGTATCAAGATATGTGATTACAGTATCACATATTTTCACCCCCCTGAACAGAAAAAAAGTCAAGCTAGGTTTACAAAATATTATACAGTACACTTTACATCACCATTATTTGTTCACAGATTTTCCCTCACTTCTTCTCACAGTTCACAATTTTTTTTGTTTACAGTTCGAATCATATACATTTACACACAAGTACTATCTGATCTACATTTGTATAATTTCACAATTTTATACTCTACACATTTTAATTTACAACGCAATACGACCACAACAAAACAACTGTCAGTCCAGGCGTTCCTCTGTTTACGATTAAACATCTGCTCGTTGCCAGGCAACCCCCCAAAACCCTTCTCCAAATTCGCTCGGAGACCGGAAGTCCGAACTCGCGCCTTGCGTAGCTCGATTCAGAGCAGAAACGCGGCTGGCTGTCCGCATCGCCATTCACATCGTATTTTTCCATTTAGCACCAAAGAGCAGGTAAGTATCTTAGCATGTTTTTTAGTATGTTCTTTAGCAATGTTATCTCTGTGTTTTACACACACGTGAGTTATTTGATGTGGAAATGAAATTTGGCTGTCTAATTTTACAAGTCAACTTCATTCTCTTTGTCATCTGACCTGCGTGCTACATTGGCGGGAAATCCAAATCGTCACAACTGATACTGTGTTAAAACAATCGCTGATCTCTCTTTCAAATGTTATTATTACTTATTTTTAATCTAAATTTACGTCTATTTTCCATGTGATTTGAAATTTTATTTTATGTTTTATTTCGGCGCATTTTGCATGTATTCACGAGCTACCCAAATTTTTTTGAATAAAGTTTATAGATTTCCCTAGGACATCTTTTAAATTTAATGTTTTGGTATTTAATTTAAACGACCCGCGTTTTAAATACCTGTATTGGTTCACTACATGAATCATGCTTCTAACGCAGCTATATGTTATTTATTTATTTATTTTTATTCTTAATTTATCTTTTATTGTCATTCACTTATATTTATATTAAAATCTGTATATTGTTATTCCTCTGTGATTCTCTAATCTTGTACATAATTATTCATTTTTACTATGCGTTCATTACCTATGTATTAATGCATTTCCTCCATGCCTATATGTGAACATCCACATATGCTAAGCTTCCCCCACGTTGAAGAGAATGACCTTGAATCTTTGGCTTGGATACTCTGCCTCGGAACCAGTTTTTTCTCACCGAAAGAGTCGACCTTCTTAGAAGTCTGCCAAGCACTGGCTTTTTCATACCAGCCCGCCGTCAGCTGTTTTTTTTTTTTTTTCTGAGAGGAGCTGCCCTTATTATTTAAAGCATTGTTTGCAAATTTCCTTTCCATTTTTTTTTATTATTTATTTATTTTGATTGTATACCTTTGAATGTAATCCTTTCACTATTTAAAACATCCGTTGTCATGATTTTAAAATATTTTGCAGCGATATCAACGATCTGAACCCCTAATTCGATGCCTGTAATCAAGTTTGTTGTCATAATTAAACAATATTTTGCAGCAATATCAACGATCTGAACACCCAATTCAATGCCTGTCATCAAGGCCGCCTGGTTTGTATATGGTGGAGTATTTGTTTGTTGTTATTGTGCTATATATATATATATATATATGTGTCTTTTACTTTATTTACTTATTTACTTATTTTGATTACTGATTATTTTTATTTTTTGTTATTTAAATTTACTTGCAAGTTAGTCCCCCCCCCCTTTTTTTTTGAAGCTGCAACTGGCCGACTGCCATTCACTACTCTTATGTATATCATTATATCTGTGTATATCTGTTTTGGCTATATATTATCAGATTATATAAATTTTTCAGCGATACCTTCAGCCATATGGACACAACTGTAACCTGACGCTTTTTGAACAGATGGGAGCTGTACCCTGACAATTTTGAGATATGGAAGTTCAACTACTGGTCGTATCTTTTTATTTCTTCATTTTGTTATTGTTATCCTTCTCATTATGATCTATTTATTTATTATTTTATTTATTGTTAATTCTACCCTGTATTTGAAAATTATATTTATTATTATTTTTATGTATTTGAAAAAAAAATTTTCTTTATTTGTTGTCTGACTTGCCCCCCCCCCTTTTTGACTGTACTCATCTTATTTTTCTACACTGCCCTACGAGTTCGTATGTCCGAATCTCCCTGCTCTTATCCCCACTTACATAGTATTTGACAATGTCCATTTTTATAACGTAGACTAATTTTTATTTTGTTTGGGAGGGAAAAAAATTATTTATTATTTTCTTTTTATTCAAAATTTTCCGAGTCTCCGTTTTTATTTTGTTCTCAAACATTTTAATTTAAACCTAAACTACTCACTTATGTACATATTATTTATACTTCAGATATCTCTTATTTTTACGTCCACTAAATTATTTACTTTACTTATATTCTCATTTGAATTATTTATCTTTTATCAATGTCCGTTCATTTATTTAATATTTACTTGCATAAAATGGACGGGAATCTAGAACTTTTTAATTTTGCTGCTGAGTTCTGCCTGCCTGCCTTATGCGCGAACTTCGTCTAAGCCGGTCATTCCACTTGTTCGAGGGGTTTAGTGTTTTCGGAGAGACTCCGGTTTTTTTTTTATGTTTTCTTCCGGTGAAGGCCTTGCTAACTTCGCCTTATCTAACGCGCTATGATCAGTTTCGTTTTCCCGGAGGTGCGCTTTTCTTATCTGTTTCGTAAAAATTTTAAGTACCACGCACTTGGAGTGCTCTCTTCTCGAGCTCAGAAAAGTAACTAACTATTTTTTACATTTCTAAAACTTTCAAACTTTACAAACAAGGGGAACGACACAAAACAGGGAGGAAATCCCCCCAACTCTCATTCGCTGTTCCCAAACGCTATAAAAAAGGAGGAGGTCCAAAAATGCTTCACCATTGGTCTTTGAAGCGACGCTCATTTTTTATGCGTTCCACTAAAATACAAGAACCAGAGGGCATTCTCGCCAACCGGGTGGTCCCAAGGAGGTACCCCGACGCGAGCCACACCTGACAGGGCTATAAATTTTCAAAGATTTGTAGCTCAACTTTGACATTTTGCTGCAATTAAATCTCTGAATATTTACAATCCATGTCAGTGCGCACACAACCCCACGGCGCCAAAAAAAAATCCCAATTCCGTCTGTGCACAGGCCTAGCTATAAACATAAATCACAAACATAGTATACATTTTAAATTACAATACACATTCCCGTTTTTCCCAGGGTTACGTATCAAGATATGTGATTACAGTATCACAGAAGATAAAGAAAAAGAGTATTACCTTGCGAATAAACATGGAAAACTTTCTGATGTATCAATAAATAAAATCAATAAAGGTAGATATATATTTAAGTATTCGGGTATGATTGGTGATAAATACGTATATGAATTAGAGAAAGCTTAATCATTTTTCAGTGGGGGGCGTCACCCCCCCCCGCCCATTATAATTATCATATGTCTTGTATATTCATAATGATTTCATATTTTTATAATTCTTTTTAATTTTATAAAAAATGTTAAATTTAGTTAAACATTTTGAGTTTTCTATTAAATATATGGGGGGGTCTCAACCCCACCCTTTAAAAACAGGGGGCTTCCATTCATTTGGTGGTCCTCTTTTTTCACGCATTTATTTTATATAATTCACTGCATACTTTTAATATGTCTAGCTTTTTAACTAAAAATGTTCACTGTTTAAAGGTACATATATTAGAAGACTTCCATTCAGGTCCTCTTTTTTCACGCATTTATTTTATATAATTCACTGCATACTTTTAATATGTCTAGCTTTTTAACTAAAAAAGTTCACTGTTTAAAGGTACATATATTAGAAGACTTCCATTCAGGTCGTCTTTTTTCACGCATTTATTTTATATGTCTAGCTTTTTAACTAAAAAAGTTCAGTAATTCACTGTTAATATTTGGTCTCAATGTAAAAAAGGTATATATACACCTTTTTAGCTATAAAAATCATGTTTTTAATATTAAAATGGATCAAGACCTTTTTTTTCATAAAAAAAGATAAAAAAAAGCTATAAAATCATGTTTTTTAGTGTATAAAGAATATGTGCGCTCAGACGTGCGTATAGACACTATTATCTACTCTAAGAAAGACCTATTTTTTACTGTAAAAGTAGTAAATTCATTACATTATATAAGGAAAGTCATGTGGTGCCCACATCAGATTTTTACTAATGTGATCGAAATAAGAAAAAAATTGGTTAAAATGCACGGGCGGAACTTCTAGTTAAATTATGGAATTATGCTAATCTAAATTTTATGATGCAACGATATTAAATAACATAAGCTATGCAAATTATGATGTATATTTTAAAAATAAAATAAATATGAAGAACTTATTCTGCGAATTCGGTTCAAACATTTAATAAGACCATAAAGACCATATTCTTCCCTGTAAAGACCATATTCTTCCCTGTTTCCGAAGATGTCAAGATAAAAAATATGTGATCATATTTTTTACAAAGGTGCCGATTTGTATGAAAATACTAAAAAATAAAATAACTACAAAATAAATTCGAAATTAAAAAAAAAACTAATTCCGAGGTTCACCTTCCCTGGTTCTAAAGTACACGTTTTTCGCTACTTTCTGATATAAGAAAATTATCTACTTTTTTTTATATAAAATTATATAATGTTATCTACTGTATTCTCTGAATCGAAATTTCTTTATCAAGTTACCGTTACGTATAAAAAAAACTTGTTATAAAGTCCCATTCGATTATTTCGATGCCATCCTAATCCTACACTTAAAAAGGAATCAGAAATCTTGTGTTCCAATTGATTATATGTTGTTTTGCAGATTGTTTTGGATCTTTGTTCTGCAACAGGGTTCCATTTCCCAAAAGAATAAAAGAACAATTCGGGATTCTTGATCTCGTGTCTATAATATAATAGCACGAAATCTGCTGGAATGGATAACTTATAAAATTGCAACTAAATCTCAAACTACGGGAAACAATACTGAAAGTAAATATTTCTAAGAACAAAACAATAAGAGATTATTAAGAACAAAACAATAAAGGATTGTTAAGAACAAGATAATAAGGGATTATTAAAATTATTCTAAAATATCGGGAATGCATCTACTCTTGATTTGCTCATCTATTCACAATCCATTGCCATTTCCATAGGAATAAAATATATTTCATCATTTTAATAAATTTTCCCGACAAAAGTTGTTTCTTAACTTTATGATATATCTTGTGGAATAGTGTGTATGAAAATGGACCCAAATTTCTGCATAACTAACACCTCTACATATTTAAAAGTACTAAAAAACGTAATCAGGAGCAATCGAAACTAATAATTCTATAGATATCTTACAATATCACAAAACAACTCTCAGGCACAATAAAACAGCAATTAAATGGTTAGCTAACTGACAAAATAGAAGAATTTATTTTCATAACATTGACACATGTGACAACTCAAGTTAACTCATATTATATCAACTGAACGATGACTTACATATATACTCCCCAATTAAATCTCTAGAAAGCGGTCGCAAAATGCAAAGTTCTATACAGTTGAGAAAATTCCTGTGTTTTCCAGAAATTAGCAAATAGACGATATTTCGCAAAATATGGCTCCAAGGTCAGCAACCCTACCTTCACATAATAGTAATTGTTCCTTGTCAAAGTGTTTTTCCTTGGTGAGAGGCGTCATACCACGAAGCATTTTACGCATTCGTGACATATTCTTTTTTAATAATAAAGTGAGATACCTGTTTGTGTTCTTGTGCATATGTCTGTGCGGTCTGTAACTGAAAATAAAATCTAAGCGTCGTACGACCATGAAATTTGGTACACAGGTACTTCAGGGCCCGAATAGGTGCATTATTTTAAATTTCTAAACAATATAAACAAAAAAAAAACATAGGAGCAGCTAATCCCGGCTGTGAGTACACATCAAAGGGATCCCTTTCCTAGGGTTACAGGTACAGAAATCCTCAGAATTTCACATCTTATTTTTCACAAGCTTTTACTCAACAATCAAAAGTATTAAGATATCAAAATGGTTATTTAATTATTAGCATTTTATGAGGAAGATTCTATCTTATATCATGTTGCTCGGCAACGCAAGTAAATTAAATGTGTTTGTTAATTTTTATTATTACTTTCCCTGCAATACATGGTAATGTATAGGGAAAGTATTGGAATCATGCCGAAAATCGCAACTCGAGTTTTCGACGGATCTACACGTTTCGAGACCTCTGGAATACGAAAAACTATTTCTAGCGTGACGTCTGTGTGTGTGTCTGTGTGTCTGTCTGTGCAGATTTTGTATCCACTCTAACTAAAAAACTATTTGACCGATTTTCATAAAATTTGGTAGGTTTAAGTCACTTGTGGGCGAGTCTGGTGCTGATTAGTTTTGGGTACGATTCGGGATAAAAGAACCCGCCTTTTTCTTTTGCAAAATGGCCCGCAAAAGCTTGTATCCACTCTAGCTGAAAATCAAATGAACTAAATTTTACAAAATTTGGTAGATAAGTCGCTCGTGGATCACCCTGATGCTGATTAGATTTTGGTACGATTCGAAAAAAAATAACCTGCCTTTTTTTGCAAAATGGCTCGCAAAAATCGACAAAATCTAAAATAAAAAACTACGTATGCTGAAATATATCCATTAAATGCTTGTTTTATGCGTAATTTTTAACGAAGAAAATAATAAGACCAACCCCATTACACTGGGACTAGCCGTTCTCGAGATATTTTCGTTTTTTCGTTTTTTCACTACGCCACCTTTGGAAATGACTCCAGTTACCAAATGAGAACGAAAATTGAATTAATAGTGAATTAAATTTAATTAAAATAAAGAGAATGTGTATATAAGTCTGCGGAGAAAGTCATGTGCTGCCCACATCAGATTCTTGTTTTTTCGATTTGAATAATAAATAAATGGATATAAAAATATATCTTATAAATAAACGGTTTTATTTTTCTTTTAATTATATTAATTGCGGACTGCGTACATCACTTTCATTTATTTTGATAAAGAGTTTTCAAGCTTATGTGTTTAGCTAATAAACTCATACATTGTGGAAGCAACAAGCACACAAGTGTAATAGAAGATCTTTGCTTACAGCTCTGAGGTTTTTCACGCAACAGCATCTTTACCTGAACTAATTTACTTCGAGGGCATTTTTAATTAGGCATTTTACGATATTTTAACGAAATGTAATATCAGTTAACCTCCAGCTACCAATACACATCTAACAGATACCGTTACGATCTTCTACCACGTTCCTCTCCTAGAGGTTTTGAAAAGTTTCGTTTCTATTACTTTCCTTATATACATAATGTATAAGGAAAGTATTGCGACGGGGTCGAAAAATCGATTTCGAGTTTTCGACGGGAGAGCACGTTTCAAGCATCCCTGATCACGAATCAAACATTTTTGAGGTGATGTGTATCTGTGTGTGTGTGTGAAAGTATGTGTGTGTGTGTGCGTGTGTGTGTGTCAGTGAGTCTGTGGAAACGATAACTGACGAACGAAATTTGGTACAAAAATCACAATCCGTAAACACAGGAAGCCTATTATTTTTATACGCATTCGAATGTTCAGAACCCCCCTAAATTTTCGAGTGAAATTTTGAAAAAAATCGTCAACAAATCAAAACCACTAATAAAATTACGCAAATAGACATTTCTTATGTAATTTTTATTAGAAAACGATTGACATAAATTTTAGAACGCTAACGTGAACCGTTCTCGAGATATTGCACATTTTTAAAATAAAATGTCAAAAGTTATATAAAATATAAAAAAATATTTCCTATTGAGAAACATGTTCACTTTTCATATGTAATACCATGCGATAAATTGGGTGACATCATTCTGGTGGATCTTGCTCGTTCCATTCAAAAAAAAAAGATACCTTGAGTAATACTTTTGTATTTGAACGCCAATAGTCATTTATCTGCTGTAAGAATAACTTATTTCTCCGTCCATAACGCCAGGCGAGATTTTGGTGACGAATTTGGCGGAATGTCGCCAACTTGGCGACATTTTTAATTGTTGCCAAATTAACAAAATTCTCGCCAAACTGATAAAAATGACGCTAAATCAATGAAAATGACGACTCATTGAAGGAAATTCAATATCTTGGAAAGAATATAAGTATCTACTATAAGAATAACATTTTTTTTAACTGTAAAAGTAGTAAATTCATTGCATTATATAAGGAAAGTCATGTGTTGCCCACATCAGATTTTTTTTATTTGCGGAGAGAGTGGTTTTTTTTGCGAATAGCGTGCGTGGAAATTTGGCAAGAGATTAGAATTTGAATAAAATTGAAGAGTGTTATCTGTAAATCTATTATTTAAGTAGCGGGCGTTTATTTACTACTGGAGCAACGCCGGGTATTTAGTTCTTGTAACAGCGTAAAGCAGCTAATTTCTTTCTGTAACCGGTGATTGTCTTAATATTTAATTGCCCTGTCATGTTAACTTGATGTTGTCAACTAATTTAATTTGGAAACTAGATTTTTTCTGCAGTGCTTCTTTTTGTCAATTTTCTCTTGTGGTTTATGGTAACCAATTTAGTTCCCAAAATATAGTTTTTTTCGTTAATTTGTATATTTGTTTTTTTCACTATTTGTACGGGATTCCCAGGAAAGGCCTTAGGAGCCCCAATAACTTTGTAAGAAAATGTCCAGAAGTGATTAGATATATCTCGAATAAAGTGACAATACTTGATCCAATAAAAGGGTGCACTGCCCCTAGCAAATAATTTATAAAGTTAGGATATTGAACTAGCCAACAAAACAAGATAGACAAATGCTTCAATTACACAGTTGTAATCACTGCCTAAGTAATCAATACAAAAACTATTTCAGAAAGCATTCATTTCGAACAATAGTGTTATCGGCGAATGGTTGGTCTATTCCAGAATGGTACAATAAACAACACTTACATGAACGGAAATGTATTGTAAAGCCTGTTGAAAATTACCTTCGTCAGAAAGGATGGCTATTTGAATTCCAGAAAAACCATTAGCAAGCTCTTCGACGAACATTGAAGATGTCACTATGTTATAGTTCCTGATGATACAACTTTTTAAAAGGGAATTATTGCCTTTACTATACGCGCTGCGTTCATACTTGTTCTCAGTTGCTATTTGTTATAAAAAGTTCCACATTATTGTAACTTTTCCCCGGCCGCCCAAATAGTTGCTCACGTCCTTGGTCGAGTCGGACGGTCTGGGTCTTCAACATTGTTGTAACTGTCGTCAATCTCGCTTTGTTGCTTAATTCGTTACCCTGATTTTTCACTAGATGCGCTGCATTTACTTTTTTCGATCGGAGATGGTCACTTTAATATACCGACCTAACGTGTGCACTCACATACCTTTCCTTACAAAGTTAGTGGAACGCTCGGAGACTTTCCTAGGAGCCCTGTATATGTTCATTGTTGAATAATTTTGGCATAAATCGACCTGATTCATTTAAGAAAACCTATCTACCTAATATACATTTTGTGCTAAGATATCACCAAAATAAATTTCTTTAGAGTTAAACACATGACACATTCATCTTTCTTGTCGCGATATATACATTCCTTCCATAAAGCACCCTGATGTTTATTGTCTCAGACTCCATTGACTTCAATGTTTTACTCCAGGTGTTTCAAACTGCAACTCGTAAAAGCGACTGGCAAATCGAGTTACCGATTCAAAGATCTCTCAAGGAAGGAATTTTATTCGTCTGCGCAGTTTTGTTATTTTGACAAGATAGCTGCAGATGGAACATATTCCACTTCAAACAGCACTGCTTTTCAGTTGAATTTGTAAATTATATATCTTCCAAAGACTGTATTGTTTTATATGTGCCTATTGTTCCAGTGATAGAGCAAATATTTTTGGAGAAAAAGAGAAGTCATGAGAACTAAAGTGCCATATGTCTTTCGGATCATATTCTGAAAAAGCTTTACATTATGTTTTCACGAAACATCAAAACTCTGAACATATTTCAATAGGCAAAAGTGTATGTAATAGACACATGTATATGATATTATACTATAAGAACATCATTAAAATTCACTAATGAATCTTGACTTTCTTTACAATTTATAGTAGGGGACACTGGGACACAAAGGACACTAGCAAGAAAAACTAAAAAACTAAATTATAAATAGGACATTGTTATATTTATTACCATTCTATTGGAATCAATATCTTTGAAACTTTTCTTTTTTTTTCTCTACGAAATATGTCAAGTAGCTAACGCTTCTGATTCATAATGTATGGCACAGACGGCTATGTGGATTCTCTGCTGTTGTTGTTGTTTTTTATTTTGGATGTGATATTTTTAAATTTTATATTATGCTTTTCATCTTCATCAACAAGTTTAAATAAAGGATTTGCTTTGTACAGAACTCTATAGGCTTTCTTCTCATTTCATATGCCCTTTAAGCTTTATCATAAAACAACTCTGGTAAATAAGTGTAGAAAAATAACATATTAGACTTGCGCCATCGCCATCTGCACTATTTGACAGTATGTGTTTATCGCTTACTCCGATCGCATGGCTTCCCTGTTGGAGTGACTGCAAACAATATACGATGAAACATACAAATGTTTCACAGTTCATAATTAGTCGTTTGCGATCTGATTTGGTGGGGAATAAACTACGTTCGATTAATCTATCAAAATTGTATATTTTCTGATTTCTTATACTGTAGAATATAGTGAGAAAATATTGTTTAGGACCTCCTGAACACGTTTTGACTATTTTTTAGAGTGATGTCCGTCTGTCTGTCTACCGTCCGTCTTCTTGTGTATACAATAACTGCCACAAATATTAAAGGATTTTCATAAGAAATTTTACTCAACATGTTGGCAAATGACATTTTACTCAACATGTTGGCATAGGATAAAATTTGACATAATTTTGCACAAAAGGGGTTATTTATGTCTCAGTGACCACGAAACTTAAGAGTTTCAATCATTTTAATAAAAAATAGACTCGATACAATTTTTGTGATCGTGGTGTCATGAGCCCCCCCCCCCACATACACACACACTTTGAATGGTATAAGTCCCCCCCCCCACACACACACACGAGAGGTAGATTGTAAAAATTTGAATCAATCGAAAGATTTTTCAAGCTCTTTGAAATGAAGTGGGGCAACCCAGTAGTTAACGCGCGGAAATTTCCCGAACGCCAAGAGGTCGATTCCCAGCCTGCTCAAACAGTCTCCGTGTTCACGCAGAGTACGGGCGCATTAAATATGTAGGTCCGTAAGTCCTCCCGAGAGGTTGGTGGTAGGGGAATGAGGGTATAGTCCCTATGAATGGCTCCCCCACTGGGATCCGGTCTAAATTGGGTGACACTGCCCGGCCTTCCAAACAGATATCTTACACTTTCGGATAGGTCGGGCAACGAAGAAGAAAAAGTTATTTTAAATGAAGTCTAATAAGCTATAATTGGGATCATTTGGATCAATGATACAGATGTTTCAATTTTTTTTTCTTGCAAAATTTGAAAAAAAATCGCAAGCTACTTAGAAATGGATTCTAGTAACAGAAAGACGAGTTAAATCAGCCTCCAGTTAATATTACATAGCATGCTACGACCTAGCAAGTTCATTATTTGATTTTTACTTAAAACAGACTTTACTAGTGAAAACAAATTATTTGCATATATACAATATTTGTTGTAAATTTTCTACAAAAATACATTCTTAAGGAAAAGTAAATAAACATGATAAAATGGATTAGCACAAAACTCCCATTTCGAACGCAAAACACAAATTTACAGTCGATTTATGCAATAGAGGACTGGCCACTCGATGAAAACGATTAGCATATTTAACTGCAGGTGACAGCATGTTGTGAGCTATGGACATATACTCTCGGATTATGGTGGATTTATGTGTTTCATGGATTGCTCTCGAGTGGAACAATATGCATATTCAAGAAGAAACTGTTTCTTCTGTCTTTGCTAATGCAAATCCTTTATTTTTTTTTCCTTCTGGAGACAAAAACTCGTTTTGCCTTTGAAACCAGTTAGCTTCATTATATTTCTGTATACTTCTGATTTACCAAAAACCTTTTATTCAAAGGTAGTATTACAGTAATTGGAGTGAAATTTTACTTTCACATACTATAACAGGGATACAGTACTTTTTTACCAACAGCTTTCTAAATAGAAACTTTAAGATACAAAACATTTTAAGATCTGAAAAGATTTCGAACAATTTTTAAAAGATTACTCTCTTTCTTTCTTTCTTTCTTTCTCTACGTCCTCCCCCCTTTCTGAAAGTCACTAAGATGTTGTAAATTTGAAAAATAAAATGTATATAAAATTTCCTTTCTCTACGTCCCTTCCCCCTTGAAAGTTATACTCTCTACGTCCCCCCCCCCCGATTCCAAATTATACTTATTAAACCCATATTATACTCTCTATAATAATCTCTTCCCGTTTATAAATTTTATTCTATCTACGTCACCCCCCCCCCCTCCTTCCAAATTATACTCTCTACGTCCCCTCTCCCTTCCAAAGTCGCTAAGATGTTGTAAATTTGAAAAATAAAACGTTTATAAAAAATTTCAGAATTTTTTTAACCCTCTAATGTATGTACCATCCTGTTAACTCGAGCTTACGGTTATCTCACGCTCCCTGGCGAGTTAAATCGGAACAATAGAGACCCGTTTCTACCTCAATTATCTGCTTTATTCTAAAAACAAATGGGTAATTATTATTAAATACCCTCAATCCAAATAAGTCTAAACTCAGTTATAAACAATCTGATGTAGGCAGCACATGACTTTCGCTGCAGACTCATATTCACGTTCTCTTTATTTATTCAATAATTCATTATATTGAGTTTAATTGCACAAAATAACACCTATGATTATTTTAAATTACACCAAATTTGCACTTTTAATTCAATTTCCGTTTTCATTTGGTAACTGGGCTTATTTTCAAGAGTGTCGTAGCGAAAATGAGAAAAACTAATCTCGAAAACGGCTAGTCTTAGAGTAATGGGGTTGGTCCTGATATTTTAATTTTCAAAAAATTAAGTATAAAATATTGATTTAATTGATTGAGTAATAGAGTTGGTCTTATTCTTTTTATTGTCAAAAATTACATCTAAAACCAGAATTTAAGTTATATATTTGAGCATATGTAATCTTTTATTTTAGATTTTGACAATTATTGCGGACCATTTCGCAAAAAAGGCAGGATCTATTTTTCGAATCATACCAAAATCTAATCAGCTCCAGGGTAAACCACAAATGACTTATCTACCAAATATTGTGAAATTTGGTCCATTAGTTTTCACCTAGAGTGGATACAGTAATTTTTGCGGACCGTTTTACAGAAAAGGCAGGTTATTTTATCCCGAATCGTACCAAAATCTAATTAGAACAAAGGTCACAAGCATGGTCCTTACCAACCAAATTTTATGAAATTCGGTCAATTATTTTTTCAGTTAGAGTGGATACATATATTGCACAGACAGACAGACACACACACACAGAAGTCGCACTAAAAATAGTTTTTTGCGTGCTAGAGGTCCCAAAACATGTAGATCCGTCGAAAACTCTGCGATTTTTGGTATGATTCCAATATTTTCCCTATACATTACCAATTTTACTATTATTCGTGGTAACCGTCTGTCGTTTCCGGAACTTGAAATCTGTCAAACATTCATATATACTGTGAAATTCTTGTCTTCAGGATAGCAGTTTCTGTACCAAAATATCATAACTGTAACTCAATCCTGGAAAATAAACAATCTAAGTTCTAATGACCAAAGAAGCACACACGGACAGTTTTAGAGGTCGGCAAAGCATATTTATTAACTTACATGTACAACGTAAAAGTACTATTGGTACCTTTGATACATACCATGAATTACATAAATAATACTTAATACAATTTACGTACTCATGGCAATGCTATCTTAACCTAAAAGAACCCTCGAAATAGCTGTATGCTACATTATTATTTTTTTAACTTAAGTGCTTATATGTCTTTTCAATTTTTATTTTTCTTATTTTCTGTACTTATGCGTTGTTAAGTTTTCCTTTTCACTATCTTAAAAACGTTTTATTTTCGTGCAACCCCCACGCGAAACCATCAATAAACTCTGAATAATACCTCATCTATCCCCAATAGGCACACACTCTGTGCAACTCTGAGAACTACCATCTCTGGCCACAGAGGTATAGGTAATTACTTTTAATACTCGCCGATAACTTTCCACCATGCGCAACCTCTTGGGAACCACAATAATAAGCAATCTGACGTAAACTTTGATTCTATTCCAATGTAGAATCCCCGTCTTGACTGGCTTCGTGATTGATCCATCAAACCAGAAGACGGTATAGGCTGTTGGTACAGATAAAAATCATGCTATAAATGCAAATGAAGGAAATGATAACAAACTGATTATCGTGACTTCACAAAACTCAGTAAAACTAAATTAGCAACACTAAAATGAGGAAGTACTAGTCACCTGAGACAATACTGGTGGACAATACTGGTTAGATAGTAATCAAGACGTAATACAAGCTAAAGAAAACATTTACTGAGACAAAATGACTTATCTACCCGTTTTGGTATGAAATGACTGCTTTTTACTTTCCTTATATACAATAATGTATAAGGAAAGTATTGTGACTGGGTCGAAAATTCGAATTCGAGTTTTCGACGGGAGAACACGTTTCAAGCATCCCTGATCACGAATCGAACATTTTTGAAGTGATGTCTGTGTGAAAGTATGTGTGTGTGTGTGTGTGTGTGGAGATGATAGCTGACGAACGAATGGACCGATTCGAACGAAATTTGGTACAAAACTTACAATCCGTAAACACTGTAAATCTATTGTTTTTATACGCAATCGACTGTTCAGAACCTCCCTAAATTTTCGAGTGAAATTTTGAAAAAAATCTTCAAAAAATCAAAACCTCTAATAAAGTTACGCAAATAGACATTTCTTATGTCATTCATTAGAAAACGATTGACATAAATTTTAGAACGCTAACATGAACCGTTCTCGAGATATTGCACATTTTTCAAAAAAATTATCAAAAAATCATATAAAATAAAAAAAACTATTTCCTATTGAGACACATGTTCACTTTTCATATGTAATATCATGCCATAAATTGGGTGACATCATTCTCATGGATCTAACTCGTTCCATTCATAAGAAAAGATACTTTGAGTAATACTTTTGCATTTAAACGCCAATAGTCATTTATCTGCTATAAGAATAACTTATTTCTCTGCCCATAACGCTTGGAGAGATTTTGGTGACGAATTTGGTGGAATGTCGCCAACTTGGCGACATTTTAAAATGTTGCCAAGTTAACGATAATCTTGCCAAATGGATAAACATGGCACTAAATCAATGAAAATGACTACTAATTGAAGAAAATTCAATATCTTGGAAAGAATATAAGTATCTACTATAAGAATAACATTTTTTTTAACTGTAAAAGTATTAAATTCTTTGCATTATATAAGGAAAGTCATGTACTGCGCACATCAGATTTCTTGTTATGGACTGATTTCGGTGTCCCCCACTGCATATAAAGGCAGCAATAGAGGTGACTCTATTTCCTGCACTTCGGTATAACTTTCAACCTCCAAATCTACCCAACTGCCATAGAAGACGCGTACTACGCTATCCATCTGATTATCACAGAACTCTTATACTACTATACCAATTTCAGACTTTGCATTAATTTTATATAACGTGTATTACGGCAACCCCCCCCCTTCCTCATTTATGCCACAATTTCCTGTTCGCGTACTTCCGAACTTTCTCTCATTCCTAAATTTGCCTCATTAACTGATACCTCGCGTACTTCGGAGTCACGTCCTAACCTTGAATCCATTTCACTTTAAAAAAATCTGATGTAGGCAGCACAAGATTTTCCTTATACAATGCAATGAATTTACTCCTGTTACAGTCAAAAAATATTGTATAAGATCCGCGGTGCTGTGTTTTCATCGTTGAATAGTACATTTGGCAAATTTCCGGATGACAGCATATAAAATTATATCAAAGTACCAAATTGACTTATATTTCGCGCAACTCTAAATAAACAATTTTCAATATTTATAGCATCCTCAGCAAGCGATATAGTCCATATATTAAAATATTTTAATAATTAATTCATCAGTTAGGAGTCATTTTCCTTAATTTAGCGCCATTTTTTACAATTTTGATGATATTTTCGTCAATCTGTGGCAAAATATCGCCAAGTTGGCAATATTATTTGCCAAGATTATTTGCAAAGTTCGCTGAAATGCATACCAAAAATTACAGATAATCGGAGAGAAGAGCATTTCTTATATACTAGAAGGTTTGCCCGTCATATGATTGAAATCAGAATTTGCGAAACATAACTTCCCATTTCACTTCATTTTTATCAATTTGTCAACATTTTTGTCACTTTGGCAACATTTAAAATAGTCGCCATATTTGCGACGTCCCGCTAAATTTTTCGCCAAACGCTACGGACGGACGAATGCCCTATTCTTATAGTCAGTCGGACGGATGAAATGGGCTATTCTTATAGTCAGTCTACTCTTATGTTCTTTCCAGTCTACTCTTATGTTCTTTCCAGTCTACTCTTATGTTCTTTCCAGTCTACTCTTATGTTCTTTCCAGTCTACTCTTATATTCTTTCCAAGATATTGAACTTTCATCAATTAGATGCCATTTCATTGATTTAGCGTCAGTTTCACAAATTTGGCAAATTTCTATCAATTGGGTTATATTTTCGTCAATTTGGCAACTTTTAAAAAGTCAACAAGTTCGAGATATTCCGACAAATTCGTCAGCAAAATTTTGTCAAAGGTTACTGACGGAAAATTAGGTTATTATTATAGTAGATACTTATATTCTTTCTAAAATATTGAATTTTCGTCAATTAGTTGTTATTTCATTGATTTAGCGTCATTTTCGTTAATTTGGCAACATTTAAAAAAGTCGTCAAGTTGGCGACATTCCTCCAAATTCATCGCCAAAATCTCACCAAGCATTACGGACGGAGAAATAACTTATAGCAGATAAAGGCCTATTGGAGTTCAAATACAAAAGCATTACCCAAAGTAACTTATTCTCATGAATGGAATGAGCTAGATCCACGAGAATGATGTCACCAAATTTGTCGCATGATATCACATATGAATAAAAACATATTTTACAATAGTTAATAGTTTTTTTAATTTACATGATTTTTTGATAAATTTATTTTAAAATGTACAATATCTTGAGAACGGTTCATGCTAGCGTTCTAAAGTTTACATCAATCGTTTTCTAAGAAAACTTTATATAAAAAATTCCTATTGGCGTAACTTTATTAAAAGTTTTGATTTTCTGATGATTTTTTTCAAAATTTCACTCGAAACTTTAGAAGAGGTTCTGAACATTTGATTGCTTTAAAAACAATAGGCTTCCAGTATTCATGGATTGCAATTTTTGTACCACATTTCATTCGAATCGCTCCATTCGTTCGTGAGATATCGTCTCCACAGACTCACTGACACACACACACATACACACATCCCCAAAAATGTTCGATTTGTGTTCAGAGATGCTTGAAACGTGCTCTTCTGTCGAAAACTCTAATACAAGTTTTCGACCCCGTCACAATACTTTCCTTACACATTATATTATGTATATAAGTAAAGTAATTACTTAAACTGACATCAATTTCAAAACGTCAATATAAGATCCAGATTAGTTCCTACGGGTTTTATTAGGTTAGGATACTATTTCTACGAATACATTGTCTATGTAATTCACGGTATGTATCCAAGATACCACAGCTTTATTCAATTTTTACTTTCGCATTTTTACTTTTCCATGATCTAATTTACTTTGATCCCTTTTCATTTTTAAATTTTGTAGATTAATATTTTCTACTTTCAATGCAGTTATAGAGGACTTTAATTTGCTAATGAATTTACATACCTAATTAGCAAAATTAAATACGTTATATGTCTTTCCAAATTATACGTATCCTGTTTTGAACGTAAATATTCTCTGTAAGAAATAAATACCAGATTTCAAAAATATTCTAAATTTGATCTTTATAAATAATGCTATTAAAATGTCAAACTGATTTTAATAAGACAAACTAACCTCATTTGTTTTCCAATCTAATAAAAAATGCACATATTTACGGTGCTCTAAAGAAACACAAAGGCATTGACTTATCAATTGATTTCAGTTAAGCTAATTTGAGAAATATTCAAAAGATTCAACAGATGCTATCAGACTTTTCTTTCATAAATATTTCATTCCTTAATGGATATCGACTGCGAATTCGTAATTCAGTACTAAAAAGGACACTTGAAGCACAAATACATTGAATGACTGTTATGAATATTAATGTGTTCAGAACTAGTGGCTCTAGATATTATGAATGATTTACGGTTATGATTCTCTGAATAGAGTATTGAATATGAGAGTTTAATTAAAATCAGTTGGGTAATACATATACATAATGCAGCATTAAATTTTCTATGGCTATAAAGATGGACTTGAAATTGTTATTCAAGCATAATATATGAAACTTGAAATAAAATATTTGTGTTCAAATGTGTATTTTTAGAAGAATTTAAAATTTGTATGAGAACAATTTATAAATTTTCAGATTAAATATTTCGAGAGTACAGCGAGTAAAGCTCCATTCATCTTTCTCATACACTGGCGGAAAATAAAATCCCAACACCAAGAAGGAGTTGTGCTAGATAAACGAAATTTGGGAGACTCGTTTGCACATATGAAAGATGACTCATACTCAAATTTCAAACTAGACGAATAAGAGTGGCGATAGTAGCGCCACTATGATCATGCAAATCACGTGTGCTTCAAAAAATCGGTGTAACCTTTGAGAGTTATTTATCTTCCAGACTGGGCGTTGTGAGCTAGGTTTGAGTCAAGAATGCCTTTAAGGAGACGAATAAGGCAGTATCAGCAGCTTGACGAGGCCGTATAATAGGGCTACGAGAAGGTGGATTTTCTTTCCGCAATATTTCAGAAAGACTTGGCAGGGATGTATCCACTGTGCATAATTGTTGACAGCAGTGGTCACGGGAAGGCACTGTCTCAAGAAGACCGGAGTCCGGCCGCACACGGGCCACTACTGAGAGGGAACACCACCGTATTCGCCGCTTGGTAGTGGCGGGTCGTACTGCATCTTCAGCAGCAACTAGAGCTTCTGTTGGCCCCAGAGTGACACAGCGAACTGTAAGAAATCGATTACTTGAGGGACAGCTCCGAGCCAGACGGCCTGTAGTATTCATACCACTAACTCCGAATCACTGCCATCTGCGACGTCAGTGGTATCAGTCTAGAGCTCATTGGAGGGCAGAGTGGAGATCTGTTGTATTCTCAGATGAGAGCCGTTTCTGTCTTGGTGCCAGTGATGGTCGTATGTTGGTAAAAAAGAGGCCAGATGAGCGCTTGGAACCAAGCTGTCTGCGGGGTAGACACTCTGGGCCTACACCAGGAGTTATGGTCTGGGGAGTCATTTCCTATGACAGCAGCAGCACTCTCGTCGTTATCCCAAGCACATTGGCAGCAAATTTGTACATCAGACTTGTGATTGAACCGGTTGTGCTGCCATTCATGAGCAGTATTCTCAATAGGGTGTTTTCCAACAGTAAAACGCTCGTCCTCATACCGCTGCTGTCACCCAACTTGCTCTACAGAGTGTCGACATGTTGCCTTGGCCTGCGAAATCACCAGATCTTTCCCCATCGAGCACTTTGGGCCATTATTGGAAGCGGCATCCACAACTAGCATTAACCGTTGCTGATTTGGCTGACCAAGTGCAACAGGCATGGAACTCCATCCCACAAAATGACATACGGCATCTGTACGACACAATGCATGCACGTTTGCATGCTTGCATTCAAAATCCTGGCGACTACAGCGGTTATTAATGTACCACCATTTCACATTTGAAAAGGCTCTTCTCGAGCTTACTTTAACCTGTGACCTTGAAACTTTAATCAAATAAGTATATTACCTACACAATGGCTTTGCTTAAATTTAATTCCTCTAAACTAATTTCTTCTTAGTGTTGGGATTTTGTTTTCCGCCAGTGTATTTTCAAAATCCATACTAACTGCCGTTGACAACCCATTCTGTCGATTATTGAAACATCTGCAAAATGGTATTAAGGGCATTGTTTTTAGAGGTGGATTATTTTTTTAGTACATAGATGATTTATCTGTTATGCGGGTGCGCAGGCTGTTGCTGTCGGGCTTAGGTTGTTGAGTCCCGAGTGCATGCCTTTGCGCCCCTAGAGCAGGTTTATGAATCCGGGCACACACCAGGTGCCCAAGCACTAAATGTGGAGGTCCAGACAAACAACAGATACCGAGAATGTTGAAACAGGTCTGATGTAACCAAAGAAATTGATATCTTAAACTCAGGCTCGGGGTTGTGCGCTCCGAAACATGTCGGTGGTTGGATGCCACGCGGACAAGAAAAACTCTTATTAAATATATCCTTTTCATCGGCTGTTGAAAAATTAATTAAATAAATGCAAATTCCGAATACATTTTAAATTATATTTGATATATTAAAACAATGAATTTACCTCGATATAACTTATTCATTATAAATTATCCTGCGAGACATTTTATGCCCGATTTTCATTTCTCTTTAGCAAATAATAAAAACTTCTGTTTCTACTCTGTCATACAAAGTATAAAAAAAATATTGTTTTCACGAAAATTATCAATTTTGAGATTTTGATGCTTCTATGTGCTTTAGGGCCTCTTGAAAACATGTCGACTATTTCCAGAGTGATGTCGTCTGTTGTTGATTTTTTGTGCACACGATAGCCGCCATAAATATTAATGGATATTCACCGAACATTGTATTCAACTTTCTTATAAAAAAATCTCGAACTAGATAGAATTTTTTTTTTTAGTTTGAGTGAAAACTTCGAAATTTTATATTTTCTTAACATGGTACTATTGGGCTAAATTTCACATAATCATGCATAAAAGAGGTTATTTATGGCTTAATGAACACAAAACTTAATAGTTTCAATTACTGTAGTGAAAAATAGCCGCGATACAATTTTTGTGTTTCTGACGTCATTAGTTACCGACCCTTCCCGGAGTGAGCATTGTCAAACTTGGCATCCATCTAAAGGCATTTTCTATCCCTTTAAATTATATTCCTGACATTTATATTTATTTATATTCCTGACTCCAGATCTAAAAAATCTGATGTGGGCAGCACATGACTTTCCCTACAGACTTATATGCACGTTCTCTTTGTTTTAATTAAATTTAATTCACTTTTAATTCAGTTTCCGTTCTCATTTGGTAACTGGACTCATTTTCAAAGGTGGTTTAGAGAAAATACGAAAAGACTAAAATATCTCGAGAACGGCTAGTCCTAGTGTAATGGGGTTGGTTTTATTCTTTTCTTCGTTAAATATTACGTATAAAACAAACATTTAATAGATATATTTGAGCATACGTAGTTTTTTATTTTAGATTTTGACGATTTTTACGGACCATTTTGCAAAAAAAGGCAGGTTATTTTTGTCCGAAGCGTACCAGAATCTCATCAGCACCAGGGTAATATCCACAAGCGACTTATCTACCGAATGAATTTTGTGACATTCAGTCCATTAGTTTTTCAGCTAGAGTGGATACAGGCAATTTTTCCGGGCCATTTCGCAAAAAAAGGCGGATTTTTTTCATCCCGAATAGTACTAAAATCTAAGCAGCACCAGGGTCACACCCAAGTGACTAACCTACCAAATTTTATGAAATTCGGTCCATTAGTTTTTGAGTTAAAGTGGATACATACATTGCACAGACAGACAGAGAGACACACAGACACAAACGCAGACGTCACGCTAAAAATAGTTTTTTCGTATTCTAGAGGTCATGAAATGTGTAGATCCGTCGAAAACTCGAGTTGCGATTTTCGGCATGATTCTAATACTTTCCCTATACTTTGCCATGTATTGCAGGGTAAGTAATAATTTTGAGTTAAAAAATTAAGCAGTTCTTATACGACTCATCTTACAATCGCTGGATTTGTTTACATTCTGCATACGTTAAAATTAGGCTTCGTTGTAGAAATAGTTAAGGGATCATTTAAAATTAAAAATGTTATAATTGCGTAGACACAGAATTTAGATACACAGATAATATGCAAAAGTAAAACGGTTGTAGGACGGATGCAACCCTAAATATTAATATAAACGTTACTTAAAAATCACGATTTTCCCTAAGCCATAAAAAAAGGATGCCTTATTTCTTTCCTTATATACATAATGTATAAGGAAAGTGTTGTGACGGGGTCGAAAATTCGAATTCAAGTTTCCGACGGGAGAGCACGTTGTTTCAAGCATGCCTGATCACGAATCAAACATTTTTGAAGTGATGTCTGTGTGTGTGTGTGTGTGTGAAAGTATGTGTGTGTGTGTGTGAAAGTATGTATGTGTGTGTGTGTGAAAGTATGTGTGTGTGTGTGAGTGTGTGTGTATGTGTGTGTGTGTATGTGTGTGTGTGTGTGTGTGTGTGTGTCAGTGAGTCTGTGGAGACGATAACTGACGAACGAATGGACTGATTCGAACGAAATTTGGTACAAAAATCCCAATCCATAAACACTGGAAGCCTATTGTTTTTATACACAATCGAATGTTCAGAACCCCCCTTACATTTTCGAGTGAAAGTTTGAAAAATCGTCAAAAAATCAAAACCGCTAGTAAAGTTACGCAAGTAGATATTTCTTATGTAATTTTTCATTAGAAAACGATTGACATGAATTTTAGAACGCTAATATGAACCGTTCTCGAGATATTGCACATTTTTCAAAAAAATTATCAAAAAATTATAAAAAATAAAAAATATATATATTTTCTATGGAGAAACATGTTCACTTTTCATATGTAATACCATGCGATAAATTGAGTGACATCATTCTCGTGGATCTAGCTCGTTCCATTCATGAAAAAAGATACTATATCATGAAAAAAGATACTTAGAAGTATCTTTTTTCATGAATGGAACGAGCTAGATCCACGAGAATGATGTCACCCAATTTATCGCATGGTATTACATATGAAAAGTGAGTAATACTTTTGTATTTGAACGCCAATAGTCATTTATCTGGTGCAAGAATAACTTATTTCTCCTTCCATAACGCTTGACGAGATTTTGGCGACGAATTTGGCGGAATGTCGCCAACTTGGCGACATTTTGAATTATTGCCAAATTAACAAAAATCTCACCAAATTGATAAAAATGACGCTAAATCAATGAAAATGACGACTAATTGAAGAAAGTTCAATATCTTTCACAGAAAATAAGTATCTACTGTAAGAATAACATTGTTTTTAACTGCAAAAGTAGTAAATTCATTGCATTATATAAGGAAAGTCATGTGCTGTCCACATCAGATTTTTTTTATATTGCTATGAGTCACGTGATCTCTTCATATAATATGGGTGTCATTATCATTTCAATTTTTATTTAAAAATCTACTTAAGATATTTTGATGAATTTTTTTACACATTTCACGTGATAATTTGAATATTTCCTGAAATTGTGAATTTTAACTTCGCTAGAAAACTGTTTAAAAAATTAGGTCCCATTGGGTTCAATGTATTTCATTTTTTCAACCCGGGATCAATTCAAAACTAATTGGGTGATAGTATTCATTTACATTCCCATATATTCGAGACCGCCCCATACATCCACAGGCAGTCTGAACAACATACCAAAATTTCGTTTTGATTAAGTCATTTTTACGGAAGTTATCGTGCGAACGAATAAACGGACAGACAGACAGACAGAATGAACAAAGTCATAAACGTTTTTCAACTATGTTGGAAAGTGTTAAAATTCACAAGCTGTTTAAAAATGGATTCTGGTATGAGACAGACTAATAGAGCCATATCCCAGGTAATTTTGATATGTGTATAACTAACAATCGTGTGTCAAAAAAAATCATTACATGCAGCCATGATTTTTATGAGAGCGGGAATTAGCTGCGAAAATATATCTATTAGTATATGATTGATCGGTACGTTCTCACATGTTTTGATAATATTGTTTAGTTGGTCAGTTTTGAAAAAGAGCTTCTTTATGGGGAGAATTAATAGACTATGGAAGAAAGTGCCACATTATTGACCCACTCAGGACCATATTAATGCAAGAGCGACCTGCTGCAGCTGGTGCAATGTTTCTGTCGGCGATTTCCATGGACTGGACACCAATGCCTGCAAAGGGGGTCGAACTGTTTGGGATAGGTTATATCAAATACCTGCCTTTTTAGACTGTTCTTCGTTTGGGATGGACGTTGTCCCACCCGTAAGCAAAAGGTTGAATGCATTTGCTTCGAAACGGAATTTTCAAAGGTTTTACATTTTTAAGATGCTCCATGCGTCTTAAGTTTTGTCTGGGATGCATAAAATTTGGCAAGAAGACACCTCTCATACTTTTTAATGAAACTGGGTATGCATTTTATAGTTGGATTTTATTAAGGTAATTGAAAGTGAATAAAAAAGAACCTAATTAAATGATAAAAATTAAGTTTTAATGCAGAAAAATATTTTCAAAAAATTAACTTTCTAAGGGATTTAAAAAAGAATACCCAAATTTATTCATTTAATCACGCAAGGAGCATTTTCAAATTTTCGTTAAAAAAATTAAATTAAAAAAAAATACCAAATTATAACAAAATTGAAAGAAAAAGGTAATGGTATTGTATATAGTAATGTTAAGAGGAATATTTATACAAATTTTCACGTTTCTAAGTCAATAAATAAATAAAAAAATTTCAACGTCCACCGTCCCCTTAAAAAAGTCATTTTTACTAATAAAAATACATATAAATGGAAAAACTTGTGAAAATTCTACAACTTTAGACATTAATTTCAGTTGGGTAGAAAAAATGTCCCAAATGTAATGCCCCAAATGTTTACTTGAGCTCAAGGCTGCGGGAAAGCTTAGTCGGGCCCTGGATTCATTGGCTACGTGGAACCGTAAGCTGTTTGGCCCCGTGCAAGCCTAGTGTTCACTAGATACACGTATAAATCACGTCTAACGATAGGATAAACACAACGATTTCAAAAATCCAACAAATGGAACAAAATATAAAAACATATATACTTCTTAAATCCATTTCGGTAAATTTTGGAATGATGTTCCTCAGTGTGTGTGTGTATTTGTATGCATACGTGTATGCACGTATGTATATGTCTGTGAGGTACACAATAACTCATAAACGAATATTCGTACCGGCTTTGAAATATTTTTGGGAAGATACATTGTGTAAAATCTTTATCTATTTAGAATATTAATAACTTTTATAATTATAACTCAAAATATTTTGAAATTTAAAATTTTCATGACTTTATTTCCCATGGACAAACAGGATAATTTCCAAAACACTGACAATGGAAAAGTTAATTAAAAAGATAAAGTTTGAATTATTCTATGGATGTGACGGTTATTAAAATAGCATATAATAACACAGATAAGACAAATGATTTCACTTCATTGGGATGACGTACTGATGCCAACTTTAAAAAAATGTAAATAATTTTTATAAAACTTAACTTAAAAAGGAAAGCTAATAAATATATTTTTTGTATGATGCTCACTATAATAGCAGACATAAACAATATGGAATATGAATACATCAGAAAGTCGAGTGGAGTTTCTCACTCCAAATAATTTATCCGAACATATTATCACAATACACATTAAAACTGCCACTTTTATTATAATGAATAACTTATTTAAAACCTACATTAATATGAAGTTGCCAAGGATTGATTTTGAATTAAACGTGATTGTCCTAATTTATATTCGATCCTGATAACAAATGCACATACTTAAGGTGATTTAAACAAATATTAAATCATCCTCATTAATTGCATCGCGTCAACCGATTTCTTGATATATTCTGTAGACTCAACAGATTATTCAGATGTTATCAAAACAGTAACTCATAAATATTTCAATATGCGCTTCGACGTAGGATTCGCAACTCATTCTAAAAAGAACACTTGTAGTGTGAATATATTCCTGGATGACTGTTATGAATATTGATGCTCCCAAAGCTAATGACTGCAATTATCGAAATGACTTACGATTTCATTAATAATGCTGAAAATGAGATTGTAACTAATATCCAATTCCTAAAACACACAACGCCACACCAAAAAATCTGATGTGTGCAACAAACACATGACTTTCCTTATATAATGCAATGATTTACTAATTTTACAATAACAAAATAGGTTTTTCTTATACTAGATATTTATATTCTTTCCAAGATATTGAATTTTCGTCAATTAGTCTTCATTTTCATTGATTTAGTGTCATTTTTATCCATTTACCGAGATTTTTGTTAATTTGGTAACATTTAAAAAAGTCACCAAGTTGGCGACATTCCGCCAAATTCGGTGCCAAAGTTTCGCAAAGTGTTACGGACGGAGAAATAAGTTATTCTTATAGCAGATAAATAATGGGTGTTCAAATACAAAAGTATTACTCAAAGTATCTTTTCTCATGAATGGAACGAGCTAGATCCACGAGAATGATGTCACCCAATTTATCGCATGATATTACATATGAAAAGTGAACTCCACATACATGTTTTAATATAGAGATTTTTAATTTTGTAAATACAGTAGATTCGCATCCATTTTGAAAGAATGGATTATTTTTACTTTTTTATACTGTAAAAATAGAGAGAAAGTGTTATTTTCACGAAAATTTTTGATTTCGAGATTTTGATGCTAATATATGCTTTAGGACCTTCCGAACACGTTTTGACTATATTTAGAGTATGTCCGCCTGTCTGTGGCCGATTTTTTTGTGAACACGATAGCTGCCGCTAATATTTTTTTAATTAATTTAAATTTGACTTTAATTAATTTAAATTAATTTTTTTAATTTTGTTAATTTTCACGAACTTTTATATCCGACTTTTATCAAAACTGTAAACTAGATAGAATGTTTTAAAAATCGAGCGAAAACTTCGGAATTTTATAATTTCTTAACATGGCAGCATAGCACAAAAGTTGGCATAATTGCGTATAAAAGGGGCTATTTATGGCTCAATGACCTCAAAACTTAACAGTATCAATTATTAAAGACCAAACTTGATAATGTATCCCCGAAGGGGTACACTATCAAGTTTAGCACAAATTGAAAGGCTTTTTTTTTTCAAGCCCTATAAAATGAAGGGTAATATGCTATAATTGTGATCATTTTGACCAACGATACAGATTTTTCAAGTATTTTCTTGCAAAATTTGCATACAGAATCAAGTTTCTTCCCGGTATGAGAAAGTCGAGTTGAGCCTCATTCGAGTTAATTATTGCAATGAAGGCGTAAGTTCTAATTGGGACTTTATTATTGGGGCTAGTGCAAAAATCTGATTTTGAATTTTTCAAAAAATACCACCCACAAAGTTAAGACCGTTTCTATAAAATGTGCATTTATTTTTAAAATCTTTAATCGTAATTATTTATCTAGGCTCATTTTTTCAAAAATAAAATTCGTTGCCAACTTTTAACTTTCCTTATATACATAATGTATACGGAAAGTATTGTGACGAGGCCGAAAATTCGAATTCGAGTTTTCGACGGGAGAGCACGTTTCAAGCATCCCTGATCACGAATCAAACATTTTTGAAGGGATGTCTATGTGTGTGTGTGTGTGTGTGTGTGAAAGTATGTGTGTGTGTGTGTGAAAGTATGTGTGTGTGTGTATCAGTGAGTCTGTGGAGACAATAGCTCACGAACAAATAGAGCGATTCGAATGAAATTTGGTACATAAATCACAATCCGTGTATACTGTAAGCCTATTGTTTTTAAATGTAATTGAATGTTCAGAACTTCCCTAAATTTTCGAGTAAAATATTGAAAAAATCATCAAAAAATCAAAACCTTTAATAAAGTTACGCAAATAGACATTTCTTATGTAATTTGTCCTTAAAAAACGATTGATATAAACTTTAGAACGCTAGCATGAACTGTTCTCGAGATATTGCACATTTTTCAAATAAATTTATCAAAAATCCCATAAATTAAAAAAAAATATATTAACTGTTGAGGAACATGTTCAGTGTGGAACTCTCACGCGTCGGAAGTGAAACTTATTATCAATTTTATTAAATATCAAACCCGTTTATTTTTTTTAATGCTAATAAGTTTTAGGATATAAGGGTTAGGAGACGGTATATAGAATTAGTAAACATAACGTAATTAAATATTTCAATCTTTATTCCTCATTTTCTATCGATTCGTACTCTAAGAATGAAATTATTTGCTTATGATAACGAAAATAAGATACAAATATTTTCGACTGTAAATTCTATAAATAGCGAACAAATATTGTATCGATTGTAGTGCCCAGCTTGATAGGGGATATATCCGTATCAGTATCTAATTTCCAATTGAATTCGTCCCTGAAGAATATCATCAGTGGTTGTGTTTCTTCTTCTGAACCAAAATTAACACCGCTGATAGTCATTGCTCTCTAATCTATCCATATTTCTTCTCAGCAATTTTGTGCCATCAACAGTGTCTGGCAGCAAGACTTCGTGAATAAATCCAATGGTCTCATCAACGTTTTTGTTCGGTGGGTGATATGCAGATGACGACCATGAGAAGAGCTGTCCATTTTCCAGTCCACATTGTGCTGCACAAGGATCACAAATTCCTGAGGATCAGATGCTCACAACGCTTGAACACGCTCGGTGCTCTTTTGTTTTGTCACATTAAAACTCACAAAATTTCACAAACTTCAACAAACACTTGTCAATAACATAAAACTACGCTCTATAAATACACTGTATGCATTTTAAATCTCACAAAATTCCAGAGTTTTCAAAGAACATTTGTCAACAAACACAAAAATATCGTTCATAAATACACTGAAGGCGGAGGAGGGGGGGGGGTCATACCGAGCATGGCTGACTGCATTTTTTTATTCTATATCCGAGCATCTGATGCCACGGGAACAGCAAAGGCGCGTATTTTATTCTCGAGCTCTCTGAAGAGACAGGGAATCTCTTTGGACGTCACTGGGGAAGGTGTACTGGCACAATTACAACTCTATACGCAGGTTCTTAACGTCTAGATATTGCCACTTTAAAATTAACAAACCAATTTAAATTGCAATAATGGGCAAATTTGCTGTGTTTTGGCAGCGACTCTCCTGGTCTAGAGCTCCTTTATTACAGACTGACTTATCAAGCACATACGGTTGCATACTACAGTTACAGAAATTATAATATAAGTGTTTAAAATAAATACTTAATATAAAAAAGAAGTTTCAATTAGAATATTGTAGAACTTACCTCGCACAAGTATGCCCCAGTACCGGGTATCCAATTATTTATTAGCCATTGTTTTCTTCTTCGTTTCTGGAAAAGCGAAATAGCCTAAAACCCTTTTTAGAATGATTAGAGTAGTTCGTTGCAGAACAACTACCCATAATTATTTCAATTATACTTCCTAAAGTGAAAATATGAATAGAAATAATGCTAATGGATTGCGCTTCCAGCTATGGTGGGTTTCAATAGGCTTTATGAATCAGCTTGAATATAGAGGAGCCTTACACTGGTCCGTGTCGTCACGAATGGCGAAATGCTACTCTCGTCGACGTCAATCTGACAAATTTTTGATTGGTTGCCTGGCTCATGGTCCAACCTTATATTAAAAAATCTTGAATACACTGCATGCGTAGTATATTGCGAATGTGCTCTGCATACTCTAAGAGTACCAACTGCGCAAGCGCGTGAAGTGTACGAGATACAGAGAGTAGGAGTATTTTCTTTTCCTCCACTCTTGGCTTCTTGTTTAGAGAAGGATTTCATTAGAGCAAACTTTCACTACTGTGGCAAAGAAGTTTCACTTCAAAAACCTAACCGCTGACAAAAGCATTTAAAAATTTTTGCCAAAGATAGCATCGGTCTTATAGAATCAGAGGATCAGCATTTTGTATGATTGGCTTGATTACTGTTCCATGTGTAACCACTTATTTTAGTTACAATAAGATTAAACATTCTATTTTTTAATCAATATTGAAGTGAAAATTTATTTTCTTTTCTGTTACAGCGAATTATCTAATTATCCTGAATTTTCAATGTTTATGTCATCAGAAAGCCCACTTAATTTATTTTTAATACAGCAGGTTTGGTATCTGTAAATTGGTGTTTAGATATTTTTTAATTAATTTGAAATGAACACTTTCATGTCTATAATAAATGATTCATCTTAAACGACTTCATATGTTTTTTCGTAAAGAATATCTACTTTAATCTTTGCATATTTCTAAAACTTTTGTGGTTGTATGTTTAATAGGGGCTTTGAAATTATGTATTAAAGTTTAATCAGCCTCCAAAACATATTTTCATTTGATCGTCAGAAATAGAAGAACTGAAGGAAAAGCGATTTCTTCTACTATCATGTGCTATGGGGCTGTATCTAAGTTCTGAAGCAAATCACGTGGCTAATTTTGAGGGTTTATATTTCCTTCATCGAGTAACGTCAAACGGCTATGATAACTAGAGGTTGGATTAGCAGATCACCTAACTAGGCATAGGTAATACCCTAAATATTCAATCGGTATGCTTCAAATCTTTAAGACCCTAACTAATCAGGTTCCTTTAATCACAGTAACATGAAATTTGGTATTTTGTTGTCTTTTATGGTACATTTTAATTTCTTTAATTTTGAACCATATCAGGCTTACTTGTCCCTGGCAAGCCATTTGAATGTACTCATCCTTTGCGAAGAATTCGAGAATTGAAGCAACTAAAAATCCAAATTTAGTATATACTAAATTTTATATATAATATATAATACATACTAAATTTGGATTTTAAACCTTATCATCCTATCCTATCTTGTGCCCGCTATAGGAATATACTCGTGGCAGTGAATGCGAGGCAGCGAATAGGGGTCTGATCCCCCGAACTCGCAAAGAGAGGGGGTTTTGCTTGCGATTCGGACGAGGTTAAGATTTATGTATAAATCTCCCATAAAAGTCTGCTAACAATAATATGGAGTATTTAGGATCTTCAAATGAGAATAGTGATGAATTTTTGCCAGGGTCGTCATTACTTTTATTTATATTTTTACAAATGTTGAACTAAATTGAATACTATTTTTTTTTACATTCAAACATGTGCAAATTTTAATTAAAAATGTATCAAGCCACTCCAATACATGTATCAAGTATCCCTATTACTGGGGGGTTTCGTACGATTGCTGTTATAACTTGAATACCAAGAATTTTAATTAATTTAAAAAAATTATTTCATAAAAAGTAAAATTACATTTTATAAATCTATAAATTTCATTGAAATAAACTTTACATATAAAGAAAAAACAATGTTTTCTGAAAACTGCGTCAAATCTCCTCTCGCCTATATGTTTTAGTGTACTTCATTAGATACTTAACGTTAAACTCTCATAAGTCTTCTTTACATTTTTTCAGCCCTTATTATGAGCACTTAATACTTCTAAACATTTATTTAAAAATATATATTCTTCATAGAAACATATATATATCATAAAAAAATGTTTTTTATATAAAATTTCCTCCATTAAAAAGAGTTTACTTCAAGTACGGGACTCTGGATGCAATCTGGGGCTTAGGTGAATAATTCAAAAGCGCGATTTAAGTACCGTGTTTGCCCCCATTTATATACTGCCTTACAAAAAAGCAAGTATAATGTCCACCGTGATATTTTGTTCCGCATTTTTTTATATTTCAAAACGCAAAGCTTAACAAGAAAAGTTTTATATCTTATGCTGACAAAATCAATTTTGCAAACGTTTTTCTTTCCAAGAAATATTGTTTTGAAAAAGTGTCATGGCATATTTTATAAAACGCTAAAGTTAAAGGTATTTTGCTTTTTACATTTTTATCACTTTTTCGTATTTTAGTACAAAGAAAGTACTGATGTCTTATAAAAAAAATCGAAATCTAGATTTTGAAGAGAACGAATATTTTAAGACCTCTTGAACAGATTTCGAACTTTCTATAAAATATGTTCAGCTCTCGCTGTGTGTGTGTACGTATGCGTGTGTCTGTGAGTCACGTCCATGAGAACCCGAGAATAAGTGCTGTACTACCATGAAACTTTATGGGAAATTGCATTATATAAATAGCTGGAACAACATTAGCATGTTAATGATTTAAATTAATACAATGTGAATTACGATGAAATAAAAAATTTGAGTCGCAGAGTTCACTTCGATGATAAGTTTTTGTAACTCCGTCCCAGTAGCTAAATGGTAGAACGTCGGCTGGCCAGTACGAAGATCTGAGGTTCGATTCTTAGTTGAGGTAGAGAAAAGTCCAACTCCAGTGGCAACCTATAGGTTTCTGCCGACTACAAGGGGAGAAAGCACAACTACCAAAATCTCTCCCCGTAAAGCCGCAGCCAGGGGCCACGTTCTTGACGGAATCATTCACCGGTCAGAGTCCCGAAGAACACCCGTCAAGCCAGACTCCAGCCGCCGACCAAACCTTGGCTCAGGCCATAAATAGGCACAGTCCAGTGATCGCGGCCACCCGGAAAAGTCGGGGCCTGATTACCTCACCGATTCGACGGACGGTTCATCGACATCCAGGTAACCCGATAATTATGACCCCCAGGTTGGAGGACCAGAGCTACAGAGCTAAGATCCGTAACCACTTCATAGAGGAGCCAACCCCGGGGGAGGGGTTTAGTTGAGGCAGCAAGATTCTTTATAAAGTACGCTCATGTCCAAAAGGTAGCAACAAATGGAAAAATTTGCATATTCAGGGAAAGAAATAGCGTGTAACCACAAAAAATTTGCATACATGAAAGGCGCACGCACGCGGAAACTAGCCAGCAGAAAACATTTTGCATACCAACATGGTTTGGTGTACAGAGTGAGTCCTGGCGGTTATTGGTCAGGGAAATGCTTAAAACTCATTATTACGCTGATAACATCCGCGAAATGCAAACATACAGAGTCGGTGTTTTGATTGTTTCGGCAGGGATTGTTGTCGGCGCTCGCACTGATCTCCACATCTTCACTCGCGGTACTGTGACTGCAGTGCGGTGTAGAGATGACATCCTTGCTGAACAGGCTCGTCCATTTCTTGCGATCATGGGTCCTGATGCCATGTTTATAGACAATAACGCGTGAGTTCACAGGGCTAGCATTGTCGGCCAGTACTTAGAAACGAAAACACTGCTTCCTGTGGAATGATCATCGAGATCACCCAACTTGAATCCCATTGAGCATGTATGGAACATGCTTGGGAGACGTTTAAGTTCTGTTCATGACTCTCACCGGAACCTTTACGAGATAAGAACATGCCTGCTCCGTGAATGGGCACAGATACCTCGTGCCGTATGATTTTTTCCCATATCTCCCATACTTTAAATTTGGATCAGGATGCACAGATGTCGGTCCCTGAAACGGAACGGCAATGTTTACCCTGCGGCACACATCTGGCCGTTTGCTTGCCGAGGGCAGACACAAGTTAAAGCTCTGGAATTCTCCGCTGCCTAACAGTCATAGGGACACCGGCCCCTTTGAATTAGGGTGCAATGGGGCCAGAGGTAATGTGAGGCTAGACATGTTGGTGGTAGCCCGAGGAGTCATTATGTCCAATGGTAAGAACCCTGCGTGTTGTTCTTGAGCCCAAAGGCGAATTAAGAAAGGTGTAGGCGGTTGTGAATTTTCAGGGTTTTTTCGAAGAGAGAGAGAGAAGTTCGGAGGAGCGAGGAGAAGGTTTTGGGATAGAAGTGTGAACATAACTGAGAGGATGCTGATGATGATCCGAGAAAACTGACTATCCCCGTGGAAGACCGCCTGAGCAGATGCCACGCCACTGCAATCGACAGTCATGGTAGGCCCTTTTCAATATACAGCTCCCCTTGAATGTTTGTTCCCCAAATCATGCTGTGTTTAGAGCAAAGGGTAGTTAATGGTAATTGATAAACAGGAATTGTATCCATGTAAAATACTTTATATATTGTATGTTTTTCTTTGTGTTTTAATATAGTAGGTGTTTATAAATGTTTAGTTTTAAAATTATTTCAAGATGTCCTCATTTTTAATTGACGTCTAAGCGTATTTTTCCGATCACAGCCACCCTTCGCGTCCCGGACAAAACGTGTTGTGAAATACCACGCAACACCCCGAACTACAGTAGTTGATCTTATTCTTGGCATGAATCCATGTTGTCGGGCATGTATTTGCAGCAGCGGTACCTCCACCAATAAACTGTTTCCGCCACCCAAAATCTTATGTTTTTGTTTATCCATATCATTTAATTATTTATCGATAATTATTTTTGTATTTCCCTACGCTAGTGTCTTTTGTTATACCCCATGATCTGCGAAAGTTTCAATGAATTCTAATAAATTATTTTCTTTTTATCCTTATTTTTCACTTTATTGCTTAACTTTTGGACATATGTGTAACTATGAAACGTTTAACGTAAAGCCCAACGTGTGCATAAAATATATTGAAGTTTTAATCATTACTAGACTACATCTGTAACTGGACAATTATCCAATATGTAAAAAAAGCAACAATCGGCGGTATAACATGGCATCACGAATTTATCTTGCATAACTTAACTCATCTGATGCTAGAAATGTCTCTGGAATGCAAATTTTAAGCAATAAAGACAAAAAATTCTGAGATCTTTTATTTTATTACATTTCATGGAAATTTTTACTTACAATGAATTTCCATGCTTCAAACTTTGCGCTTCCTCTATTAAAAATTCAAATATTCCATAAAATTTGCATCTCCAACTCCTTGGTATCGAATAACTTATCACACAGATGTGTGTTTGGTGTAAATGCATTTATAAATTCCATTAGCAGAAAATATATTTTACAGATGTTTGGGCAGAATAATAGATTCATTAAAGGTTTATTTGAGTCTATCATCGATGTTTTCTGAATTTTAGGATTTGGATTTGTTTACATGTAACGCTGCGACAGATTTCATAAATAGCATATTCGAATGCATAATTTTTAAAGAGAAAAAATATCAGTTTTACGTCACAGACTGAAAATTACGTAAACTGCTTTCTTTTAGAATGAGATACAATTTTCAATAAAACAGCCTTCGGCAATTAGGTATGTGCTTGCAAAATAAAAAACTGTGTTCTTGTGCATATAAAAATGCATATAAAGTACCCTGCTAATTCTTGTATCTAATGTGAACCTGAAAAGTTTATTCTATGTGAATGCTGGCATATAACAATAAATGGTTTCGGACCCATGAGGGAGGGAGAGAGAAATACGTAATGATGAAAAGTTTCAATTCAAACTTAAATAACACTTGCTGCATAGTTCGTCAAATGATGAGGCAATAATAGTAATAATTAGAAGATAAAAATTGCACATACAACAATAATAAATATTAAAAAATTGAAATTTTCCACCTTCTTATAAAAATTAATGCCTACGTTCTTTCTTTCGATCCAGACCGCCCGACCTATCCGAAGGTATAAGGCATCTATTTGAATGACAGGGACAGTGCCACCCAATTTAGAATGGAACCTAGGGGGGGGCGACATCCATGAGGACCGTACCCTTCTTGCCCTACCACCAACCTCTTGGAATGACTTTCAAACCCGCATATCTAACTTGCCTGTACTCTGATTGAACTCGGATCCTCCGACAGCAATCTCCGATCAATGTTCTCTCTAATTACTGGATTGTCCCACCCCACCTAGCCGACTTTGTAATAAAATTAGGGAATCACGATAAACCATGGGCAGCACAAAGTTTTTTTCTTTTAAATTTTTGTGTAGAAGATATTTTTTCTGCCAATGGTATTGAGAGATCTAAAATCTCATTGTGACCGCTGCTAGTTTTGTTCTTGGAAAGTTGGAGGCTATATCTCAAAAGCGAAACGCCTCTTTGTACCTAAGTCTTCCATCAGATTTATAACCTGTTTGTTCCTCACGGACGAGAAACTCCAATTCCACTTCTACCAGAAACATTGAAAGATTCGCCTAGTAAATCTAGTTCAGGCACTAATGATGCAGCATTTCAGCGTGATATAGGAAATCAAGACGCCCAGTTGTTCACTTAATCTACACTTTTGCTGAACGTTTAGGTTCCAAATTAAAAGAAGAAATTATTAGCAGATGGAATATCTATATATCTGTATAGAAGAAGAGTAAAGAAGAGAATCGCCGAAGAATTTTGTTGAACGTTTAGGCTCCAGATTAAAAGAAGAAATTATTAGCAGCTTGAATATCTATATATCTGTATAGAAGAAGAGGAAAGAAAAGAATCGCCAAAGAATTTTGCTGAACATTTAGGTTCCAGATTAAGAAAAGAAATTATTAGCAGCTGGAATATCTATATATCTGTATAGAAGAAGAGAATCGCCGAAGAATTTTTCTGAACGTTTTGACTCCAGATTAAAAGAAGAAATTATTATCAGCTGGAATATCTATATATCTGTATAGAAGAATATTAAATTAGTTTACTCCCTACTTTTAACAAGACAGTGAATTAGGTTATTATAGTCATATTGATGGTTTGATGCAGAAATTTGACATTGCATGCAGAATGAATAAATAGAAAATTTTCATCGAATCATCTAAATGACGTTTAAAAGCTGTTCTTGGCGCAATTGAAATCTGTTATTTCGAAAAGTGACCAACAGATGCTGACATTATCTTTGTACCTGTTGGTCATTTAGTACATGTTCAAGTATGTGATAAGAATTTGGAATTCTTTCTGACAAAGATTTTTTTTATTTCCAATAGCAGGGCAAAATACAATTACAAATATAAAAATAAGAATAGGAAAACTTGAACACCGTATTTGAGCACAAATAAGAGAAAATGCAACATATAGCTGTTTTGAGGCTACGTTGGATCCCCTTCGTCAGTGCAGGAGAACCAACAAACCCGAAGTCAGACAGACAAAATGGGATTGAATTCGGATTTGTCATCGATTGAAGATTCCAAATGTTAATATACAACTCAAAGACAGGAATATTGTGGTATATTGTTGTGCATCATTATGTCGCTATAAAAAAACAAAGGCATTACACAATGCAGAGAAAGTCATATGCTGGTGGTTCCAAAATTAATAAATCTGTTGGATTTGCTTTCTGTGTGACTAAATATTTTTAATTGTAAAATTAAGTCATCTAAGTAGATTTCAAATTATTCACTTATTACAAGTTTAAATTAAACATTTTTACGAATACATAAAATGCTTTTGCAGCACATTGACCACCAACAAGGAGAAAGCTCTTTTACATGTAAGCATTCCTATTACGTGAAAGACCAGACCTTGGCGACTTTTAGGAGAATGGGTGTCAAATATTAGCAAAATTTAGCAAAATATTACCAACTTGCCGAATCTGATTATCGGGTTTCGGGTCAAGGGTGGAAGTATTTCCGAAACAGCGCGTGCTGCTGTGATTGAAGTGTATCGTCAATGGAAAATTGCACCAATGCGAATAAGCTACGTGCAAACTCCAAAGCACCACACGTCACTCATGTGAGAAGTGAAAGTTGGCTTCGAAGGTTCGTGAGGGTCGATCTCCGCTCCACAGTGGAGCAGCTCCCTGGCCGAATGAATCAGAAGGCTGTCGGAAATGTGTCTCAAACGACAGTTCAGGGTATGGGCCTCCGAAGCAAACGGATGATCTCTGCACCTATCCTAACGAAGGTGCATCAGCAGAAAAAGCTTTCATCTGCCAATTGCACGGGAGTATCGGAATTGAACCTCCGCTCATTAACGAAAGATTGCCTTCTCCGATGAATCACGTTTTCTGCCTCATCGAGAGGATGGACTTCAGCCTATAAGACGTGAAAGATCGGAGAACAAACACTCATCAATCATTTCTGGAAGAACACAAGGCGGTGGGGGCAGCGTTATGATCTGCAGAATGTTTTCTTGACGTTCTCTGGGTCCACTCATACCTGCGGAAGGCACTATGAACCGAATATGTGATGAATCCATACTTGCACATCACATACATCCCTACATGATGATTGTCTTCCCTGAGGTGGATGGAATCTACTAGCATGACAATGCGACAAATCACACAGCGAAAATTGTCCGAGAGTGGTTGGAAAAGCTCGATGAAGACTTCAAAGTACTTCTCTGGCCCGTTATTCCCCAAACATAAACCCAATAGAGCATCTGTGGGACCACCTCGATCGGCTTGTTCGCTCTATGGATTCTACACCACGAACCCAGCAGCTGTGAGATGCACTGCAGTCAGCATGGCTCCACGTACCTGCAAACACCTTCCAGCACCTTATTGAGTCACTCCCAGCCCGTCTAACTGCTATCGTCACAATAATGTGACTCGATTGTGTAGAAATAACGAAACTATATAAAGAAGTCACCGTTTAATTAGAGAAAGTTAATGTAATATGAGGCAAATTGAATTTGCAAGGTACGTCAGTGTTTTGAGAATGGTATCTGCTATTTTTTATTTAGTTGAATATTTAATTACTGTTCTGTTGTATCTGATAGTTGTTTACTGATCTTATAATATAGTTCTCGAGCTATTCGCTGCATAGTGTTCCAGTTTACGCGCTTATTAGAGTTTTTAAATAAAAACGTAAAGAATCCATAAATTTGGACTCATTTTACTTTCCCTACAATACATGGTAATTTATTGGGAAAGTACTGAAATCGTGCTAAAAATCGCAACTCGAGTTTCTGACGAATCTACACGTTTCGAGCACCTTAGAACCCGAAGAAACACTTTTTAGTGTGACATCTGTGTGTTTGTCTGTGTGTGTCTGTGTCTGTGTCTCTGTCTGTGTCTTCAATGGATTTATCCACTCTAGCTGAAAAACTAATCATAAAATGTGATGGACAAGTCATCTGTGGGATACACTGGTGCTGATTAGATTTTGGTAAGATTTGAAAAGAAAGAACCTGCTTTTTTTTGCAAACTAACCTTCAAAATTTGCCAAAATTAAAAAAAAGACTATGTAGACACAAATCTATCAATTAAATGCTTATTTTATACATCATTTTTGACATCGGAAAGAATAAGTTCAATCCCATAATTCTATGACTAAGCTCCCTCGAGATATTTTAGTATTTCTTATATTTACCATGCCGCCTTTGAAAATACATCAAGTCCAGTATTTCGTTCATGCATACCTCCGGGGGGGCGAAGCCCCCCCCCTAGAGACATTTTATGTTAGCCTAGTTTCTATTTATGACACAGCATTTAGATATATTTATCTAGGATAAATTGAAAACTTGCCCCACCTAAAATTTCGTTCGCCCCCCCCCCCGGACAAAAAGTCTTGAAAGAAACACTGATCAAGTCGCCAAATGAAAACGAAAATTGAAATAAAACTGCAAATTCATTGTAATTTCTAATAATTATTCGTGCTAATTTGATCAATTAAACTCAATAGAATAACTCATAAAAAAAAAGAAATGAAAAATGAATTTGAGTTTGTAGGGAAAAACATGTGCTGCTCTCATCAGATGTTTCGTATCCTGAAAGCACACCCATGATTCAAGAGATTACGTGGTAACAATATCTTATTATTAGACTGGATTAGCAATTTCATATCATCTTTAATAACCATGGAAATAATAATGTTGAAATAAGTACATCCAGCATGCAGCTGCCCTTAATTAAAATCGCATTTTCAATATTCTATTCAGATAATTACAATCGTAAATCATTCGGGATATTTCGCCATTAGTTATGGAGACATTAATATTCATAAAACAGTCATTCAGGTGTATATTTATACTACAAGTGTTCTTTGCGGGGTGAATTACAAATTCGAAGTCGATGTCAATTATTGAAATATTTATGAGTTAAGGTTCTGATAGCATCTGTTGAATCTTATGAATATTTCACAAATTAGGCTATCGTAATTCAATTAATAAGTGAATGCTTTGATATTTGTTAGAATCGTGGCAAACATTGTAAAGAACCTTAATGTTCCACCCGAGAAACGAACCCTGGATCTCCGAACTGACCAGCTGACGATCTACAGCTGACGTTTACTTACGTGACCAGCTGACGTTTACTTACGTGACCAGCTGACGTTTACTTACGTGACCAGCTGACGTTTACTTACTAGGACGAAATTGCAAGCTCTTATCGTTGAAGTGAACTCTGCATTCTCCACCCTCTAGTCTCAGATTGGCTTGCAACTGACAATCTGACTGACCACTTCAAGCTATATTTACCTCAGGTTAGCCCCCTACTGCTACTATTTTTTCCAAGGTGAGTACCTGCGTAATTGTTTTCCTCTCATTTGAAATCGGCGCTCAATATTCCAGAGTTCACTGAATCCGTACTAGTCGTACTAGAGTCTCTTTCAGACCTCCTACATTATTTATTATTGTGTTCCCTCCATATTTTCTTCAAAAAAAAAGTTATGTTAACTGTTCTTATTTTCTCGGTTCTTTCTTTTTCTTTTGACCCTTTTTATTTATGTTTTTTCTAATTTTTCTTTTCTAAATTTTATTCTAAATTTTTGTTTTTCACGTGCCTAATTTTTTTTTCCTTTTCATATATTTTCTTTTTATATATTTTCTTTTAATATATTTTCTAAATTTTACTTTTAAAATTCTATTATTTTCTTTAACTTCAATCTATTTTTCATTATGTTACTATACCTCACTCTAAATTTTATTTTTCAATGATATTTTTATCTATATTCGCAATGGCCCTCTTCCCATTTTTGAAAAATGAACGTACTGGTCAAATTCAAATATAATGTAAAACCGTTTGTTTAATCACAATATTTTTCATCAATTGTTATCTTTTTAGACCTAAATAAATGTTCGTTTGGCGGGATGGTAGACCTTGGGTGCCTCCTGAGTGCATGAGGTATCCTTTCCCGGCCGTGCAGATAGCTACTCTAAACCCACTATGTGAGTCGCACGGTCTGGGGTCTTCAGACCTCCTACATATTTGCACCAATCTACAGAGTTGATTTGTTAGGGCGCCATTGTAAAGAACCTTTCTGTTCCAACGGGAACCCTGGATCTCCGAACTGGCCAACGACGCTCTACCGTTAAGCTACTGGGGCGAAATTATTGCAGTAGACTCTGCAACATGTTTGTTTTTTATTTGGATGAAATACGAACAAAGCTGCATTTGCGAGCTTGAAAGCTGTTTCAGTTGCATAATTGGATTTTAAGATAAGTTCTGCAATAATACTATTAAGCTTATGATTCCATAGTTGCTTGTAAATGTAAATTAACATGACAAAATATGGTAAATTATATAAAACAAAAATAATTCCGTTAAGAGTAGCAACATACAACATAAAATTGCAGGCAATACATTTAAAGGCAAAATGCAACTTTCTTCATCAGGACATGCGAGAAACCCAACCTGCACTGATGAAAGCTAAATCGGCAACTAATGTTGCAACAGCAAGCGTTAGCTGGGCGTCTGGCTCTTTCAATGCAACTGAAAGTGTTAGCAACTCTGAACATTAGCAGCACTGGTCAAACTATACAAAACGTTTTCCAAACAGTTCCAACAAAGCACTTCAATCACATTGTTCAGCAGGTGGCAGTGAAATCGAGTACGAGAAATATCTATGAATTTTCAAGAGATGATATTCTATTGCATTGAAAAGAAGTATCTGGATCTATTATATCCTTATCCAGCATTACATGAACCTGTCCTATTGAGAGACGGTTGCGTTAGACTGAATTATTTATTTCTTCAACGTCCTCTTTTTACTCTTTTTACTTTCCTTATATACATAATGTATAAGGAAAGTATTGTGAAGGGGTCGAAAATTCGAAATCGAGTTTTCGACGGGAGAGCACGCTTCAAGCATCCCTGATCACGAATCAAACATTTTTAAAATGATGTCTGTGTGTGTGTGTCAGTGAGTCTGTGGAGACGATAACTGACGAACGAATGGACCGATTCGAACCAAATTTGGTACAAAAATCACAATCCGTAAACACTGGAAGCCTATTGTTTTTATACGCAATCGAATGCAAAGAACACCCCTAAATTTTCGAATAAATTTTGAAAAAATAGTAAAAAAATCAAAACCACTAATAAAGTTACGCAAATAGACATTTCTTATGTAATTTTTCATTAGAAAACGATTGACATAAATTTTAGAACGCTAACATGAGCCGTTCTCGAGATATTGCACATTTTTCAAAAAAATTATCAGAAAGTCATATAAAATAAAAAAAAAATATTTCCTCTTGAGAGACATGTTCACTTTTCAGTAATACCATGCGATAAATTGGATGACATCATTCTCGTGGATCTAGCTCGTTCCATTCATGAAAAACGATACTTTTTGTAATAGTCATTTATCTGTTGTAAGAATAACTTATTTCTTTGTCCATTATACTTGGCGAGATTTTGGCGACGAATTTGGCGGAATGTCGCCAACTTGGCGACTTTTTTAAATGTTGCGAAATTAGCGAAAATCTCGCCAAATGGATAAAAATGACGCTAAATCAATGAAATGACTACTAATTGTCGAAAATTCAATATCTTGGAAAGAATATTAGTATCTACTATAAGAAAAACCTATTTATTTTACTGTAAATGTGGTAAATTCATTACATTATATAAGGAAAGTCATGTGTTGCCCACATCAGATTTTTAACTTAAGAGTTCTCGTAAAACTCTTGCAAAATATGGAGCATTTCACAACGTCTTTACAATCTCCGAAACGCCAGACTTTTAACGTCTAGTGTAGATGTCAGAACGCGCTGCGTTTCAAGCACTCGTATAGAATAACCCTTAGAATAATTTCCTTCACACAAGAGAAAACATTCACTCATTTTGTAGAAGTGAGTATATTTAATATTTTGTGATTTTTCTTAATCTGAATATGTTGTATGTAGATAAAATAAGACAAAAAATAGGATGTGAAGGATAATAATATTTTTAAATCCTGAAAATATCGTATGCCTGTATAATTAACTAAGTTTGAACAATATAAAGCAATTTAATAATCATTTTTAACACTTTACAAAACAGTTAAAAAGTATTTATGACTTTGTTCATTCTGTCTGTCTGTCTGTTTGCCGGTTCGCACGATAACTGCCGTAAAAATGACTTTATCAAAATGAAATTTTAGTATGTTGTTGAGACGGTCTGTGGGACATATAGAAATGTGAATGAATAATATCAACCAATTAGTTTTGGATTGAACCCGGATTGAATAAATGAAATACATTGAATCCTATGGGACCTCATTTTTTAAGCGAATTTAAAATTCACAAATAGCTTCGAAATTTTTAGGAGATATTCAAATTAACCAATAAAATATATAAAACAAATTTCAGCAAAATATGTTCGGCAGTTTTTGAAATAAAAATTAAAATAATAATTACACCCATATAATATGAAGAGATCACGTGATCCAGTTCAAAATAATATATGGGATCCATCTTTTCTCCCAGAGTAAAAATAGTGATTTTTATTCCTTTAAATTTATATTTTGTGTTGCATCCATCATAAAACCGCTTTATTTTTGCGTAATTTCTGTGCATCTGTATTCTGCGCCAACACAATTACAATATTTTCGAATTTAAATGATCATCAAAATTTTATTATTACTACAATGAAGCCTAATCTTAACGTATGCAGAATATAAACACATCAAGCTCTAAGATGAATTGTATAAGAATTGCTGAATTTTTAAAATGCAAAATTATTTAGCTCTGAAGTCTGGAATATAGGTGATATGGATGAAATATTCATTGATTTTACATAGAGAAGCAGACGATTTTATAGCATTGCCATTTTTGATGAAGTTTTAAGCATGGAGTTAGAAAGTACTTTTACCTCCATGGCTTTAAGTTTTTAAGTAAAATAAATTCTTGTAGAATTGTGATAATTTTAAAAATATCACCGCTGAATGAAATGAATAGAATAAAAGTGTATCAAACATACATATTTTTTATAAAATATTTTATGTCAATCACAATTATGATCCCTTAATGCTATTAAATATTTAATTTAAAACATGTTTATCACTTTTAGATATATGTTCTACAAAAAAAAGCTCTCTCCTTTAACAACCCTCCATTATGTAGTAAGGCATAGTTCACATGGAATGTGGGCTATAGAAAAAACCTGAGGCTTACTACAGAAGTTTAGATGCAGAATAAACTAAATATCGTGTTTTTTCGCCTTTTATTTAACTTAAAAAACCCACTGTAATGTCTACAGTAATACTTTTCTTTTTTCACAAAAATATTTCGAAAAGCAAAGCTTAACGAGACAAACCACTATATCTTATGCAGAAAAAATCGATTTCGCAAAAGCTTTATTCAAAAAAATGGTCTCAAAAAAATGTTCAAAAAAGTGTCTTTTTTCATTTATTTATTTTTGTTTTAAATATTTTATAGATCGTGGCTTAACTCATTTTTTATCTGCCTATACTCATCAACAGAATATTTATTTAAATGAAGAAATAAAGACATATTTACTGTAAAATTTTAATATTGTTGTTATATTGAACCTAAAAATCTTATGAACACGTATGTAATGCAGTTTTAGGAACTATTAACCGCCTTCGGCAATCAGACCGATTGCTTTTCGGAAACTTTTTAAGATGTATTTAGTAAGAGTCTTTCCCATCTACGCAGTGCTCACATAGGGCGCCACTGATTTCAGTCCTCTGCGCTACAATATACAGGATGTCCCAAAAAAATTGAAACGCGCTTTAATTCTTTATCTGTTGGGGATAAGTGGGCAATGTCAATTTCAAAAATGTTGAAAGTAAGGTGGGAAATAAAACTACGTTAATGAAATAGTCCTCCTATTAATTTCCAAAAAGTTACACTTTTTTAATTTTTATACAACCCCCTTAGACAAATTTGGTCAATCAGAAAATTTTTATTTTGAATGCAACAAGATCATTAAAAAAAACCTCATATCTGTATCTTTAAAATTGAACGAGTTACATTTAATTGAAAATTGAACATTGTGAATGGGGACCCTATATCAAATTAGAAATGTAAATTTGTGGCATATCACAAAAAAGATAAAACTGGATGATAATACATAGAAGACATTTTTGCAAATTCAGCGCAGGCTCACGATGCAATCACGGATTCTTAAGTACTTTTCAGTAACTAAGTACTTTTTCAATAATTAAGCACTTTTAAGTACTTTTTTTTTATCGAAACAATTTCCATCGTCAATTTATTTATGATCCCTATTTTCACTGATGAAACAGCCTTTCACATGGTACGGAAAAGTGGCATAAGTCAGATTTTTTCCATTTATCATAATTCAGTTGATTTTAAAGATACAGAGATGTGGGGTTTTTTTAATAATGATCTTGTTACATTAAAAATAATAAAAATTTTCTGATTGACCCAATTTGTCTAAGGGGGTCCTATAAAAATTTAAAAAGTGTAACTTTTTGCAAATTAATGGGAGGACTATTTCATTAACGTAGTCTTATTTCCTACCTTACTTTCAACATTTTTGCAATTTACGTTGCTCACTTATCTCCAACAGGTGATAAATTAAAGCGAGTTTTAATCTTTTTGGGACACCCTGTACACATTAGGATGGAACGAAAAGCAAATTAATTATCTATCCAAAACGCTTGGGGTAGAAGAAATCACCATTTGACCTGAGTATCCCATGTGTAGAATAATAATGTCGAAAATAAAATGTCTTCACTTTACTCATTTTCTTTAAAGTTTGACGTAAATTCGCAAGTTGGCCATTTTTGTGCTAAAATATATTTATTACTTTTGCTATTGAGTAAAAACGTTGAAGACAAAATAATGGCGTTTTGATGTTAAATATGACAGCAAAGTTGAAGAATTTCACGAGAAACAATGAATTTACACATTTGGTACTAGTGATATATTTTTCAAAATATCAAAGTTTAATGACGGGAATTTGCCTGTTTCCACTTAGTGAGGCTGATAAGCATACAAATATATTTAAGAGAGGAAGTAAAGAAACTTTCTTGAAAATGAAGAACTCTTACTTAGAAACTACTAACCATGGAGGTAAAGGTAAGGAGTTAAAACTCCATACTGAGAAATTGCCAATATCATTTGAGACAATCATTCAGATGGGGCTGCGATAAGATAAGCGCCGCTGCATTGTATATATTTCTATGAACGGCTTAAAATCTATATATAGTAATTGCCAAGTGTCCGTCTGTCCGTCTGTCACGCTTTTTTAGGCACGTTACGAATAGATAGAGACTTGCAATTTGGTACACGGATCGGTCGTTCGATAAACCCCCCTGGAAAAATCGAATTTTTCGAAAACGTTCTCTAGAGGAGGTGCTCCACACCAAAACGTTCGAAAAGTGAAATGAGAGGAAAGCGTGATTTGCGATAAGATAGAGACTTCAAATCAAATTTGGTGTATGGGTAAATCGTTCGAAAGGAAGAAAGTGTGCAATTTTAGATTTCCAATATTTTCTACTTCCCGGGGTGCCGCATACCAAAATGTTCTATTTACCGAATAAATGAGAAAAGGCTCCTTTAAAATTTGATAGAGGCTTGAAATTTGGTACATCGGCTAATCATTTGACGAAAACACCCAAGACGAATATAGCTTTTCAAAAATGTTCGTTTAAGGGCATGCTCCAGAAAAAAACGTTCGAAAAGTGAATTGACAAAAACCATGCTTCGGGTGAGATAGAAATATCAAATTTGATGTAAGGGTAGATAGTTTGGAAGGAAGAAGGTGTACAATTTCAGTTTACCAATATTTTCTACTTTAGGAGGTGCCGCACACCCAAATGTTCGATTTTCGAAATACAGGAAAAACACTCCATTAAAAACGTATAGAGGCTTGGTATTTGGTATATGGACGAATCATCTAATAGAAATCACAAGAAGAATAGAGTTTTTCAAAAATGTATATATGTGGAGGTGGGTACTCCACACAAAGACATTTGTTACCTTACACCTTTCTGGTAGGTCGGACGGTCTGGGTCTCAACAACAACAACACAAAAACATTTGAAAGGTGAAATGCTAGAAAATCATGCTTCACGATGAAATACAGACTTCAAATTTGGTGTACGGATAAAAAGTTGGAAAGGAAGAAGGTGTGCAATTTCAGTTTTCTATGTATTCCTTATGTAATGTAATGAATGTACATTTACAGTAATAAAAATAGGTTTTTCTTATAGTAGATACTAATATTCTTTTCAATGTATTGAATTTTCGACAATTAGTCGTCATTTTCATTGATTTAGCATCATTTTTATCCATTTGGCGAGATTTTCATTAATTTAGCAGCATTTCAAAAAAGTCGCCAAGTTGGCGACATTCCGCCAAATTCGTCGCCAAAATCTCGCCAAGCGTTATGCACTAAGAAAAAAGTTATTCTTGCAGCAGATAAATGACTATTGGCGTTTAAATACAAAAGTATTATTCAAAGTATATTTTTTCATGAATGGAACGAGCTAGATCCACGAGAATGATGTCACTCAATTTATCGCATGGTATTACATATGAAAAGTGAATATGTTTCTTAATAGGAATTTTTTTTTTATGTGACTTTTTCATAATTTTTTTGAAAAATGTACAATATCTCAAGAACGGTTCATGTTAGCGTTCTAAAATTTATGCCAATCGTTTTCTAATGAAAAATTACATAAGAAATGTCTATTTGCATAACTTTATTAGCGGTTTTGATTTTTTGACGATTTTTTCAAAATTTTATTCGAAAATTTAGGGGGGTTCTGAACATTCGATTACGTATAAAAACAATAGGCTTCCAGTGTTTACGGATTGTGATTTTTGTACCAAATTTGGTTCGAATCGGTCCATTCGTTCGTTAGTTATCGTCTCCACAGACTCACTGACACACACACACACACACATAATTTCACACACACACACACACACACAGACATCACTTCAAAAATGTTTGATTCATGATCAGGGATGCTTGAAACGTGCTCTCCCGTCGAAAACTCGAATTCGAATTTTCGACCCCGTCACAATACTTTCCTTATACATTATGTATATAAGGAAAGTAAAAAATCGTCAAAAAATCAAAACCGCTAATAAAGTTACGCAAATAGATATTTCTTATATAATTTTTCATTAGAAAACGATTGACATAAATTTTGGAACGCTAACATGAACCACTCTCGAGATATTGCACATTTTTCAAAAAAATTATCAAAAAGTCATATAAAATGAAAAAAAATATTTCCTATTGAGAAACATGTTCAGAATGTCCCCGTCACAATACTTTCCTTATATGCATAATGTATAAGGAAAGTATTGTGACGGGGAAACACGAATTATTCAAAAATTTACATTATTCTGGGGTTGCTTATTGCGAGGCCGTTGATTGTCAACGGGTATTCGGCTAGTACTTATTTAAACTGTCAATTTTATAGAAATAAATGAGTAACGCAATTGCAAATTAGAACTGAAACAATAAGGAATTTTCTTACGTATCTAAATTATTTGACCTTTCAATTTATTTTTATCTCCCTATATTCTGAACTCTGTCCAACAACTGCGAAAAAAAATACCGATACTGATCATTAGGTAGTTTTAATTTAAAATTAATCAAAAATGCATATCCTCAATGCTATGCCTCTTTATTGTGTCAAATGGAAACAAAGGGCGCTTTACTAACACTAGCGACACCTAGATATAATTCTCAAAGCGTTATGGCATTTTCAAGCGTTTCACCCATAGGACATAGGAGTTTCGTATCTTTGCTGCTAACAAACTATTTAATGTGCCAACCTGCAAATGTTCCGATTTTTTACGTGCGATCATGCATTTTCATTATCTCTGTCTACTGGTGAGGAAAGTTTACATTCGAGAGACTTTGTAACATATTAACTCACCTTGCGTCTTTTGCAAATCAGTAGAACTGATATTAAAATGGCGACAAAAATCTACAAAACAAGAATGCGGATAAGAAAATAATTGACAGGACATGGCCATGACGTTCGAAGGAATCGGGTTGTCCGGTAAATTGGTTAAAACTGCATAAAGTTTTAAAAACCATGACAGTACGCCAAATAAGCAATTTTTAAAGCGTTCGAAATCATGCATTTTGATTGTCCTCAAATTTATGGTTAGAAGTAGGGTAATTTCGAAGATGTCGAAGAATAAATATCAATTAAACTTATTTCGAAAGCAAAAGGTATATTTTTAAGTAACTTGTTCTATTTTTTCTTTTCTTGCAAGATATGATTTTTAAAAATCTGAATTGTTGATCAGAATAATCACAATTATAACATGTTTCCCTTCATTTTAAAAGGCTTGAAAAAATATTTCGATTGATACCAGGTTCGACATTGTATGCCATCTGGGAGGCTAACACAAAAATTTTATCGCGGCTATTTTCCACTACAGTGTTAAGTTTCGTGATTATTGATCTGTTTTTCCGAATCGTACCAAACCTAATCACCAACAGGGTAACCCACACGTGACTTTCCTGCCAAAAAAGGGGCAGGTTCTATTCTCCATATTGTACCGGAATCTAATCAGCAGAAGGAAAACCCACGAGTAACTTACCTACCAAATTTTGTTAAATTTCGAGGAATAGTTGAGTTAGAGTGGATGCATACATTGCACAAACAGATAGATTGACACACATACAGATGTTACACTAAAAATCTTTTTTCAGATTCTAGAGGTCCCGAAACGTGTAGATCCATCAAAAACTCGAGTTGCGATTTCTTACACCATTCCAATACTTTCCCTACAAATTTCCATGCATTATAGAGAAATTATAAATGACTGAAAATCGATTTTTGCCATTAAACTTAGATAAAACATCCTGCCCCTTTTATAATTTCCCCTGATTCAATCACGTTTGTTGTTCTACGGACAACTAGAAGGTATGCCCGTCATATGACGGAATTCAAAATTTGCAAATCATTACCTCCCATTTGGCCTCATTTTTATCAATTCCACGATGAAATTGGCGAAAATTCTTAACTTTGACGTGCTGCCATCTTCTTACTCATTCTCTGTTTAACCGACTTTTATTTTCTATTCTCTTCATTTTCCATTGGCCAACACGTCTGGGAAATATATATTTTTTTAATGTCAAATCTGTTCTTTGTTTTTGTTCAATCATTTTAAATATAAATTTAAATCTTCTGACACCACTCAAAGGAAAAATTGAATCCGTAATTGAAACACGTTTGGCAACATTTTGTATCAGAGTTACCCAGAGATAGATAAACAGACAGATAAATCAAGGTGTTTATATTATTAATTGCGAGTCATATTGACATGTGTTGGTCCCGCTTCTTGCTAGTTCTGATGGAAAAGATTGTTTTCGCCTTCAAAACCTATTGACATAATTAAATTTGTGTTGTATGAGGTTTTATATGAAGTTTCACTACTTTTTAGCATTAGAAACAATTTTAAGCCATGTAAAGACCTAAATATTGTTTAGAACCTTTGACCAAGTAACTATTCCCCTATATATAGTATTCATTATATAGTAAGTAAACAACAGTTTTAGTTAAATGGATAAAAAAAGAAGAAAATATTTTCAAATACCTTCAAGATAAAATATCCACGAAACTACGTGAAACGCTTTGGAGATAGCCTTTCTGACAAATATATTGCACCATTTGCATAGAAAACATGATAGCGTCAAAAAAGGAAATAGTAAAGAATGGATAAGAATATTTTTCATGCTGTTTTAATACAAATTTCCTTCGAGCCTTTATTTTTCAAAGATGCAGGTTTCTGCAAGACGAATAGGAGAACAGAATATTTTTGAATATTAAAAGAGAAAAGTTATAACCCTAAAGGGAGAAATAGGACAAAAATCGTAATAAAAATAGTTTCAAACAATTTTTTCCATATAAAATGAGATGCGAAATCATATATCATTGCAATAATTTCTGTTGAATTGTAAATGGATCCCACCTTTACTTCTAAATAAAGGTCGCAGACTTTTCCTCAAAAATTGAAAAAAAAACATTAAAATAAAATAAAACGTATTTTCAACACATTTAAAGTAATCTAAACAGATGTAAACAATTTTCTTATACAAAATTTCAGAAAAGTACAAAAATAAACAATGCATATTTTATGTACAACTGAAACTGCTACAAAAGTTATTCTTCTTTGATCCATACAGTCCGACCTTGGGGAGGTGTAAAGTATATTCCTTACACCTTCTCCAAGTAATTAAACTAAAATTACTTCGTTAAAAGCAGCATACTATACAAAATGAATAATGTCGACCGGTTTCGAAAGCAAGAATTCTTCGCCAGGACACACACGAAACACAACCTTCACTTGTTAGAGCTAGATAGGAGGCTAATGTAAAAACGGAAAACGTAATTAAAGCAGAGAAAAGGGATTGTCAACGGCGAAAGAAGAAAAATTGTAAAAACTCAAAAAGAAAGGAAACAAGAAGTAAGACACTATGACTGTCAAGGACACAAGGACAATTATTATAGAGATTCCCTAGGGAGATAAAATCCCCCTCCGTAAACTTCTAGAGCAGAAAATTTCATGAAATAATAGCGTTTATATTTAGTTAGTGCTTGGGGGAGAACGATTATCGAAGTCATGCCCTTCTCCAAGTCTTCAGAGAAGGATGATTATGGCCCAATTAGGCACCTAGTAAAATTAGAGCAAGGTATGGTGTATAGAGGGTAGCCGCGAAATCGCATGTTTCCAAATACCAAGCAGGGGTATGGATATAACTAGAAGCCGTAATCAATTAAATGAGAGCAGTTACAAAACTTTTTTTTAATCAAATGGCCAGGCACTTGACTTTCATCATTCGCCTTTGTCAGCGGCCAGAAAGTGAACCATTTAGCCATCCTAGGACGTTGCCCTAGGCGCACCAGAGAGGGGCGGAACACACTGCGCCCACAACACAAACATCCATGCCTTCCGTGGAACTCGAACCCACAACGCGGCGGTCGTGCGATTGCTGTGGAAACGCTCGCCTTGACCACTCGACCACCACGTCGGCAGTTACAAAACTATGCTAGAACTATCGTCCTTGGGGACGGAAACAGATATCCCTTACAGCATGCCCTGGTCCGGAGTTCCGGGAGTGGTACCATGGTGTACTGTCAAGCATGGGATTATTTACTCTACTGAGACCCCTGAAGATATTTGGAGAGAGTTTTAAAAGATAATTCAGAAATAGTAAAATCCTGAGGTTAGGCTGCAAGCCTAATGTATTTTAGAAAATTATAGAGCAAGCACAGTGCATTATTTTGAAAAACTTGAAGCTTCCTGGGGTGAATCTCAGCTGTGGTGCCCAAGCTTTGGAAACCGTACGTCACAATTTGGTGAATATAGGACTTGTATAACAATAACTTATTTTTCGTAGACAAGCTGCTGTTTCCAGACAAAATGGGCGCAGTTGGGCGAGTGCAGACTTCACTTCCCAACAAATTTTAAAAATGTTAAGTTTTTATGTAAATTTTATTCGACCTACACTCCAAGGTACTTATAACTAGGCTGCTAGGGTAATGCATTTGTGATTAAGCATAAAACAAATGTGCGCGTATTTATTTTGTAATTGTACATATTGTTTTATACGTATCATAATTGTATGTATTTGTTATGTATTCATAAATTATGTATAAAACGATAACTTAATACAATTCATATAAGATTATTTAGTATTTTATTTAACATGTGTTGATTTTTTTATTATTTTGAACAAAAGAGGCATTTCTCCATCGTAGCAAAATCTAATCAGTATCGGGGTAAATTATAAGTGAATTAACTATAAAATTTTGTCAGATAGTTTTCGAACAACGGTGGATGCATACATTGCACGCACGCACAAATATTCTAACAATAGTTGGTTCATGTTCTAGAGTACCCCAAAAGTTTACATTCATCGAAAAATCAAGTTCATAATTTCGACTCCATTCCAATACCTTCCCCATGCATTATCATATATTGTAGGGAAAGTAAAATGTAATTCATTAAATATACGTATAGTACAAACTGCTGCTGATGCAATAAAACTTTGAGGAAAACTTCAAAGAATATAAGCACAAATGAAATAGTAATGCAGCGTACAGCTGTTTCTCTGTATTATCATTTTATTCTTACTAATATACGTTACTCAGGTTTTCCTTATCCTTCGGACAAAAGGTATTTTACTTATTAATAAAACTTTGTTTAAACAACAACCAACACAAAATTTAGTATGCCAACCAGTTTCGAAAACAAAAGATAGCCTTCTTTATCGGGACAAACATTAAGAGCAACAAAGCCGTAGGTAAGCCGCTCATCAAAGCAAGATCGTAGTTTCCGATCTTGCTCTGATGAGTGAAGCTTTACACAAAGTTTTATTAACTAACTTAATCATTGCAATCTCACTGCCATTGTAATCACCTATACCCAAAGCTGTCCTCTGAGAATGGTAGCTGCACTGAAAACACAGTTTTAACGTTAGTTTTTCTACTATAGCTAATCCAGCCTAATACTCTGGATAAGTGCCAATCAAATATATCCAGAAGAGACAACAACTTAATCTCTGACGTCGTGTGTCTCTGTGAATTGCTGATCCTACCCCCCAAGGGAAGCAAATAAAACTAAAGTTCAGTATTTACTTTTCGGGCACTTCTGTAAAAGATAAACGATCTAAACTAGTCTTCGCAACTATTTTAACATCTATGTCGGTTATAAAAATGTATGGTTTAAATATTGAATGAAGAATTATGATAAAATTGAAATTATTTTAACCTTTCACTTACAGAAATGTTTTTGATAGCAGCACATTTCACCCTGCCAACACAGATTCAATTATTAACACTTTACAACATAGTTGAAAAGTGTTTATGACTTTGTTCATTCTGTCTGTCTGTCCGTTCGCACGATAACTACCGTAAAAATGACTTTATCAAAAGGATATTTTAGCATGTTGTTGAGACGATTTGTGTGACATATGGAAATGTAAAAGAATAATATCATCCAATTAATTTTGGATTGAACCCGAGTTGAAAAAGGGAAATACATTGAACCCTATGGGAATTAATTTTTCAAGCAGTTTTTAAGCGAAGTTAAAGTTCGCATATTGCTTCGAGAATTTTAGGAAATATTTAAAGTATCCCATAAAATATATAAAAAAACTTCAGTAAAATATGTTAAGGAGTTTTGTAAATAAAAATTAAAATAATAATTAAAAGATTAATATGATGCCATCCTGTGACCCATTTCAAAAGAAATACAGCATCCATATTTTTTGCTTTCCTTATATACATAATGTATAAGGAAAGTATTGTGACGAGGTCGAAAATTTGAATTCGAGTTTTCGACGGGAGAGCACGTTTCAAGCATCCCTGATCACGAATCAAACATTTTTGAAGTGATGTCTGTGTGTGTGTCAGTGAGACTGTGAACACGATAACTGACAAACGAATGGACCGATTCGAACGAAATTTGGTACAAAAATCACAATCCATAAACACTGGAAGCCTATTGTTTTTAAACGCAATCGAATGTGCAGAACCTCCTTAAATTTTCGAATGACATTTTAAAAAATCTGATGTGGGCAACACATGACTTTCCTTATATCATGTAATGAATTTACTACTTTTACAGTAAAAAAATAGGTTTTTCTTATAGTAGATACTAATATTCTTTCCAAGATATTGAATTTTCGACAATTAGTCGTCATTTTCATTGATTTAGCATCATTTTTATCCATTTGGCGAGATTTTCATTAATTTAGCAACATTTCAAAAAAGTCGCCAAGTTGGCGACATTCCGCCAAATTCGTCGCCAAAATCTCGCCAAGCGTTATGCACTAAGAAAAAAGTTATTCTTGCAGCAGATAAATGACTATTGGCGTTTAAATACAAAAGTATTATTCAAAGTATATTTTTTCATGAATGGAACGAGCTAGATCCACGAGAATGATGTCACTCAATTTATCGCATGGTATTACATATGAAAAGTGAATATGTTTCTTAATAGGAATTTTTTTTTTATGTGACTTTTTCATAATTTTTTTGAAAAATGTACAATATCTCAAGAACGGTTCATGTTAGCGTTCTAAAATTTATGCCAATCGTTTTCTAATGAAAAATTACATAAGAAATGTCTATTTGCATAACTTTATTAGCGGTTTTGATTTTTTGACGATTTTTTCAAAATTTTATTCGAAAATTTAGGGGGGTTCTGAACATTCGATTACGTATAAAAACAATAGGCTTCCAGTGTTTACGGATTGTGATTTTTGTACCAAATTTGGTTCGAATCGGTCCATTCGTTCGTTAGTTATCGTCTCCACAGACTCACTGACACACACACACACACACATAATTTCACACACACACACACACACACAGACATCACTTCAAAAATGTTTGATTCATGATCAGGGATGCTTGAAACGTGCTCTCCCGTCGAAAACTCGAATTCGAATTTTCGACCCCGTCACAATACTTTCCTTATACATTATGTATATAAGGAAAGTAAAAAATCGTCAAAAAATCAAAACCGCTAATAAAGTTACGCAAATAGATATTTCTTATATAATTTTTCATTAGAAAACGATTGACATAAATTTTGGAACGCTAACATGAACCACTCTCGAGATATTGCACATTTTTCAAAAAAATTATCAAAAAGTCATATAAAATGAAAAAAAATATTTCCTATTGAGAAACATGTTCAGAATGTCCCCGTCACAATACTTTCCTTATATGCATAATGTATAAGGAAAGTATTGTGACGGGGTCGAAAATTCGAATTCGAGTTTTCGACGGGAGAGCACGTTTCAAGCATCCCTGATCACGAATCAAACATTTCTGAAGTGATGTCTGTGTGTGTGTGTGTATGTGCGTGTCAGTGAGCCTGTGGAGACGATAACTGACGAACGAATGGACCGATTCGTACCAAATTTGGTGCAAAAATAACAATCCGTAAACACTGGAAGCCTATTGTTTTTATACTCAATCGAATGTTTAGAACCTCCCTAAATTTTCGAATGAAATTTTGAAAAAATCATCAAAAAATCAAAACCACTAATAAAGTTACGCAAATAGACATTTCGTATATAATTTTTCATTAGAAAACGATTGACATAAATTTTAGAACCCTAACATGAACCGTTCTCGAGATATTGCACATTTTTCAAATAAATTTATAAAAAATCCCATATATTGAAATATATATTAACTGCTGAGAAACATGTTCACTTCTCATATGTAATACCATGCGATAAATTGGATGACATCATTCTCGTGGATCTAGCTCATTCCATTCATGAAAAAAGATACTTTGAGTAATCCTTTTATATTTGAACGCCAATAGTCATTTGTCTGCTGTAAGAATAACTTATTTCTTCGTCCATAACGCTTGGCAAGATTTTGGCTACGAATTTGGCGGAATGGTGCCAACTTGGCGACTTCTTGAAATGTTGCCAAATTAAAGAAAATCTCGCCAAATGGATAAAAGTGATGCTAAATCAATGAAGATAACAACTAATTGTCGAAAATTCAAAATCTTGGAAAGAATATTAATATCTACTATAAGAATAACCTATTTATTTTACTGTAAAAGTAGTAAATTCATTACATTATATAAGGAAAGTCATGTGTTGCCCACATCAGATTTTTTCATATGTAACACCATGCGATAAATTTGATGACATCATTCTCGTGGATCTAGCTCGTTCCATTCATGAAAAAAGATACTTTGAGTAATACCTTTATATTTGAACGCCAATAGTTATTTATCTGTTGTAAGAATAACTTATTTCTTCCTCCGTAACGCTTGGCGAGATTTTGGTGACGAATTTGGTGGAATGTCGCCAAATTGGCGACTTTTTAAATGTTGCTAAGTTAACGAAAAACTCGCCAAATGGATAAAAATGACGTTAAATCAATGACGACTCATTGATGATAACGACATGGAAAATGTCGACTCATTGACCAAAATTCAATATCTTGGAACGAATATAAATAACTGCTATAAAAATAATATATTTTTTTTACTGTAAAAGTAGTAAATTCATTGCATTATATAAGGAAAGTCATGTGCTGCCCACATCAGATTTTTGTAAATGTAAAAGTTGTGATTTTTTATTCTTTTAAATTTATATTTAGGGTCTAAAAAAATTTCAATTATTATTTCACTACAGTACAAAACGTCTTAGTTCCTCTAAATTAAGAAAATCTCAAGACTGGCCCATCTCATTCATTTCATTGTCAAAAATTACGTATAAAACGTGCATCTATTGATTTATTTCTAATATTTTATTTTATTTTATTTCTTGATGAGTTTTGGGGCGCATTTCACTAAAAAGGGCAGATTCCTTTTATTCGAATCTTATCCAACACCAATGTAACCCACAAGCAACTTATCTACAACATTTTGAAAATTTGGTCTATTAGTTTCTCACCTGTAGTAGATACATACAATATTTGCGAGCCATTTCGCAAAAAAGGCAGGTTCTTTCATCCCGAATCGAACCAAAAACTAATCAGCACCAGACTTATACACAAGTGACTTATCTACCAATTTTTTTTAAATTTAGTCCATTAGTGTTTGAGTTAGAGTGGATACACACATTGCACAGACAGATACACAGACATCACGCTTAAACAATTTTTCGTCCTCAAGAGGTACCAAAACGTGTAGATCGGTCGAAAACTCGAGTTGCGATTTTCGACAAGCGGTGTAGATGGCTCATGAGGAGGAGAAGGGAGTATGACTCATGAAGAGGAAGTATTGGGAAATGAGGTGCACTTTGGACCGATGACATAATGAGCTAACCTTGAATTTTGAACCGATGACGTCATGAGACAACCTGAACTTTGAACCGATGACATTATCTCTGGAGCGATGTGAACTCTGACCGTATCAGTCAGGGATCTGTGACGTACTGACAGTATTTATCAGTCGCAATGTACTTAAAGTGAATATTTGAAAGTACCGCCCCCTAGCGGAAGTTTGGAAAACAAAGGGTAATGCAGATTTGAATGGCGCCATCTATCGGACTTTTTTTAAGTTCTTCCATCCAGAATTTAAAATGACATATAGTGGTTGGCGACAGCATAGGCTCCAACACACAGTCTGTTGATTGCTAGCGGGGCGCGCAAACTGACTGAACCATGGTGGCTCGGTTAAACGTTATCAATAAAGGATATCTTTCCTGATAGTTTTAATTTAAGAGGTTCTCGTTAGGATGAATGAATGGATGGGATATATGAATATTAAAAAATGTTAATAAAAATACAGAATATTTTGTAAAAATGATATCCGATTTTTAATATTTCTGAATGAATTTTAACGAATGTTCGGCAAACTAGGGGTGTGTTTTTGATATTCTAAGGGTCTAAGACCCTAAAACTTCATTATTTTAGTGAATTGTTTGGTACTAGAGAATGTTTGGGGAATTATGGGGTATGTTTATGTTTTCAGTGTTATAGGGAGTCTAAAATTTCGTTATTTTAGTGAATTGTTTGGTGCTTAGCAAATGTTTGAAGAACTAGAGGGTATGTTTTTAGTGTTGCAGGGGGACTAAGACCCTAAAATTTCATTATGTTAGTGAATTGTTTGGTACTTAACGAATGTTTCGGAAAATAGAGGTATGTTTTTCAGTGTTACAGAGAGTCTAAAATTTCGTTATTTTAGTGAATTGTTTGGTAGCAAATGTTTGAAGAACTAGAGGGTATGTTTTTAGTGTTGCAGGGGGACTAAGACCCTAAAATTTCATTATGTTAGTGAATTGTTTGGTACTTAACGAATGTTTCGGAAAATAGAGGTATGTTTTTCAGTGTTACAGAGAGTCTAAAATTTCGTTATTTTAGTGAATTGTTTGGTAGCAAATGTTTGAAGAACTAGAGGGTATGTTTTTAGTGTTGCAGGGGGACTAAGACCCTAAAATTTCATTATGTTAGTGAATTGTTTGGTACTTAACGAATGTTTCGGAAAATAGAGGTATGTTTTTCAGTGTTACAGAGAGTCTAAAATTTCGTTATTTTAGTGAATTGTTTGGTAGCAAATGTTTGAAGAACTAGAGGGTATGTTTTTAGTGTTGCAGGGGGACTAAGACCCTAAAATTTCATTATGTTAGTGAATTGTTTGGTACTTAACGAATGTTTCGGAAAATAGAGGTATGTTTTTCAGTGTTACAGAGAGTCTAAAATTTCGTTATTTTAGTGAATTGTTTGGTAGCAAATGTTTGAAGAACTAGAGGGTATGTTTTTAGTGTTGCAGGGGGACTAAGACCCTAAAATTTCATTATGTTAGTGAATTGTTTGGTACTTAACGAATGTTTCGGAAAATAGAGGTATGTTTTTCAGTGTTACAGAGAGTCTAAAATTTCATTATTTTAGTGAATTGTTTGGTACTTAGCGAATGTTAGACGAATTAGGGGCAGTGGTTTAAACGAGGGTCGATAATTTTTTTCTTTCTCAATTTTGAGTCAGAGTTTTATTTTAAAATGTATTATTTAATTGTTGTAATTAAAATTTAATGAAACAGTTACATTTAGTAAACGACTTAACGAATATTTGGAGCGTAAAAAATATAAGGCTACCTATTGTTATTTGGTTAATGAAACAGTTAAGGTTAATTTTTTAATTGTTTAACTAAATTATCCTACTAACAAAAATATTAAATAAACAAGGACGTGTCTTTTTTAATCTACCACAACTTGTCGCTTGATATTCCAAGGGGTTTAAGACTCTAAAATTTGATTATTTTAACAAATTGCACGATATTTTCTGAATAATTGGAGAAATTAGTGGTACGTTTTTAGCGTTACATTGGGGTCTAAACACCTACAATTTCATTATTTTAGTGAATTGTTTGATACTTAAGGAATTTTCGGAAACTATTCAATATTTAAATGAAATTTAGCAAATTGCACGATATTTACTCAATGTTTGGGGAAATAAAGGTACGTTTTTAATGTTACAAGAGATCTAAGACACTCAAATCGGTATATTTACAAAATTTCACGAATTTTAGGAAAATGGAATGACACTTTTAAGGATACCTGATTGTTAACATTGAATTTAAATGAAAGAGTGACCTTCTGGTGAGAGTGCTGTACATTCTATTAACATTAAAATACGAAACATGCACAATTAGCACTTTAAAAAAATGTGTTTGATATCTCATTATGGGGGTATCATTGATATACAAATAGAAATTTAGTGACTGTAGGTACATCGTAAAAACTAACTGTTTCTTGACGAATCTACGCACATTACCAGAGATGTGAATTTTTTTTTTTTCTGAAAAAAGAATATACATTTAGAATTGAGCAAATCCAACCGCCCAGTGCAATTACAACATATGAAAGTTTTTAATGTGACTTGTATAAAGATGATTAAATTAAATACATTATTAACCAAAAGTTTTTTGTTTTGTTTTTTCAAAAAATTGTACGTAATTTTTAACGGTTGAACCTTGTTATCGCTTTCGAATTCACAGTTTATTATCGCTCTCTTCCTTATCATATGACTGAGCACAAGACACTGTTCGAATCCTTGTTTATTTAGACCAAAGTAAAACCCGTGAAGGGAATGTATGCACATTGGATACTGTTATGCGTTAGAAAGACATTGTTAGTTATTTACACAACATGGATTTAATTACATGTTAATGAAAAAAATAGTATTTTGAAAATGAAAGAAGTAAGAAACTATATTTAAACCACATAAATTCATAAAAATACACCAAATAATCTTATTTTAAATCATGAATACTTCTAAACGTGTAAATGATTAAAGTGTATAGGTTTCAATAGACATTTTTTTCTTATGCTTAGGAATTAAAAGCACTCTTATGGAACTAGAGTACTTTTTCTCAGAAGACTAAGACCCTAAAATCATGATATTTGAATGCAATTTGCCAAATTGCACTATAATTAACGAATTTTTGCGAACTATTCAAAATTTAAATTAAATTGAGCAAATTGCACGATGCTTAGTGGATGTTTGAGGAATTAGAAGTACGTTTTTTAATATTATAAGCGGTCTAAGACACATTTTTTCTTTTAAAATTATGATATTTAAATGAAATTTAGCAAACTGCACGGTACTTCCAAGGGGTCTAAGACCCTAAAATTTCATTATTTTAGTGAATTATTTGAATTTCGTTGTTTTGGTGAATTGTTTGATACGTAGCGAATGTTTGGTGAAGTGGGAGTGCGTTTTCGGTATTCCAACGAGTCTAAGACCCTAAAATTTCATTTTTTTAGTGAATTGTTTGGTTCATAGCGAATGTTTGGGGAACCAGGGGTGCGTTTTTGATATTACATGAATCCTAAGACCCCTTTTTCGTTTAAAATTATGATATTTGAAAGAAATTTAGAAAATTGCACAATACTTAGAGGATGATTAGCGAGTAAGAGGTGCATTTATAATGTTGCAGGAGGGTCTAAGACAGTTAGATCGGTATATTTTAAAAACTGCCGCGAATTTTAAGGAATAGAATGACACTTAGCGATTATTTTTAAGAATATAGGATTATTAATATTGAATTTAAATGAGCGAGTGACCATCTGTAGAAAGTGCATTACATCTTAATAACAATAAAATATGAAAGATAAATCTAGCGATACACGTTTACTACTTTAAAAAAAATTTGCAATTAGTTCAATACTTCATTACGAGGCATCGTTGACATACAAATAGGAATGTCGGGATTTCGAAGCTGTAAGTATATAAAGGTTTCCACTCTGGTGTTGCTATTGTAAAGTAACCTTTACGGTATTTATTCCCCAAATCATGCTTTTTATTCACCCAGTGTACTCACTTCAATCTTAATCTACTGACTAGAGTTCGATGAATGATCTACAACATTAACAGACACATACTTTATTCTAGCTAACTTCTCTGACAACTCAAAATGCAATTACATACACAGAATATTTACAAAGCTAGCACTACCATATCTATACCGAGACAAAACCGTAGCATTTTCTTACTGAACTGAATTAGAACTACTAATCAACTATCAAACCATATATATCTATACTCACAATCTTGTAGAGGTACACTTTGCTGCGTACTTCCATTAATGAGCAGAACCATCACCACACCCGCGCACTCTCGTATAAAGATAACAGCCGAAGCTGCACGACGTCGATTCACACTTGCATCTTGCTTGGATACAAATATGAATTCTATTCTTTCTGTCTACGTTTGCCTCTTTTACAGTCCTGGTCAGTCGTGAGTACGTGATTCTCGAAATCAGATTTGAGGCGTTTCGTACATAAATTAGCATAATGAAAAGTAAAATTAATATACAATAATAATGAGTAATAGAATCCTCACAGGTACACCATAAAACAATGCAATTTTTAATGAACATAGCAGACCACCAATAAATTGGATTTTTTTTTTTAAATCTTTTTATTAACATGTATGGGGAAGGAATTATAGAATTTTCTAACATTATACTTAAATGAAAGTATGTCAAATGCTTACCAATCGTAGAGAGGGAAGGATAAGCCTATTTGAATATATCCATTTTAATAAAGTGTGGGAAATGACAGGGTAAAACTACGATCTACGACAAAATATACACTTCTTACAGAATGGATCACAACTTAGTGTGATCCATTCTGTAAGATATCACACACTGCAGATTTCGAAGAAACTAAGGTTCAGTTTTCGATGGTCCTTAGAGTTTTAAACCCCCATTCTTTATGAATCTTCAAGCTTTTTAGAGAATGGAATGTAACTTAGCATTTATTTTTTAATAAATAAGGGAATACAATTTCAGAATTTTAACATTGAACATAAATTTATGAATTGAACTCTGTAAGAAGTAAATATCTTCCATTACTAAAAATCACATTGTAGACATTTGATATGATTCGAATAAATTTCTTTTAAAATTTTTAAAAAGAGAAATTAGTGAATCTAATGCATTTGAATGTACAGATGCGTAGCCCAAAAAGGCATAGCATTTTAAATACCACATACCAAAAATGAGTCGATGAAAGTAAATGAGTTCAGTTTGAAAGTTAAAAAACATTTAATGAATACATTCTTCATAAAATACACATTAACCATTATTTGCTGTACATTTAAACAAATTACGTAAAATAATTTTCTTATCGCACATTCATAGTCCTCTGATTTGAAAGATCGATCATACCATTAAAAGACTCCTTCTCCACGCAGCAAAAATTTCCTTGCTACGTTATTAATGTCAAAATTTAGAAGTATTTGTTCATGCACACTTTTGTGACACAACCATTCAAAGAACTTAATAAAAATAAAATCAATTGAATGATCACATCTCAACACCTGATTGGGTCGGACACTCACATACAATAAAAAAAGGGAAATTAATTAATTAAAAGTTAGTTACTTAGTGGAAGGGGACCGTATAGTGGGAAATAGAATTTAGAATATCAATAATAATTGCGTTGTGTAATTAAATATTAAACCATACTTGTATGTGAGCGCCTTAAAATTACCTTACCTGTGATTTGATCCTTTAATTAAAACCATCAATAATAATATGAAATGTCTCATAATTTTTTTATTATTGTCTCATTGTCAATGCTGAAAAACTTCACCAAGCTAATGTCCACTGTCATGGAATTTCACAATGGTAATGGCCACATCTAGAGCTCTCTTTTTCGCTAAACTCGAGTTTCAAACACTCCATGCGAAAAGAAAATGGAAATAATAGCAGGGCGCTGTTCCAAGATGTGAAATGTAACTGCACATAAAATTACCAATATGCACTTTGCTGTTGTAATATTTTTCTTTATGCATAAATAAAAAAAATGGCTAAAATTTTCAATCCTCATGATGACTGTAAACTCATTTCCATTTTGCTGAGGACTAATATTTTAGAATAATTCACTAAAATCAGGTGAAGGATGGTCATTATAATTATGTCGTCCGAACATAACAATTCCAATGAAGACTCCTAAACCATAAATGCATAGTAACAGACATAACAATCCTTGCGTAAGACCAGAATTGCATAGTAATTGTTAAATAAATGAAGTTCACAGAGAATATCCATAGTGACAAATGCTGCTGTCAAACTGTGAAATAAATATAATTTCTTTAACTTGACTCAATAATTTTAATAAACTGATTGATCAATGAATAGGTATCAATTGTAAAAAATTCACTTGAGAATAGCAAGTTCCTGTATTCACACTTTCTAAATATATATATACTCCACAGAAAATCAGACTTGATTCATAACAGATGCACAAAAACAAAATATAATTTATATTTTTAGACATAAAAAAATAATTTCATCTTCAGTGCTTAAAACTTAATGAATAAAAATAAAAAAAAATGGCAAAGCAAGGGGCCAAGGCCCCTTTGCCAACGAAAATCCAACACCTTCACTGTCCAAAAAAAATCGAGAAAAGAGACGAGTCAGCACTTTTTCACATAAAAGCAAATCTCCCGCCTAAAACCGGACGATGCCATTCGTAAAAACATAACTCTCGCTCAACCAAGGAGTTTAAAAAGTGAGAGCCAGAAGAAACAAGTTTCCGTATCTCGTCTGAAACGAGATCTTACCAATTGAAACAGTGTGCGCGTATCCAGTCATTTTTAAAAAGGGCGTACACTGTACGAATAAAAACATGAACTCATAGCAGCACGTATAATTTAATTTAATAAAAGAATCAATTGGTCTATTAATGAATATATAAAATAAAAGCAATTTTGAATAGAATAATTTGGAATAATAAATTTAAAGTAAAAATATAATATTTAATGATTTATAAAAAAAAATGTTAATTTAGAATAATAAAACAAAAAAGTGTTGTGACGTGTCACAACATTACAACTCCTCACTAAAAAAAAAGAGAAAAAAAAGAATTTAACCTTGCGGTAAATAATTCTGATAATTTCATGAAAAATGTCAAAATCTGACAAATGTCTGATACAACATACATAATTTTTTTTTTTTTTTTTTTTTTTATATTAAACACAATCTTGCATATATTGAATGATTAGAGTAACAATAAAAGGCTTAAAATGAGTGTGAATTACATGTAAACAATCTGTGATGAATACAGTAGATAAAACATAATTTCCAAGAATCTATTACTACCATGTGCATGTAAATGACCACACAATACAATCAAAATTATCCTGAGACAAGTATGATATTAAAAATGTAATTAAATGAGTACAATCAATAATGTATATAGATAAGTATGAATAAGTATGTAAAGAATTTTTTGTTTTCTATATGAGTGCATATAAAAAAAATTTTAGCCAAGTACAGTTGCAAGTGTATAAAACAAAAAAAAATTTTGCCATTGAATTTTGCCACATCAAAGAATTAATTACCACCAGTAAAGTAAAAAATTTGCCATCACTATAAAATATATTATTTAACTACCACCTAAAAAATTCTAAATTTTTCTAAATTTCAATCAAAAACAAATAAAAATTTGAATAAGAATGAAGAATGAACTCTATTTAAAAATTTAACTTCAATGAACTACAATAAATTGGACTTAAATGAACTACAATCCAAAATTTGGACAAATCGTAAAACAAGAATCACAAATGAACTTAATAAATCCAGTAGAATATAAAAAAATTTTAAATTCTAAGTCTCTGAGAATAATTAACAATATTTGAACCCTAAAAAATCAGACCATAAGTCAACCACAACATTGAATGCAAAATGCAAAATAATATCCTTAATAATATAAAAATGAATTCAAAATTCAATACAAAGTTTAAATAAATCAAAATCTTCCAATGAAGTTCTAATAAATGAATTAAAAGAAAATAAACAATTACTATCAATTAACTAAAATTTCCAAATACTCGATTCATAAAAAATTTTCAAAACTGAACTGTTTTACCAAAACAAAATAATAATATTTCAATTGAAAGCAAAGAAATTAAAAATATCAATGCAAAGAATCCTATTCATCAATGAATTAATTATAAATAAAATAAAATCCTATCAATAAAATGAAATTTTATCAATAAATGAAATTCCATGAATCAATGAATTATATTAATAAATGAAATATCTCAATAAAATGAAATCTTAAGAAAATGTTACCAAAATTCAGACTTCCTCAACAGAAATCAATGAAGAATCAAGACATAAGGTTATCCTGCTTGATCAGGGCAGAAAAGACCAAAGAAACCTGCTTCAATCTAGAATTGAAAACAGATCACCCCAACTCTCCATCAACATATCAAGTAAGATGAAACTGACAACAAATTCTGTACCAAGATTCCAGACTTCATTTCCCAAGCAATATGTTGCTGAAACTATAATAAATTTAAAAACAACATTAGTACAAATCAAATTTTAACCTCAGAAACCTGAAAATAAATCATTAGACAAATAAACAAACCATTAACAAATTTGAATCGTAAAAATGAAAATATTCAACAATGTAAAATGAATTTGAAACAAAAATGAATTTAAAATTGTGAAATCAAAGGTTACGCATATTCACATATTCGAATAAAACTACAGGTAGAGAATAAAGATTATGTGATTAATTACAAAAAAGATTATGTCTTATGAGGAATAAAGACAATAATTCAAAATTTGCAATTAAAGACTGATAAGAGAGAATGAAATAAATAGCTGAGATGTATTTTAATATTTCCAAAAAAAAACTTAACGGAGACGCTATCAAGATTTTCAATCAGAAATATAAATACTGAAATATTGAGAACGGTCGGAGCTATAAATGAGCCCTAGCAAAAATTTGATGATATGGATGAATCATCAAATGCAATAAAAAAAAGATAGAGTCGGAAGATACCCACATATGTTCAATGGAAAACCAGACATAACAATTGAATAAAATTACCAATTTGAATTTTTTTTTTTTTTTTAAATTTTCTTTCAAAATGTAATAAATAACCAAAATAAATATAAGAAGTTCAGAGCTTAATGCTAAATTTTCTGAAAAATGCTTATAAAAGAAAAATTTTAATAAGAAATTTTTGAATAACCTGTAAAAAAAGTTCATAAATTAAATTATATTTAATTATCAAAATTCTAAAGTTCTTCATACAAAAAAATCTATTTTACACAAATCCTAACTCAATTCTTCAATATATAAAAGAAAAACAATTGCTTTGAGCAATACTAAAAGTTTAATTTATCAAAATAATTTGTTTCGGTGGTAAGTTTTAAAATTAATGCAAGGAAAATATAAAAATAAACATAATCAAAACCTTTTCTCATATAATAATCTAATTCGAGTTCTGCCAATTTAAACAACAAACACATAAACAATACAATAATCAATCAATTTTATCCCATTTAACTAAATATTTTGAAGTTTTATGAACTTCAATACTAAAACACAATAACATAATTAGGAGTCTATGCTCCATGGGATTATTAGGCCATTATTAATTCATATATATATATTTTTTCTAAAAATCATTTTTTTTAAATGTCACTCTTTGACATACAGGCCTTTCATTATTTAATAAACTTCAATCATATATAATCTGACAGAACTGTTCCTTGCCAGAAAATCTACTTTTAACTAATTTACTAACATTTTAAAATAATAAAAAAAAAACTTGCGACAACTGTAACTGCACTCAATCTAAATTTTGCAAATAAATCAACAAGGTTTTTGCCAAAGTTAATGTTAAATATGAATTAAAATTACATTATTTACTTATTTTATAAAGCACAAATAAAATACCAAAGCATTTCATAAACATCTTGCCAAAATTTGTAAACAACACTTAGATTAATATTTTAAATTGATTAATATTTTAAATTAACTCAGATTAATTATTTTAGAATAACTTTTAATACTGTTTGTTTTAAGCATTAACATTGATTGCTACACTTTTAATTTAGCCAATTTAAAATTAATTTTAGATTACCTTTTAATTTTTTAATTTAAAGAACATATAATAAATACAATTATAACACAAAATTTTCATATCTAGAATAATAATAATGCAAAAAGAATATCAGTTATGATTTTTTTAAACTGATAAATACATATAAAATAATAATTGTGATTGACTTAATTATCAAATAATGTATTTGTTTATTGCATAAACATTCCCTGATTGGGAGTGAATTGCAACAAGAGCAAAAAAAAGCACTAGCCTATGTTTCCAGCGAAAATTTCAATGAATTAGAAAAATTTCTCAAAACAAAAGCCGCTCAGAATATTTTTAATCAAAAATCACCATACAAAAATAAAAATCACATGTCTGTAGCAAAATAAATATTTACTACTATTATAATTAAAACATATAAATAAATACAATTTAAACACTTCATAATTATTTATACCTATTTTATTTTTATATTTAATTAGTTAATAGTTTAGTATTTTTTTTTTTTTTTTAAATTCTATTGTTATTGCTGAAAAAAAAAATTTTTTAGCAAATTTAATGATTTAAGTTTATTCTGCTCAATAGATTCAACAAATAGACCTAAGTGTGAAGTGCATATTCCTCACAAAAAAAAACAAAAAGAAGGGATACTATTCTCTTCAAAATTGAGCAAATTAAGTTAGAAATAATTTACACAATTGAAGTCCAGCTTCAAAAGGTAAATTAAAATGTACTATTGAATTCTATTCGGATATCCAAGGGATATAAAGTTTATCAAAATAAATTCTCGCCACCAATCTTAACCCTTTTATAAATAAAACAGTTTGATTTTATCCACAAAAAAAATCAAGAATGACTTTAAAAATTTTTTTTGAGTTGTTATGGTATAAGATCAATTTAAAAAAAATTGAATACATAAAAACTTCATTTTCAATATTATTAAAGGATACAATATCATTCAAAAGTTATTGGTGCTTAAAACAATAAAAATCAATTTTCAAATTTTATCAATCAAGAATTATGCACCATTCAAAAGTTTAGTTAAATCTTATATTTCAAATACATTAAAATAAAATTTTTACTATCAATTTATGTAAAATTTAAAATTTGACAGTAAGAAGCATATTTCTAGCTTAAAACAAAATTATTAACAAAAAATAAAAAAATTTTTTTTTTTTTTTTAGATAAATAAACATAAAAATTATATTTATACAATACATAAATAACTGTGCACATCATATTTAATCATGTCATCAAAATAGCTTAATTATTAGCAAAAAGTCACGGTACCAAAAATAAGAGTAACCATTATCAAAAAAAATCTAAAGTTATTATTTTAACATTAATTTTTTCATTTGCATGCCAGAAAGGAGTGGTCACGCACCAGAAAAAGAGAACCAGAAGAAACAAGTTTCCGTATCTCGTCTGAAACGAGATCTTACCAATTGAAACAGTGTGCGCGTATCCAGTCATTTTTAAAAAGGGCTGTACGAATAAAAACATGAACTGATAGCAGCACGTATAATTTAATTTAATAAAAGAATCAATTGGTCTATTAATGAATATATAAAATAAAAGCAATTTTGAATAGAATAATTTGGAATAATAAATTTAAAGTAAAAATATAATATTTAATGATTTATAAAAAAAATGTTAATTTAGAATAATAAAATAAAAAAGTGTTGTGACGTGTCACAACACACACTGTTGTACATTTCTAATGGAGTACTGTGAAGACATTCATGGTAACTTTAATCTTCAATTTGAACAACACAACCAACACATTTGAAAAGTTATCTTACAAGACACATTACACTGCCATGAGTACAAGAGATTAAATGATAGAATGCAAATTTTCTGTCACAGATAACTGATGGTAGAAAGGTTATTGTGATTTTTATTTTTAATATTTGAGTAGAAAGACAGTCTATGAATACGCTTTCTCGAAGTTTAAAATTAATGTTGTGCACACAATTTTTTAAACATGTTATTTGATTTTTATCTAAGATAATATGACGCAGCGTTAGGCAAAATTTTGAATCATATAATTGAATTAACTTTTGTAAATGAAGTTTACCGTTACTATTAAAACAGCACACATCATTGCGACTAACGAAAGAGGTATCTGCATATAGAACATTGAACGACCACAATTTCTGAGAAAATTCACTCCAAGTAGCAAGTGAGCCAACGGCCGTACCGTGCTGAAAACTCCGGTTCTCGTTAGATCACCGAAGTCAGACAGCATCGGGCGCGGTTAGTACTTAGGTGGGTGACCACCTGGGAACACCACGTGCTGTTGGCACATTTCGGGAGCGGTAGCCTCGTGGTTTGCGCACTGGATTTGCACGCTGCCACAACTGCCGCCGTGTTCATGCGGAATACGATCACGTTAAACATGTGGGTCCGTAAGTCCTTCCGAGAGGTTGGTGGTAGGGGAAGGAGGGTACGGTCCCTGTGGATGCCTCCTCCACTGGGTTCCGGTCTAAATAGGGGGCACTTCCCGGCCGTCTAAACAGTTACCTTACACCTTTCTGGTAGTTACTAATAAATACCTTATATACTTTATTACGGGCCACGGCCCTTTCCCCGACTATTTATACTCCTTTAAATGTAAAATTTCTTCCAGATGTACCTGTGGTTCCTTCGGCGATGCCGATCATTATGTATTTTCCTGTCCCCTTACTAAACCTTATCATCTCTCAAAACCTTCCCCCCAAAACTCTGCGACCTGGTTCTCGAGTGTTTGCTCCAACAAATCTTCCATTAATAAAATCAAAAACTGTGTTCTCATAGCGTGAGAAATCTCAAACAAAATCTCTTAATGGGGACTTTCTGCTTTCAATTTTGTCCCTGGTCGGTGTCTCCCCCTTTTACTTTAACTGTTTTACCTGTTTTTTGCTCGGTGGTGTCGTCCTTTTTTTGTCCTTTTGTTTTTTTATCCCGTTTTTTTTTACCTTGTTTGTCCTGTTTTGGCCGTTGGTTGCTTATGCAATGTTTTTCTTCGTATTTAAGTTTTTTGTATTATATTCTTGTAATTTTCCCCTGTCTTCATCAAATTATATATCACTTTTTCAACAAATCATTGTCAACATATCACTAAATATCATATATTATATAATTACACTCATATATTTTAATACTGTCATCAAACATCATGTTTTATATCAAGTCATCTTGCTAAATATCATGTCATCTAATCATCAAAATGTTAACTCATCATCACCTCTTTGTACAACTCCTTGTAACCTCAATGTATATTTTTTTAAACTTAAATAAACTTTGCCCCAGACCGTCGGACCTTGGCCGTCCAGGGAGTTGGCTTCTGCTAACTCTTTTCCCGGCCGTCCAATTAGATACTCAAGTCCTCAGGATGAGTCGGACGGTCTGGGTCTTCTACACCTTTCTGGTAGGTCGGACGGTCTGGGTCTCAACAACTCCAAGTAGCAGGTGACATTGTACCACCTTCAGGGGTAGATAGTAGTTAATTTTCTCTATGAGGCAGATATTTCCATATATGCACTTTCAGCTTTCCATGGCGAAGTTTCAAATGTGCATACACACCAGAATCTAAATGCCACCGACGAAGTGTATCTTGCACAGAATCTGAAGAAGTAGATTCGATAAAAACAGATTCTGTAGTGGAGGATAAAACTCTGCTGTGTGCTAGAGCACCAAAAACCAGATCTTTAATTGAGTTTTTGACCTCGGTGAGGACTTGTGAACTAACAGTGGCATGTATTTCTGTTGGGGCTATGGAAGACATAATGTAGGTGTCTAGCAAATATTTCGGAAACTTTGGTGAGGGTGAATTTAACACATCTGCGGCGATACCAATGGATTTCATCTGATCTAGGACAGGCACTGACAAATCCATAGTATTTTCACTAGAAATTAACTGTTCGAGTAATCGCATACTTTGAATTTTAAATATTATTCGTGGAGAGTAACATCCAAGTATCACATTTGCAATATAAGATATATTTCTAAAACACTAAGATCTTAAAACACTATAAATTTGTCACAGCTATGAATGAACCAAACTTATCCACGCAACAGCCAAGATCGTAATGTCTTATGGATTCACGTCATAAGTATAATCACGTAATCTAAATCAAGTGTCGTGTGCAAACAGATTATGTAAGATGCAAAGTGCTTAGAGCTTGTAATTTTCAGTGAATTGGATTGTGCTGAACGCAATTTTTATCTACATGGGAGAAGCTCTACGTTATTTTATTCATCTTTGAAATCATAACGTGAAAATGTGTACAAAACTTAGTTAAAGTTCATAATATTTATTCACAGCGACATTAAATACATAGGAAAATTTTGTGCATTTCTACAATTTTAGAGGATATGTTTGTCATATCACGCGGAATATACAAAAAGAGATAGCAAAAACATGAAAATAAAATACAGAATGAGGTCTTCATCAACAGCCATCCAAACTAGAAATGAACGGTATGAGAGAAGAACGACTAGAAATGAACGGTAATTAGAGTACTAAACTGAGATCTTATTAGTTTTTATCTTATCTAAGATCTAATCTAAGATCTAATCTAAGATGACGTCATAGGTCCAAAGTTCACACGATGACATCATAGTTCAGAGTAGAGCTCCTCTACTGCAGGCTGATTTATCAAGCATATTGAAGCCCATAGGGTTCCATACAGTTACAGAAATTATAAAATAAGTGTTTAAAATAAATACTTTACAGAAAAAAAGAAGTTTCAATTAGAATATTGCAGAACAACCACCCATAATTATTTCAATTATACTTGTGAAAGTTAAAATACGAATAGAGCTAATGCTAATGGCTTCCAGCCATGGTGGGCTTCAATATGCTTGATGAGTCAGCTCGTATATAGAGGAGCCTTAGTCCAGAGCAAATCTGATTTCTTAATTACCTATTTTCAATTACTTCTTAATATTATCAAATTATTTCGTGTTTTACTGTTATCTAAAAAGAAAAGTACATTTGTAAAATCTAGTCACATCACATATATGATAGATCACCGATTCTTCCTTCTCGGGTTTAATATATTTCGCATCTAAAGTTCCATTTATCTTTCTAAACGTCCATTTGTTAATAGTCACGTTTATGCAAAATACTGATTCGTATCTGACGTTTATGGTTACTCGGAATGCCTCTTCGTATATTGTTATTCGCGTCCTGGATGATCAGCGGTATTTACGATTTTATTTTTCCAGAAATGAAATGAAGTTTTTAAGAAGACTGCCGTGACTTGGAATAAATAAGACATTTTGAGTCTCGGTAAAAGGGGGTGTTGATATGCAGCGCGACAGAAGTGTGGCTTGAGCATGAAATGCATACTAGAGCAAGATTTGCTTGATAAGAAATGTATCTGCGAAATGCCGTCTGTCACGTTCCAAACGTAGCAGATAGCCGCTTACTAAAGATTTCGGGAATCACACAGAGTACCCTAGGTCCAAAGGAGATCTTAACCGTATCTAATCGCAAGGAGGTCTGGCCTTACAGATTAAAACTAAGGATGAATATACAGAGTGATTCAAAAAAGATGGTCCAAACTTTACGAGTTGGTAGTACACATCAAATCAAGCATTTTCCGTCATAGTTTATCGGGTTGGAAATGAAACGTAAAGGTGTTACAGGGCGCTTACTCGTTGGAAACCGGCCGCTCTGAAAACTTAAAAGCGTCATTCTGGTTGTTATTTTCTGGTTGAAAAAGATAATCATGTATTCAGATTTCATCTTTGGACGAAAAAGAAGAACCTTTATGCAAATTTTTGCAACACCGAATGTACGGCCTTATCAGTTTGTAGCTGTTATGTGCAACTCCAAATTTTGAGAGCCCAATCGCCCAAACTGCTGTGTCTTGACTTCTTTTGTGAGGATATTTCAAGAGTCTCGTCTATGACACTCCCTTTGAATCTGAAGAGGAACTCGTCACCAGAATTTCGGCCGCTGCTGCCGAAGCGCGCGACATGCCTGGTCTGTTCGAGAGAGTTCGCCAATCCCTCCTTCGCCGCTGTAAGGCATGCTTCAGGTTGGCGGTCGCTCTTTTGAGCCGTTACTGTAATTATTGTTTATTAAATGTCGTTTAATAGCTTCTAAGTCATTCTCGTGTTTTCGCCTCATCTCACCGGTTTCATCATTTTCACCGGTTCACCACCGGTTTCACCGTTTCTTTTCCCGCCGAGTAAATTCTTGCAAAACATGCTTGGCTTGGTGTGTACTGCCACCTCGTAAAGTTTGGCCTCTTTTTCTTTAATCACCCTCTATAATATGCAGAGTATCGTAGAACTTGGGAGTTAAAGGTTACTGAATATACAAGATGGCGCAACAGTGGTCATCTTGAATTACGCATTAAATATCAGCTGTGTAACTTGCGTTCTCCACTGGAATAGCGCATACGGTAACTGAATGGACGGGTTGGAGTCAAAATGGCGGTTGCGTCAGTCTGTATACTTAACAGCTTTATTGGAAGTTAGCAATCAATTGATATCGGGGTGCTTACTGTATTATATATAAGACATTTTAGATTTGTAAAATATGAGGAGATAAAGGTGCACAAAAAGTACGGCAAAAACAATCTAAGTTTTCATGTGCTCCACAGTTGTCGACAATTTCCGCCTCAGCGAAAAAGATACTACTTCCTAGTTATAGTAACTGCTCATATGCAAATGCTTCTCCTTAACCAGAAATATCAGAAAGAATTCCCGCCTTGGACAGCAAAATTTTCTAATGAGATTTTCCCAGTCTTTGGATTAATATCTGATTGAGAGACTGTTATAGTGCTTATACAAAATATTTTTTTAGTATTACGATATCATGAGTAATGTGGTTTATTAATTGTAAAATAATGAGTACGTTTCTTTTACAAACACCTTACAATTTCTTGAAAGAACCAGTCATATAAAACTTAGATGACTGCAAGTGTTTTAAAAGCGTTAGGAGCCCTCTTCGTCAGGTAATAAAAAGCAGTATGTGCAAACCGTAAAATTAAGTACAACTATGAAGGTAATTGGCAAAGAGCAAGGATCAGATTGGAAACAAGAAATAGCGTCAGCCTGTACTTGACTTGTCAAGTCAAAACCATGACAAATGTGAGACTATCTTGCAGTAAAACATCATGTTAACATAGCGAAAGGCAAACAAGAACAAATCACCCGTTAGCGAGACCACCACAACATTTATTAACCTAACACGATAAAATAAACTTACAAACGATAAAACAATACAGCATGCATACAAATACAAACTGATCTACCGTTTTCAAAAACACAAAATAGCCTTCGTCTCCAAGACCGACAAGAAGCGCGACCTCACTTCGTCAGATCAAGTCCGATCAGCAAGTGAAATACATTTTATTTATTTTCTTAGTTTCAACTGAACATGTCGACTCGTAATGCTTTGTTTTCGCTCTCATTATTTACTTGTTGCCTGTTGTCTTTACAGTTGTACTTGATATTTTGCTTAGTATTCACATTTTCTTTCTCCTTTGTGACAAATGATAATGACCTTCAAATAAGTATAGTCGTCTGATTTTATGTTTGTTTCCATCAAGAAAGTGAAAAGTATTTGTATTCTCACAAGCAGCAAAGGCATTCATTGTGATTTTTCATTTATTCTAGTTTAATATCACTATATTAAAATAAAGATTCTACAATTCCTTAAAATTGCATAAAAATTGGTGCAAAAAGCATTGGTGCAAATTAAATTGGTGCAAAAAGCATAGTTCTGAAATCTTACCAATATGAACCATTAGATGTTTAAGACGGGCTTAGAATTTTGATTTAGGCCTTAGTTAATTGAATATTAATTAACAACATTTTGCATTGCCAGTATGGATAAGCATTTAATGAGTCCATCCGATTTCCAACATCTCTGGTAGAAACGTCACAAAGATGGCCGAGGACAATTGCTGATTTTTATAAACAGAGCGCTTTGCAGCTATTGTTGTTATGAACACTTACAATTAAAATGTCATTATTATTAAAGTTAATAATCATACCTTATTACTGACACTTATTCACAATTAAAGAAGGTAATGACGAAAATTAATTTTTTCATAATCATGATTAATAGAATTTTTAACATGCTAACTACCTGTTTAATTGAAATCATCCATTAATGTGTTTACATTTTAAACTGTGTGGGTTGTAATATCAGTTAAATCGCCGACGTAGTGGTCAAGTGGTCAAGGCGAGCGTTTCCACAACAATCGCTCGACCGCCGCGTTGTGGGTTCGAGTCCCACGTAAGGCATGGATGTCTGTGTTGTGGGTGTAGTGTGTTCCGCCCCCCTCTGGTGCGCCTGGGGCAACGTCCTTGGACGGCTAAATGGTTCACGTTCTGGCCGCTGACAAAGGCGAATGATGATGAGTCAAGTGCCTGGCCATTTGATAAAAAAATATATATATATCAGTTAAATCCCGAATTAAATATTCACCTGATTATTAATACTCGTATGGCTCAGATTCCGTCCCTTTTATTATTATAAAATCCTACCAAAACTAAAACGATCTTATCGCGAAAGAATAAAGATCGAAAATGCTCTAGAACTGCTGGTAGGCCGTCAGATTTATGAATGAGAACGGGTGTGTGCGCCCGCTAAATGGTGAAAAGGGTTGCGTCTGTCAGCTTTGTGAGTGGGGTTGTTGTTGAGACCCAGACTGTCCGACCTACCAGAAAGGTGTAAGGTAACTGTTTGGACGGCTGGGAAGTGCCACCCAATTTAGACCGGAACCCAGTGGGGGAGCCATCCACAGGGACCGCACCCTCCTTCTCCTACCACCAACCTCTCGGAAGGACTTACGGACCCACATGTTTAAAGTGATCGTACTCCGCATGAACACGGTGGCAGTTGTGACAGCGTACAAATCCAGCGCGCAAACCACCGGGCTACCGCGCCCGAAAAGTGCCAACAGCACGCGGTGTTCCCAGGTGGTCACCCACCCAAGTACTAACCGCGCCCGATGCTGCTATGCGGGTGAGGTGAAAAAGCTCTCGAGATCAGCTTCGATAGTTGTTGAGCGTCAGGGAACAAACCCATTTCGTCTGCGTAGCTAGCGAGTCAAAAGAAAACAAAGTGAGCTCCTGGGGTTGGCGAGAGTTAACGAGTCAGGTGTGGATCCCCTTAATAATTTAATGAAAAGATAGGACATTATTTACCTATACTCTTTTGATGTCATGACAGCTTTCCTTCTAGCCAACGTTTTCTTCCAGTTCTACCACAAATAGAAGAAACAAGAATAATTTGCAAGATAAAATAAATTAAAGTGCGCTACAGAGCACCAGCAAAGTTCTGTTAAAAAAATTATTGCAGAATATTGAAGACTCAGAGGGTGACCATTTACACGAGCCATCAAGTGGCTATTTTCAGCCTCCATATGTCTCAACTAAAAGCAGCAGAATGTTAATTTTCAAATTTTCATAGGGGCAGGCCTGATGATACAAATGATTTTGACAATTTGATTTATTTTGCCCTAGTCAGTGTTTCGTATCTATATATCAAAAACAATACATTTTGTTTTTCTATGAAATTTCCATTTTTGCTCCTAAACTCTAAATCCGACTAATAAAGAAGTTTAATATTCGTCAATTGAATATTCCACTACTGCTCTTAAGGGAGAACATAGAAAATCCTCACTTATCAAATTTCAAATAACCCTAACGACTATTCGAAATCTCTCAAATGTCGTATTTATCAATTTTTTTCAGTTTTCTCTCAAATGGGGTGACTTAAAATTCTACGGAAAATCTCTACGGATACTAGTTCAAATGCGATATGCTGAGGCTGCAATTTATAAAGGAGAATATCCTGTAGCAATTTATAAAGAAGAATATCCTGTAGCAATTTATAAAGGAGAAATTATGAAATTCAAAATTTCCAAAGTTTAAGGAACCCTTAGGATGTATTGGAACTCTGATATAGGGTGACATAAATCGAAATTCAAAATAAAAGCTGCTTAAGATACACAGTTTGAAATACAAATGACTTGTAACTGATAAAATTTTCTTGTAAATAAAAGAAAACACAGTTCAAATTTGGTATGCTGAGTAAATGTTCTAAGGCAATCTTTAAAGGAAAATGTATAAAATTCAAATTGTCCAATCTTAAAAAACTTTGATAACTATTCAAGAACTTTAATCTTTAAACTTTAATCACCGCAAGCGAGGAGGCGACCTATTGAGTTTACAGCTTTATATAATCCTCGTCACGGAATGCATTGACTATGCTACGGTTGGCAAGAAAATAGGAAATGCTTGAATGAGAAAAATACTTTGTAAAATATTCGACTGCCCTGACCTTAGAACTAATGCAAAAAGATAACAATTCGTATAAATACGTGATGACTTATGAACACATAAAATATTTACAAGCTATTCAAGAACTTGCAAATGCCGCATATAAAATCTATAAAACGGACTGGTATTTAATAAAAATCAAACTTGTAAAAAGAAAAATAATCAAGATCTTCAACATTACAAAAGGTGTCTAGAAGAAAAACTATTGACAAATTTATCAAACTTCACAAGTAAAAAGTTTAGAGAAAAGAGTTATTAGATGTTACCTATCCATGTGTTAGTGCCTATGCACAACAGTTGCAGACACACATCTTTTGACAAATAGTTTATTTTGGTGCACCCAATCAGTTTGACCAAATAATTTCACATCACCCTGTGCCGATCCGGTGGTCGAGCGGTCAGGGGCATGCGTTTCCGACTGATCGCTGGATTGCCGGGTTGCAGGTTCGACTCCCGCCAGCGGGTATGGATGTTGTCATGTTGAGGGCAAGTCAGACTTACGCCCTTCGGGGAGCCTCTATAAAAGTGAAGCTGCAAATCTCCTCCCCTTCGCCATGGGATACCCAAGGGGGTTTTGTGGACGTGGTGCATAGGCACTCCTTCACCACGGGGGAATTAGAACCGAACGAACATCACCCTGTATGTGCAGATTGTGAAAAATATTAAAATACACAACCTTTCATCTGTATAAATATTTGGAATCAATCTGTGTTTGTGTTAAGGGATTTATGAATATTTTAAAAAATGTAAAATAAGGAAGATTTCTTAAATGATCTCCTCTTTTCCATATTGTCACAGTGCATCCTGTAGACGATTGAGTCAATTTGAATTATATATTAATTCTGTAATTGAAATTACATTCTAGACAAAATTAATTCATCTGTAGTCATTCTGTTATAAAATGGATTTCTTTCTTGAATGCCTTTGTTAGTAATCTTAGCCAAAACGCTCATAAATTACACAATTATAACAATGCTGGTAAATGTAGAAAAGATTCCAATAATTATCTGACAAACATTTTTTTTAACATTTGCATCATTTCCATTGTGAACCAACACATGAGCCGAAAGATTTATCTTATACATTACTTTTTATAGGCTTAACTCAATTTACTTGACAATTTTTTTATAGATTGTCCATGGCATTCATAATAATCTTCATAAATTTTGAAAAATGCATATTTAAATCAAATGTTTGTGAGTTTGTGCTTATAAGCATGTTATTCAATGTACATTTTCCAACTTTTCAAAAAGCACTAAATTAACCAGACCATGCATACGTTACTGAACTGTGATTAAAATTAATAAGTAAATACATCTTATTGAAAAAGTTTGAGGTACATCAAAAGATCCAAACAGACTATAATCTGATAAAAGCAATATTAATTCTGCATTTCATTAACTCAAATGTCAAACAGATGTTAATTTTTTTTTGTGTAATCATGTAGAAAGTTTACTGATATGATTTGGTAATACTAGATGTTGAAATTTTACTGACAGTTCCAACTTTATATTTCAGTGGTTACCGTTAAAAAATTAATTTTCTGAGTTGCATTGCTTTAGTTTGTATTCAAAAGATAGTATATATGTGGCACAAAATTAAACTGGGTATAAATTTAAATTTTCTACGCTTAGTAAATTCAATATTCTGTTAAATATATATTTTTTTTATTTTCAGGGCTTGCAGAAACTTGCATCCAGTGATGGCTGAAAAAAAATATAAAATTATTAATGCTCATTAAAAGTATTTTAATTAAAGCAAAGTCTATTGGAATGATCTGTTAATGCAAAATTAAACATGTATAATATTTAATAAAAATTGTTGAAAGTGTAATTTATATTTTTTCATCATTTAAAATTTATATTTTAGAATTAATTTTATAAAAGCTTAGAAATTTGAATATATCACAAAAAAAAAGGTTTGGTGTGAATAATTGGTTGCTGTGCTGCATTAAAAATATTTGAAATTTAGAAACTCATGGTGAAATTTGAAAATTACTGCTAGGAAATTTCCGATTAATATTATTCCAATTTTGCTAAAAATGAGTGTCACCTTGCAAAAGCATCAAATTATATTTAGAAAATGCAGCTTGCAATATATATATATATATATATATATATATATAATATTTTTGGGCCTGTAAAAAGGAATACAAATTCTTGTGGAAAAAATTCAAAATTTATTTAAAAACTTGGGGAATTATTTTCCATAAATAGCATATCAATTTCGCTTCAAAGTTTTTTAGTACTTTTCTCATATTTATCTAAATGGAAGAGTTTAAATATTCCTATATAAAATTATGCTCATGCCGTAAATATTAATTCATTAAAATCATACTGTAAATTCCTGTAAGCTTCCAAATAATTTTATTTAATCTTATGTTGTACAAGCGCCTAAAAGAATTCATGATTACTAAAAACATTTAAGAAATTTATGCTCATGCCGTAAATATTAATTCATTAAAATCATACTGTAAATTCCTGTAAGCTTCCAAATAATTTTATTTAATCTTATGTTGTACAAGCGCCTAAAAGAATTCATGATTACTAAAAACATTTAAGAAATTTTGTAACCATAAATGAAATGGCACAAGTGCTAGAATTTTGCATAAATTAAACAAAAAATAATCAAAATGTTCGCGCAGCTATATCAATAGCTTTATGGACACTTCTGGGTCATATATAGTTAGTTCATGTATTACTTTCAAATGCCATATTGTATATTGTATATTGTATATGGTATATTGTATATAACCACATTCATGATTTTTGAGATTTGGTAGAGATTATATGAACCTATGTAAAAATGATTAATCAAAAATCGATTCAGAGTAAAAAAATACTACGATCCTTAATGCAATTTAGAGAATATCCATACAAAATTATCATGCACCTTGCAAACATTTTTGTATAACTGCAATAAAAACGCTATCAATAATGAATTTTGAAGGAAATTAGTATTGCTTCAAATATCTTTAGAATTTCTTTTTTCAGCAAAAAATAGTTCATATGGGAATAAATACATCGGGTAAACTTAATATTTTCTCATAGGGGTATCAAGTTTTGAAATGCCATAAAATCACGTATTCTTTAAACTTAAATTAATTTTATTGACAGCTCATGAGATATAAAAAAAATATGATGTGGGCAACATATGACTTTCCTTATATAATGTAATGAATATACATTTACAGTAATAAAAATAGGGTTTTCTTATAGTAGATACTAATATTCTTTTCAATATATTGAATTTTCGACAATTAGTCATCATTTTCATTGATTTAGCGTCATTTTTATCCATTTGGCAAGATTTTCGTTAATTTGGCAACATTTAAAAAGTCGCCAAGTTGGCGACATTCCGCCAGTTTCGTCGCCAAAATCTCGCCAAGCATTATGAACGAAGAAATAAGTTATTCTTACAGCAGATAAATTGGCGTTCAAATACAAAAGTATTACTCAAAGTATCTTTTTTCATGAATGGAACGAGATAGATCCATAAGAATGATGTCACCCAATTTATCGCATAATATTACATATGAAAAGTGAACATGTTTCTCGATAGGAAATTTTTTTTTTCTATTTTATATGACTTTTTGATAATTTTTTTGAAAAATGTGCAATATCTCGAGAACGGTTCATGTTAGCGCTCTGAAATTTATGTCAATCGTTTTCCAATGACAAATTACATAAGAAATGTCTATTTGCGGAACTTTATTAGTGGTTTTGATTTTTTGACAATTTTTTCAAAATTTCATTCGAAAATTTAGGAAGGTTCTGAACATTCGATTACGCATAAAAACAATAGACTTCCAGTGTTTACGGATTGTGATTTTTGTACCAAATTTGGTTCGAATCGGTCCATTCGTTCGTCTGTTATCGTCTCCAAAGGCTCACTGACACACACACACACACATACTTTCACACACACACACACAGACATCACTTCAAAAATGTTTGATTCGTGATCAGGGATGCTTGAAACGTGCTCTCCCGTCGAAAACTCATTCGAATTTTCGATCCCGTCACAATACTTTCCTTATACATTAAGTATATAGGGAAAGTAATACAATTTAATGGTGTTCTAAGTAGCACTGAGACACTTCATTTGCATATTAAAGGAATCGCCGCGTTTTATCATAATCGGATGTTTTATTTAAGATAAAAAAAGATTTGTTATGCACAAATAAGTGCTAATTACCTGATTTGAGTGAAATCTCGAATGATATTGTGGCCAGTATGGTAATTCTCAGGATATGCAAATGAAATGTCTGCAACTCGAAGAAAAATTTCCTGGGTGTTAACAAGTGCGTTTTTTAATTTCTAAAACTTTGAGAGGAATTCTACAAGTATAGTTTTAAGGACGGGGACGTTTGGGACTACTTTAAACATATGGAATCACTAAAGTTGCATAGCAACCCTGCATTGATTGGTGAATTATCCTATAAGGGAAAAACGCCGATGATCGGTTAACCGACTAAGCAGAGGGAAATCCTGATGTGATCGGATAACTGGCCAAATAAGGGGAAATTCCGCTGATCGGTAAAATATCCAACTTTGATAAGGTACCGATGATCGGTAAACTACCTAAGCAGGGGGAAATCACGCTAATCGGGAATTCATCTAAAAGGAAATCCCGATGATCGGTAACAGATCCAAGCGAGCTGGAATTACGATGATCAATAACAGATCCAAGTGAGATAGAATACCGATGATCGGTCTTGCATTCAATCACGATAAAATGCCGATGATCGGTGATTCATCCAATTTGGTTAATATCCCGATCATCAAGTCAGTGGGAAATCCCGATGATCGGTGAATTATCTGAATATGAGCTCGGCCAAGCATTTGGAAATCGATCAGTTGATGCTTGGAATCAACTATTTTTATCATCGGTAAAGCATAGCCATGAGCAATCGGCAGATCGTTTGCCAAGCGGACATACCCATGCAGGGGCCAAACACGTCTTCCGTGATCGGCCCGATTGGTCATGTTTCTGTAGCTGATCTCCGGCCAAAGCTCGGCCGGAGAATTTTCAAAATTGAAAAAAAAATTAAAAATTTTGCTGCTTGAGAAACTTGGTAAATTTATCTTTTTAATCCAGTGCAGTTTTTTGTAGCAATGAAATTAGAAGCATTGAAAGGAGTTGCGGTGGCAAAACTTGAACTGCGTATACTTTGCATCCATCCCTATATATCATTTTTAGGTATATTTGCCAAGTTTAATACGAGATTCATATTTTATACTCTGTATACTTTTCACTCATGAAATTTGATAAACTTGGAAATTGTTTTTCTTCTCAGACGCTTTTATAAATCATACTTTTTGTAAAGCTGTAAACTTTTTTTTACAAGTTAATTTTTTATAAAATGTATTTTACATGCGAAAAAATGATTAATTAGTTATAATTTAAAATCATACAAGGAAATAATAATGTTATAAAGGTATAATCCATACAGGCAACTAGATTTATTCTGTGATTAATTTATACAAGCTTTTATTATTCCATTTTTCTTTAAAGATAAAGCAAAATATACAAAAATGAAACACTTTATCTAATCATTTAAAGTTAGTATTTCTTTATTTCTCGAAGATATTTCTCCAGGTTATTTCCTGTTATATAGTATTTAGTGATTTTAAGGAGAATTTTAATTTCAAGATCAGTAAGTCCCATATTTTTTTCTGTAGCGCTTTATTTAAAGTAAGTTTTCATTAAAATCGCGCTTAACTTGATTTTAGAGTGAAAAATCATTATTTTGATGCAATTCGAAAATATCATCAAGCTTACCTTGTTAATTCGGCTCTTATTTAAAGAAAACAAAATGCCAATCACTGTATAACTATTTTCATCATCATAGTTGATTTATCACCTTTTTCCATTCTTTAACAGTTCATTATTTAAATCTTTAAATAAGCGTCAGAGAAATTTTCAGTACTTTGAAAATTCAAATAAATAATCTACGAGAGTAACAATTTAGCTTTTATTTAAATTGAATCCTTTCCAGACGATTATAGAAAAAATTAGTCTATATCAACCCAATATGATTAATAAAACCTACCCAGTAAATAAATGTTAGTCATAATAAAATAGGTTAACGATAGCGCATAATTGAGTGCTTTCTCTTATCTTGGATCAATAGAGATTTGAAGAACATAAACAAATAAATCCGGCAATCAATCATTTTTTCTGTACATTATAATAAACAGTAAAATTATTTTGAAGATTGGGAGATAAAAGGAAGAAATAAGTAGAGATTGCATAGTTCTTATGAATCTATCTTCTTACTTAATAAAGGAAGGTGGTTGTGTTTGCAGTCTGTAGCGGGAAATCTAAGCGTTGTATTACAGTGACCGCCGGTTATAAGATTCAGTGGTTATAAGAAACAGCCGTTTATAAGACCCAAAACGACAGAAACAAATACAAACTTCATTTTAACATTAAAATTGTGTCGCTTATAAGAAACACGATACTGCTTATAAGAAACAGTTTTCTACAGAAAATTTGTTGATTTCCTTGCGACGCAGGTGTAAAAAAAAAAAATCGATTTGTTTAAGGTTAACTGAAGGACGAGTTGTTATCTCTTGTCTCTGGGCGTACGGGGAAGGGATGGAAGTTTGCTATGACAGAGGATGACAGAGAATTTCTCCGTAGAAAGGCTTGGGGGGAACAACCCCAAACCAGTAAGAAATGAGTTTTAATCTTTTGGCAGTTAAGGAAACATACTGATAAAGAAAGGCATCTTTGCTTATGCACTCAAATAAGATTCGCACAGCTTTAGTTAGTCATTTTATGTTTTGCTAGTGGAAGCATGTCGCAAAAAAGAAAAACCCTTACTTTGCTTGACAAGCAAAGTTTACTTAAAAATTATGATTCTCTACCTCAGTGTAGTCAATAAGCAAGAAAATAACCTTGCTTGATGCTATCCATATGATCGCAGGCGCATGGAAAATTTTTTCTGACATATGCATTTTTAATTGCTTCCGTAAAGCAGGATTTTTGAAAAATAATGTTGACATACCAGAAGAAGATGAAGAAGAATTAGAAGCACCTTTCGAAGAATAGATTCACATCGACGAAAATTTACAAACATCTGAAGAAAAAAGTGATGACATAGTGATGGAAATTCAGAATGTTTGCAATGAAGAAGAAAATAAAGACGACGTTCCACAAGAAGAAAATTTTCCTACAGCCAAACAGTCACGAGAAGCCCTAACTATAATTAGAAAAACTCTTGAACACAGAGGGGCATCAGAAAAAGTTTATGGACTATTTTATGATTTAGAAATGGATGTACGTAAACTAATCACAGACTGATTAGCACAAACAACATGGGATAAGTTTTTTGCTGTTCCTCAGTAATAGATTAAGGTATGTATGAAAATGTACTATGTTCTTATACATAAATGAACGATCTATGAGTTTTACTTTTTATTCTTATTTAACTACATACTATATGCATATAGATAATATTTTAAGTTGTAAGGCTTAATTTGTAAAATATTTTTGAATGCAAAACTTAACAAATGCATTATGTACACACTAATATTTTACTTATATACATTTGTCTTTTACATTCTGTAAAACTGTGTTCAATAGTTAGTATTTACAATGGAAGAACGATATTTAAAAAATTTCCGGATTTAAGAAACAACTGCTTATAAGAAACAAAATGAGCGAAACGAACGTGTTTCTTATAAGCGGCGGTCACTGTATCAGAACTGCTCAGAATCTAATTACTTTTCTTATATACATAATGCATAAGGAACGTATTGTGACGGGGTCGAAAATTCGAATTCGAGTTTTCGACGGGAGAGCACGTTTCAAGCATCCCTGATCACGAATCGAACATTTTTGAAGTGATGTCTGTGTGTGTGTGTGTGTGTGTCAGTGAGTCTGTGGAGACGATAACTGACGAACGAATGGACCGATTCGATAGAAATTTGGTACAAAATCACAATCCGTAAACACTGGAAGTCTATTGTTTTTATACGCAATCGAATGTTCAGAACCCCCCCAAATTTTCGAATGAAATTTTAAAAAATCGTCAAAAAATCAAAACCGCTAATAAAGTTACGGAAATAAACATTTCTTATCTAATTTTTCATTAGAAAACGATTGGCATAAATTTCAGAACGCTAACATGAACTGTTCTCGAGATATTGCACATTTTTCAAAAAAAATTATCAAAAAGTGATATAAAATAAAAAAAATATTTCCTATTGAGAAACATGTTCCACTTTTCATATGTAATACCATGCGATAAATTAGGTGATATTATTCTCGTGGATCTAGCTCGTTCCATTCATGAGAAAAGATACTTTGGGTAATACTTTTGTATTTGAACGCCAATAGTCATTTATCTGCTGTAAGAAAAAGTTATTTCTCCGTCCATAACGCTTGGCGCGATTTTGGCGACAAATTTGGCGGAATGTCGCCAACTTGGCGACATTTTTAATTGCTGCAAATTGGCAAAAATCTCGCCAAATGGATAAAAATAACGCTAAATCAATGAAAATGACGACTAATTGAAGAAAATTCAATATCTGAGAAAGAATATAAGTATCTACTATAAGAATAACATTTTTTTTAAATGTAAAAGCAGTAAATTCATTGCATTATATAAGGAAAGTCATGTGTTGCCCACATCAGATTTTTTTAAATTGTGGTTTAACAACTTTCTTGATCCATAGCTAATTGTTTGCGTTGCTGATAACGATAAGCTTCGAAATTGTTTATGACGTCATTAGGCTTAGCGAGAGTTGCAAAGTATTAGAAAAGAAAATAAACACAAGTCTATTCTGGAGAAAATTCTTAAGCTGATTTCATTCAAAGAACAGTATCGTGCCAATTACAATGGTTGGCTGCAGTAAGCATAAGCAGCAGAACATATTTACGTAAGAGCTCGTTGTTAATTGCATAAAAGTGTCCATACGGAAATGCAGGATAAACAGTAAGTTACCTTTGCTGATATGCAATTTATATTCCACCATTTGTAGGTCGCATATCTGGAACAATACCTATTCCTTAACTTTTAACGTTGAAGCGTCACACATTGATCAATCATCACTTAACAGATGGGTAAATTTCTATGGATAAATTATCTCGCATTTATTTGAGTTTAAAACACATTTTCACCGGTAAATTAAGATTAAAGACTAAAAGTGACTTAAACCGTCACCGACAGACTAAACCGTCTAATATTAAATACTAATCTCCATCACCGATCACTTGCATTTAGAAAATGATGTAAGACAAATCCTCTGAATGAGATCAAGACTCAACTCCCGATATCTCAACTGATATCTTCAAACGATTAGATATTCTACCTATCCGGTTTCCCTATCGAACCTTTTATATACACTGGGTTAGATACCTTCCGGAATATTATATTATCCGAGATCCATCTCAATTATGCAAATGAGGTTGTATACCCATTGGATAAGTAATTTGCATGAAGACTTCTGCTGAAAACACACCGTGAGTCACTCCCAAAAACGAAGTAAATGGCTCAAAAATAAGTTTGTGTATATGAAATATCATTCAGGAGAATGGTGATTCACGATGTTTATGTACATTCTTCCAGCAAGTACGACCATGAAATTTAGTATACTGGTACTTCAGAAACCAAATAAGTGCACCTCGGAATTATTATTTCTAATTTCGAATTATTTTTTTTAATTATTGTATGTTTCCGTCCAATTCACAACGATTTTGCTGTTTGACACATTTTGCGCTTGTCGAGTTTCTCTGCTTCATACCGAAAAAAAATTTATCATACAAAAATATGAAATTCGGTATATTTGTAGAGAAATATTAAGGTAACAAGGTGAAAAAGAAACTGTTTAATGATTTAAACTTTCGTTTACGATATATTTAATGTCAAATTCAAAGGAAAAGTAAATTAGTTGGCGTGCTGGATATTTGCAAGACGGGACCTTTTTTTTTTATTTTAGATTTAGTTTATGAGTTACCATATTTTTATACATTTCTGAAGTGAAAATTTTTCTTCAATATAGACAAAGATTTAATTAGTCGAGCAGATTGAAAGCAACAGGCTGGTCGTGTGAGCCAGCCCCATTGAAAAAACCAGCCGACCGAGATCCGGGGATTAGTGAATGCCAGCGAACAAGCGCTGGATCCCAGCAGGCGTATAACGTCTGCAAGAGAGACGACATGAAAGATATTGCTCATCGAGTGCCAGCGAGTAGGGTGCGAAGCCCCACGACTCGCGAAGCCAGTTACGGGCATTTGAGATTATAGCGAATGTTCCCTAGTTATATAAAAAAATATTTTTTTATTTATGTAATATTATTGAAGGTTCTGACTTTTTAATAATTTTTATTTTCTCATACTATAAAGTATAGTATGAGAATTATACAGTATTGCTTTCACGAAAATTTTTCATTTCGTTATTTTAGTACCAGTACATATTTTAGAGCCTTTTGAGCACGTTTTGCTTATTGTTAACATTGGCACATGGTCAATGGTACATTGTCATTGGTATCACTAGGTATCAACCGAGAGGTTTCTTCAAGCCCTTTAAAATAAAGAATAACATTATATAATTGTGATCATTTAGACTAAAGATACAGATTTTTCAAATGTATTTTTGTTTAAAACGTCAATAGCTACGTAAAACTAGATTGTGATTTGAGAGAGTCGAGTGGAGCTACACTTCAGTTAATTTCAAATTTTCTTTCGAAAATTGGGCTCTTCCGAACATTCAATCGCGTTTAAAATCAATAATGCTCCAGTATTCACCAGTTGTATCATTTGTATCAAATATTGTTCGAAACGCTCAATTCTTTCGTGAGATATCGCATCTATAGACTCCTGAACGCACATTTAACATACACACTAACATACACTCATGTCCAAAAGTTGAGCATAATTCATAAAATGCGAAAGTTTCGAAGTTAATATGAATACAATAGTTCACAATCAGTTGTGAAGAATCGTGGGACGAAGGTAAAACACTGTGCATATGCAAAACTGTTCAGTCGACGTCGATATGCGCAAAGCACCGGCGTACGTCGGAACGAGTATAAAACGGCTTCGAGCGGCATGGCCAGTTGAGACAGAATTTCGCAATTGATGTGGCACGGAGCGTTGTTAACAATCAAAGAGGACGAAAGGTGTCACAAGGATGCCAACTGGGCTGTTTTTGAAGGGACGAATTATTGTAATGCGGGAATCCGGTCGATCCCAAACGGGAGCGTCCGAATTCTGAATGTGCCTCAGTGTGTAATCTCCAGATTGTGGCAGAGGTTCCAAACCACTGGAGATGTAATTCGACGACCAGTACCAGGTCGGCCAAGGGTAACAACTCCTCGGCAAGACCGATATTTGGTGATAACTGTGCGACGTCAGAGAAACCGTTCTGCCAGACAACAGCTGTGTTCAGCCCTGACAGCCGCCACAGAAGTCACTGTTTCGAGACAAACTGTTTACAAGAGACTCAAACACGTTGGTCTCTATGCTAGACGACTAGCAGTTTGCATTCCCCTGACGTCTGCACAGAAACGCGCGCGTTTATAATGGAGTTTGAAACATCGACAATGGAGTGGACAACAATGGGGCAATGTCATGTTCAGTGACGAGTTCAGGTTTAGTCTACAAACTGCTTCTCATCGTACCATGATCTGGAGATAACGTGGAACGCGATTTTACCCGGGAAACATCACGGAAAGACATCGTTTTCCATTTGGGGGGTCATGGTTTGGGCAGGCATCATGATGAACGGCCGCACAAGACCTCCACATCTTTGACACGGGGTCGGTTACCGGTCAAAGTTACAGAGACAAAGTCCTTAAGCTTACCGTTTGATTGTTTCGAAGTGCTGTTGGTCCTGATTTCATATTGATGGATGATAACGCGCCTCCTGACCGTGCGACCTTGGTCGACGACTTCCTTCAAACTGAAGATATCCAGGACATGTTGTGGTCTGACAACTCTCCTGATCTGAATCCAATAGAGCATGTGTGGGATAGGCTCGGGAGACATCTTGCACCCCTCCGCTACCCACCAACCTCCGTTCCGGGATTGAAAACTGCTCTCCATGAGGCTTGGAACTCTTTAAGCACATAACTCATCCAAACCCTCATCGAAAGTATGGGAAATCGTTGTGCAACATACGTAGCTACCCGAGGTTCCCACACACCGTATTAAACTGCAGAATCACATTGTTTTAATCATTCTGTTTCATTGAGGTTGACACTCGTATTGTGACCCTTTTCTTTGGAGAATAAAAGTCGTTACTATCCTTGTTTTGTATTGTTATCTTCTTCTATAACTCTATTACACCCCCATACCGCGCTTTCTTCCATTCCTATGTAGATTTTCTGAAATTTTCACATAAACAGCAACTATGCTTAACTTTTGGACATGAGTATATGTGCACGCTAACATGAATACACATATACTAACATACATACACACGTACAAGCATCACCTCGAAAACACTCAATTCGAATTAAGGGATGCTTGAAAAGTGATTTTGTCTAAAACACGAAATCGAATTTCCGACCCCGTCACGTTACTTTCCCTATGCATTATACTATGTATATAAGGAATGTAATAATAAAAATAAAATGATTGTTTGGGAAACACTTCGGTTTCTTTCCTCGTGTCGAACAAGCGAAGTACTACAAGCCAAGTACTCAAGTCGAACAAGCCAAGTAATTTGGAAACCCAAGAGCAGTCGTCTGCTTTTACCATTTTCTTCTAGAATTAATCTTTTATGCTGGAATTGTTTTTCACGACTCTAAGCTTTTATGCTGGTTTGTTATTTGTTACTTAAATTAGGAATAATAAGTAATAAGCTTCAGATAAAATTCATATTATGTTTTCAAAAATACTTCAAATCCTTCATATTTGGCTCCCCTTTCAATCCGTTGTAGATCGCAAAATATGAAAAAGTTGATAATCCTGAAAATAATTACCTATATTAAAAACCAATTAATTCAAAGTTAATTACAGTCTTATTTGTAAATCCAAGGTAAAGTCTTATTTATAAATCCGCGGATAAAGTTATTTCAATTACTAAAGTAGGACTTAAGTTTCTAAAATAAGACTAGTTTTTAATAAATTCATAATTTCCATTCGACAATAGCGCCAAACATCAAAATCATTAGAAACATCTGACGTCAATCTCTTGTTTTTATTCTGAGAAAACATTCTGGATTCTTTGAAATCATTGTTTCCTAATTATTCCAGCCAGATTTTCAATTTATTTTCTCCTTCTGAATTAGGAAACGTAGATGAGAAAAGGATTTACGATAAAGCTCGTTTAAAATTTATAAAGGAATTGATTATTTTGTCTGCCGTGCAAAACCTTCCCGAAATAAAAATATTTCAAATTCCGTACGCTTTTGAATTTTCCCTTCCGCTCCAAGGTTTATAAAGTTATTGCCATTTCATGGGTATCTTTGCATTTTTCTTCTCTTCAAATATATCTCGAATCAGGAAAATTCTGTTGAGGCGTTCAGAATTTGGGGCTTCGTTTGGATTTGAAAATCATTTTTCATTTTTACTGCTATGTCGTTTTTTATGTTAAAAGGTATAAAGCTGCAATTCTAAATTATTGTCTGCTTTCTCTTTGCTTAAAGTGTGTTATCTCAAGCAAAAATGTTCTTAGATAATGATTTTTGCTTTCTCAAATAAATGTATAGAGAAAAAAACGTGTTTTAGCCACATTTTAAAATTCAAGATTTTGTAAGAAAAGTATGTTTTAAAGCCCCTCACCACATTTCGAATTCTCTTTCGAACACACACCAACCTCTCAATAAAATACAATTCTCTTTACTTAAAGACCCTTTTCCTGTTTTGAATCGTTAGGGTGTTTATAGCATTCCATGCGAACACGGTCTTGGTTATGTTGGTCAAACAAAATGGACTCTTATATTTTGCATAAAGAAAACATGAATTATGTTCCAAACAGTAGGTATCCAACTCTTCAATTGCTGAACATTCTTGGAACCTTAATCATGTTATCAAATTTTCGGAAGCCAAAATAACTTTTTCTCCTTAAAAGTTTCTCTATCAAACTCCCTTGTTAACCATCATTGCTTTTTTTACCTCCTGTTTGAAAATCTCTGGAATAATTTTTTCCATTACTGTAGTGTTCCTCTTTAGTTCGATTACTGGTCTACCTTTCCCAGAATTTTAGTTATTTTCAGCCATTTTGTTTGACAAGGTCAACTCATATGGCCGCCTCCGAAACTAGATGGTTCCTCCATATTTGAATTTCATTGTTTTCCCTGTTTGTTCAAATCGGTTTTCCGTCGTTTCTAATAATTTTTACTTAATTTTACAGCTAGTTTAAACATATCAGATTTCTTTCGTTAATAGGTTTCCACGCTATTCATCTATTTCATTTTGTTCTTCTAATCATTATCTTACTCTTTATTTTTTCCCTCCGAAGTTATGTGTGTTAGTAGTTTCCTGCCAGTCATTTGGTGTTTCACCCTTCCATTTTTTTCCAGCAACAGTGACAACTTCTTTTCTCCTACCTTTAGCTACTTGTTCGTTCGTTCGTTACTTGTTCGTTCGTTCGTTACTTGTTCGTTCGTTCGTTACTTGTTCGTTCGTTTGTTCGTTACTGTTCGTTCGAGCGTTTTGGCTAAGATTACTAACAAAGACATTCAAGAAAAAATCCATTTTATAACAGAATGACTACACATGAATTAATTTTGTCTAGAATTTAATTTCAATTACAGAATTAATATATAATTCAAATTGACTCAATCGTCTACAGGATACACTGTGACAATATGGAAAAGAGGAGATCATTTAAGAAATCTTCCTTATTTTACATTTTGTAAAATATTCATAAATCCCTTAACACAAACACAGATTGATTCCAAATATTTATACATATGAAAGGTTGTGTATTTTAATATTTTTCACAATTTGCACATTCAGGGTGATGTTCGTTCGTTACTAATTCCCCCGTGATGAAGGAGTGCCTACGCACCACGTCCACAAGCCCCCCCCCCCCCCCCCCCCAGGGTATCCCATGGCGAGGGAGGGAGATTTGCAGCTTCACTTTTATAGAAGCTCCCCGAAAGGCGAAAGTCTGACTTGGCCTCGACATGACAACATCCATGCCCGCTGGTGGGCTTCGAATGCGCAACCCAGCAATCCAGCGATCAGACGGAACCGCATGCCCCCGACCGCTCGACCACCGGATCGGCTTAGCTACTTGTGCTATCCCTTATTAACGGCCTGATTTGAGTAAATAAGGTCACGCCTATTATCGGTGATGCAGAAAAAGGTTCTTTTTGGCTTTAAAAAACGGTTCATAGGCTAAGTTTAATTTATCTATGCTGTATTTTCTGAAGTTTTACTTTATCTACTTTATCATGTTATATATGCATTGCAAAAATATATTTTCAGTACTCGTCTTGAGATGGCGCTAGGAAACAGCTGAATGAAGGATTAAAAAATTCATGCTTCTTCTTTATCAACAGCATGATGGGCAACGAAGTTTCCGTCAGGGACTCATCCTGTCAACTTATAGCTCGCACATATCATCTTCAATCCACCAACAACTTCTTCCACTATCGATGGAACTCACTGAAAAGAAGAGTAGTGTAAAGAACACTCATCAGTATTAAATTCATTGAGCTGGAGATGTTTTTCACTTGACGCTATAATATTCGTCTTCCACGCTTTGAACACTGAATCAAACCCAGCACTTCTAAGTCGGTGGTTTTGCGTTTTCGCTGCAAAATCAACCTATATAGGTCCAAGAAATATCAAGAGAATTTTATTCTAAAAGTTTTATTCTCGCATGATTCTCTCTAGGCATTTAATTAATAATATAACAACGCAGGTCTCTTTCTGGAACGCTTGGCAAAAACATTGTCAATCTTGGTAACACATTTAGTGACTTTTTAAAATGTGGGCAAATTTATTAAAACGACGCTACATTAACAAAAAGTATGCCAAATTGATCAAATATAAAATCAAAACATAAGTAGGATTATAATTCTAAATTTTAGGAAAGGATTAGAATTCAAACTAATTAATAAACGAGTAGTATATTAATTATGTTTCGATAGTTTCTATCTGTCAAACCGTCTGTCAAACTTGGCAACACATTTGGCGATTTTAGCGACACATTTTGAGAACTTTTGAAAAATGTCACATAACTGACCCAGTCTATAAAAATATTGCCAATTGGTAGAAAATTTAATAACTCAGAAAATCAATACTATTAATCGGATGTAATTTCTTTGACAATGCTTATCGTATCATAGAAAATATTAATTTAATATTACTTATCTAATTTTCAAATTTCAGTGAGCTTCGTTATTTGAGGGACTGCTGCTTTTTGTTAGAGTATCTAGAGAATTGTAAATAATTTGCGTTATGATAGGGGGTTAGGGAGGGGATGTATGTTTTATAGGGAGTTTTATAAAATAGTAACATTGAATTAGTAACATGTATCTGTAATTATTAGGAGCACGAGGTCTACAGGCGGTCGGATGTGACAAAATTCTTTGCATTTTTATGGATAACGGGTAGAAGGTAGTTTTTTATGACTTTTTTTCCCGTCTTATGGGAGTCCTTGTCCTTTCAGTTTATCATATTCAAATAAATTTTACCTGCACGAAGACTTGAATTCAATATTTGATGTTTTGTATTCTGTTATAAAGAAGATCTACTGGAATATTACCGAACACAAAATATTCTTGGAATATATGTTCATTTTCCACCCTTTATTAAGTTATAATATCCAATAAGACCATGGCTAACAGAACATGGTATGTGGAACCTTATCACAGAAACGCAGGAAAAGCCTTCTGTGACTTCTTTATTCCGAAACAAGAATAAAGGTATTTTCAGAAGTTTCTGCCTCTGTAACTCATCAATCGCTTCAACAATATTATGTTGTCGGGAATTGCTATAATAGAAGTAGTCGACCATTAGTTAGATTCGTGAGTAAACAATTTAGCAGGCCATAAAAGTTATTATTATTCAAACGACTTTTCATTAGTACTAATAGTTGTTAGTATTAATATCTTGAACTGATATTTTAAAATGGTTTTAAATGAAACTGTGTGTATGGTATTCTATGCAATGTTTTCTGTTTTACTTTATCATACTTTATAATATAATATAGAGAAAGGATTGTTTTCGCGAAAATTTTCAAATTCGAGATTTTGATTCCATTATATGTTTTAAGAAATCTTTAACACACTATTAAATTAAAGACAACCAATCATAACTTTAAAAAGTCATTTCATAAAACCACTTTTCTTGAGGTACAAAAGATTACATCTTACCTTTTGTAATAATTTTGTATAAGTAATGTTTTGTGTGGCAAGAAAAGTGGTTCTATTAAATGACTTTTTACTTTCCCTATATACATAATGTATAAGGAAAGTATTGTGACGGGGTCGAAAATTCGAATTCGAGTTTTCGATGGCAGAGCACGTTTCAAGCATCCCTGATCACGAATTGAACATTTTTGAGGTGATGTATGTGTGTGTGCGTGTGAAAGTGTGTGTGTGTGTGTGTGTGTGTGTGAGTCTGTGGAAACGATATCTCACGAACGAATAGAGCGATTCGAATGAAATTTAGTACAAAAATCACAATCCGTGAATACTGGAAGCCTATTGTTGAAAACATGATCGAATGTTCCTAAGCCCCCTAAATTTCCGAGTGGAATTTTGAAAAAGTCATAAAAAAATCACAAGCTTTAATAAAGTTACGCAAATAGACATGTCTTATGTAATTTTTCCTTAGAAAACGATTCACATAAATTTTAGAACGCTAGCCTGACCGTTCTCGAGATATTGCACATTTTTCAAATAAATTTACCAAAAAATTCCATAAATTAAAAAAATATTAACTGTTAAGAAACATGTTCACTTCCTATGTGTAATATCATGCGATAAATTGGGTGGCATCATTATCGTGTATCTAACTCGTTCCATTCACGAGAAAAAATATTTTGAGTAATACTTTTGTATTTGAACGCCAATAGTCATTTATCTGCTGTAAGAATAACTTACTTCTCCGTCCATAACGCTTGGTAAGATTTTGGCGACGAATTTAGTGGAATGTCACCAATTTGTAGACATTTTAAAATGTTGCCAAATTAACGAAAATCTCACCAAATGGATAAAAATGACGCTAAATCAATGAATATAACGACTAAGAAGAAAATTTAATATCTTGGAAAGAATATAAATATCTACTATAAGAATAACAATTTTTCTAACTATAAATGTAGTAAATCCATTGCATTATATAGAGAAAGTCATATGCTGCCCACATCAGATTTTTAAACTTATGATTGGTTGTCTTTAATTTAATAGTTTGTTGGAATTAACGTGTATCCATTTTAATTCATAAAAACCTCCTTAACGCATTTTGACTTTTTCGGAGCGATGTCCGTCTGTCTGTCTAGTAGTCTGTATGTCTGTGGTCGATATTTTGTGTCTACGATAGCGGCCACAAATGTTTAGGGATTTTCAAAGCCTTATATCCGGCTTTATTAAAAAGAAAAATCTAGGTAGATTGTATTTAAAATTCGAGCGAAAACTTCGAATTCTATTCGAAATTATATATTTTTAACATGGCAGAATAGTACTAAATTTAATATAATCATGCATATAATGGTTTATTAATGGCTCAATTATCACAAGATTTAATAGTTGTGAAAAAATAACCAAGATACAATTTTTTTTGTTCGTGACGTCATAAGTCCTCCCCCCCTCGGGGGCAAGTTACCCCTCCCCTGAAGAATAGTATCAATCGAAAGATTTTTTCAAGTCCTTTAAAGTGAAGGACAATACGAGATAATTTTAATCATTAGAACCCACAACAGAGATTTTTCAAAAATTTTCTTGTAAAATTAAAACAAAAGTTTCTGAAAATGCATTCTGGTAGATTTTTTTCTCTGATTTGCTGATTTATAACCAATTTACCTAACGACAAATACTCTGCGAAAGGATTACAACCATTAAAATTTCAAAATCTTTATTCACAACTGACCTCGTCGTAAAATCCAAAACATATATATACGGATCTGCGTAAGAATCAATATACAAAATATTTACAACGCGAGAGAACCACACTGGAGAGAGTCTTTCAACAAAGAATATAAAAACCTTCAAGAAAGTCCAATTCAAATATGGAATTAGGTGCACAATTTATCTTAGCGTCCGCAAAATTAAAAACATAGAATCTCCAGAATTTTCCTCAATCGAAGACTTATTGAATAATCCGTGTTTGTTATTTTGTTATGGAAAAAGAATCTACACAATCTGATGAGTCGCATCAGGCGTAAAATACATTTTTGATATACCAACCCCTAATCCACTATTTTCTTTGTTAGAAACCCAATATTACCTAGCCTAGGCTAATAGAATTCTGCAAGGGAAAACCCTTATCCCTGACACACAGCGAAATTATTTTCTGCCTTCTTTATTGCAAAAAGTAAAGATTCATAAGCATTGTTATTCCTGTATATTCTGATCAATCGCATCAAATATATGAATATCAAGGAATAGGAAATTGGAATATTTTTATTGATATATTTTTACTGTTAGATTACATTGCATATTGCAAAAATATATGTATTTTAAAACATAAGCCGTGTATTCTATCATTTTATTTGGTAACCTATTAAATCGATTTTTAAAATTACTTTTGTGTTTCAAAACTGATACTTTCAAATAATTTCACTACGGAAACCTAGATTTCTAAATGGGGTGGTAATTATCAAATTCTTCTATTGTCATGTTATGTATTCTCTATATCATCTCTATGGCATAGTCGTAAAAGTGTTACCTCCGCAACAGAAAATATGAGGTTCAGAATCTGCTTGTAATAATTTTGCGAATCGTTGAAAAATTGATTTCGAAAAAGTGTTTTTTCATTCGTTCAACAATCTATATATTTAAAATTCTAGCCTTTGTACTGTCCCTGCAATATATGGTAATATATAGGGAAAGTATTGGAATCATGCCGAAAATCGCAACTCGAGTTTTCGACGGATCTACACGTTTCGAGACCTCTAGAACACGAAAAAACTAATTTTAGCGTGACGTCTGTGTGTGTGTCTGTCTGTCTGTGCAATATATATATCCACTCTAATTCAAAAACTAACCCAAGTAGCACCGGCACGTTCAGAGCACATACAGATTTAGTACTACGAAAACGTTTCGATCACGTACTACGGGCACGTACACAGTACGTACTGTGGATACGTACAGAGCACGTTCTGGTAGCACGTGCCGAATGACGTCTATCTGTCACAGCAAAACACCGTCGAAAAGTACGTACAGAATTGGTGCTATAACACAACTTTTTCACGTGGTATATCACGTCGAATACTATTGTTCAGAGAACTTTTATAGTACTATAGATAAGCACGTGTTTCTAGAACCATTTGATAACGTTATATTGCACGTCGAATAAGCGTGTTAAGACACCTAGATTGGAACCCCTCTCCCCCCCCCCCCCCCCCCCACAAACGGGAGATTGGTAAGGCACGTGACTTGGCACACGCAAAACCAATAATGAACTGGTTTATGACGTACAATGATGAGCAAATCAAGATATATACACCTACGTATGTTTCGGAAATTAATTGGATTACCGTCTTCAATGTAAAAAGTATTTTTACACTGAAGAAAATCCAGTTAATTTTCGAAACGTACGTATGTTTATTAATCTTGATTTGCGCTGCATTTTACGTTGTAAACCAGTTCATTTTAGCAGAAATGGTGTTAGGGTTTTTTATAATTAACTTTCACTAATTTACATGTCTAATATATGTATATATGTGTGACGTGCTTCCAAGTGGAGGTTAAAACTACGATCTTCGAATTTGATTAACTTAATTAATCTCTCCCCACTTCTTTAAATCCTATGATAATGTTAAATATTTGTTTCACTTTACAAGTCAAAATTATGTAAATGTCACATTAAAATTTAAATAATGACTTATTTCAGAATGCAGAAAATCAATCAAAATTAATATTTTGAAATAATATGTATGCAAATTATTACTTATGTTCTTTTACTCAGATATAAATAAAAGCCTCAACTTATCTATTATTTTCCTGTTATTCAATTTTAAAACATTTTTCTGTAACGTTTACACATTTTATAAGATAAAAAAATGAATAAGTAGCAATATTAATCAATCAAACATGTTAAATGTGTCAAAGATTTTCTTGCAAAAAATTTAAATGCTGTCTTTTGATTCTCAGGGATGAACATTTTTGTCATCATTTTATTTAATTCATCCTATAAATATTAACATTTGAAGAATACCATTCATAGAAGTTATTTCCAAAGGGACAAAACTTGATTGAAGTGAAAAAATAATTTAGGTCCCAGCTTCTTCTTACAATTCTATTGTATTTGAGTTTGATAATACCTTCCACACCACCGATTGAAGTTGTCCAGTCTTGATTGAAATAAACTTAATCAGGGGAAGGCTAATGCTTAGAAAAAAAAAATTACTCAAACAGCTGTCAGGAATAATCCACAAACACACGCAAAAAAGAATTATTTTCCTATTTAACAGCATACAAGGTTGATTAAAATTATTAACCAATTTAGGAGGCCTTCAAATCAAAAACTAGCAATAATGAAGGCAAGAACTGCCTTTGCCTCTAAAACTGGATGATAGTTTTAATCAATGTTTTATGGCATTAAAGTAAAGGTTTTTTTTTTTTATAGTGGTGAATATTTTAAGTTGCTCACATTGGTTTTGTAAACATTGTAGGCTTATCTTCTTCAAAGAAAGGTACGCCTTTGGCACGGGATCAGTCTTCTTCCAACAATGTCATGTTCCCTAGGGTGTCTGTCCACAAGGCATCTTAGTTCAGCATTCTCAAGCATCTTGATTTCAGTTTTTTTTTTCCAATTGACAAAATATAAATATCACATTCACTAGCAACTGATTCATTAAGCAGATTGAATAGCATCATAACTGCTCTTTAGCATGTATCTAATAATTTTTTAATTGTTGATCTCGATCCACCTGGATCACACAAATGAAGTGAGGCTGTATATTGGAATCTTTTTAACTAGCCTAACAATTAAACTCATAAATAATACTCATTTACCTCTAAAGAGGATATAAATAGTTAGGGGGTGTAAATAGTTTTTTCCAAAGTTGAGACCTTGCTAAATTTTTATCTTGTACCTGCTAATGGTAGATTCACTGCCTTTCATAAAAAATTTTAGGCAAGTTTTAAAGATACAAATATATAAAAATATGATGCGTTGTAATATAGGATAATATTCAAGACAGCTATAGCCATCATTTCTGTGCACACCACCAAAAAATACAATGGTATGTCCATCATTTACATGGAAGCATTAAAAATGTTAAACAGTTACCAGCTGTATAACAGAAATTAAAAAAAAAATTATTTTAATCAAGAATGAATTTCAAAATTCGTGTAATAATGACTCTTTTTAAGTTGCTTGAACACAAAGGGCTGGAAAAAAAAATCACATTAATAAACTTTTAAATAAAAAGATGAGAAAATGTTTACATAGTTTTCATTTTTATTAAGGTACAATAAACATGTGTATATTTTGGTCTAACAGAATATGAAAAAATCGACTATTTTAAACATTTTAATATTTTTTCAGATTCTTGACAAGGAAGAGCTCCTTTGCATTCCTTTAGAAAAGTACTCATTCTATATTCTAGTTGAAAAGAATCCTGAAAAAAAAAAAAAAAGAAAAAAAAAACTATAATAAAATTAAAGAATTCATTAACTATAACAAATTAACAATCACACTGTCAACTTTGTTTAAATTATAAAAAATACAAAAGCCATGAAAACTGTTTAGAAATGTCCTATTTCAAAAATGGTCTTTCACAAAGTTAAAAATGCAATTATTAAAGTATAAGCAAGCCTGGACTTATGTTATTGATTCGATCATAGACATACTACTGTAATCAAAAAGTATTCAACCTTATTTCCTTTCATGTAAACTAGTGCGAACTCTGTGGCAGGGCAGTGTCAGCAGATACATTTGACCTTAATGGGCATGCATGAATTCTTTCATTACTGCTTGACTTAGTTACAACCAAGAAGGCAAGCACCTGGGTTTGTTATGTTTTTCATACTTACTGTATCTCCATCTTGAACCACAATGAACTAACGTGTTGAGCAACACCATTCAGCAAGTCTTGTAAAAATCTTGATGCCGAGTCTGAAACAATCAGGAAAATTTTCTAGCACGCTTTCAGGAATAATGCTATGGAGATGACACAAAAGTCTGGTGCAATTGTTTCAAGGATGAACAAACATCTGTTCATAATGATCACAGTTCAGGCATGCCATCAACAAACAGGAATCTTGAAATTATGGAAAGTGTTTGTGCTTTGGTGATGGAAAACTGTTTTCTATTAACTTTTAGAAAAATTGAAAATGAACTTTGAAAATCTTACTGGTTAGCAAGGCTAATAGAATATTAACAGGTTGTCTTGTTCGCTATTCCCCCCATGGTAACATTTCTGGACGAGCTGTGACGTCACTGCTAGACCTTCCAATCTGTAGACCAGCGGCACTTCGTAGAAAAATGTTGGAAAACAGCATGGTTTTATTTAAAAATGCCTTGCTTTAAGCATCAATGAAATACATGAAATGTTTCCTAAAATAATGTGCTAACTCTGAAATATGACAAATGACCTCAAATTTGAATTCAAACCAAACTAAATTGCTGTAATTAACAGATGAAGGAGTCAAAAACAGTGGTTTGACAAATTATATACTAAGACAAGAATATGATTTTCCGGGTGATTTCGTATAACAAATACTTTCAGCTTCTTTTTTACACAAAATTTACATATTTCATGTGTAAACTGATAATCCTTATTAATATTTTTACTTGCAAATATATTGTATGAATATGGATTTTAATATAGTATTTTTTAACAATCAATTTTACAACACATTAAAGATTTTAAACCACATATCCCGTTCAAATTCATTAAATAGAGACTGTGCACTTTACTGTCTGTATTATCTATTCAAGGTTTGAAATAGGATATAATTAATGAGAAATACGTTAAAATAGAGTTAAATAATATTTATTTCTATAAAACTCTCCATATTATCTTTATCAATTTGCAATTAAATTCATATTTCTTTAAAAACTTAATAATTTAAAATTTCCTGCATATAAATGCTATGGTACATATTATGTCAAGTAAAAGTAAGTGTACCATTCCGTTTCTAATAGTTTCTATACAAAAAATATTTGAACTTTATAATTTTCTGAAAAATGTCATCGATTTGATTTTAAAATATTTAAATTGTATCATTGTATGTTGAATGCATGTAATTAATATTTTTATTTTATATGCTTAAAGAAAACCCCTTTTCTATATATTTAATGATATACATCTGCTTTTTAATTTTGTTTATTTGAAGTCTTTGTGAATTCATTTACTTTCTTTTATGGTACAGATATTACTGTAGAATTCTGTCAATCGGCACTTTAAAATGCGACAGAAAATTGTGGAAAATAAAGGGGGGGGGGGGCGAAGGTATCATCTGGAATTTTATGCTAAAAGAAACAAAGGCTATTTTTATCATTTTATTCGAAGACTATTTCTTTTTTCTCCGAAATTTGTCTAATACTTATGTGGAAGGTAGCTTTAAACTAAAAAGATTCCACTCAACGTTTGCTTTAAAATAAATAGGGGTAAATGTGTCATTTTAATGAGACTGTAAATATATTTTGTTTTTACAAAATTATTCATAAAATTACAGTAGTTTCTTTTAACTTATGAATATCCCTTTCTTGAACAAAAACCATTTTTATTGAATCGAAACTACTCTGTCGTACTCAGGATGAAGCCCTGCAATTTGACGGATCAAGATATAAATGCCTTAACAGAAACTTTATTAACAAATTTACTAACAAAAAAAAATTCTTAACAAACTACATTTGACGTGACTAATAATTATTATTGCAATGGTTTGATAAAATATGTGTTTTTAAATTTAAATCAATTACTGTTTTTTCTTCAGATGATTTTGAAAGTTTCCTGACTTTATCTCAAATCCGGACAATATATTTTTTCAAAAACATGTAACATTTTTTAACTACACAAAAGCTATGCATTGCCTGAAAATATTTATTCTAATTTATACTACATTATTCATGCCTGTAAACCTCGGAATACAGTCAATATTTAAATGACGACTGATTTGCCCCATTTACATTAGAAATATATATTTATATCCTCAAACCGATTCCCATAACGCACCTAACAACTATTGGCTCTTCTCTGACCATTCAATTATCTGTCAACACAGCAATCAGTAATCTTTGTATAAATTTCTCTTATTAAAATCTTAATAGCTTCCCCTCTCATCAAAAATTTGCTATTTCTTTTCATATCGACAGAATTTATTTTCGTAAACTTCACATTACTATGCATATACTGTTTTATTTTATTCTATATTGCTTGCATACAGTTACTATTGGATAAATATTTAAATAGTTTCTGATCAAAGTTTCTCAGTTTTTCTTGTCTGTCAGAAAACGGGTGGTCTAGCAGTGATGTCACTCATCTTTCCTTCCGGGGACAAGTTTTTCCACGAATGAGACAACCTTATATATAAGATATTCTACGGACCATGACTGGTCAGCACATTTTTTTTTTAATTTTTTATATTTGCATTATTATTCTCAAACTAAAGTAAATATATAACTGTAAAGCAAATACTACTCCATTTATAACATTACCTGTAACAAATAAGCAAGCATATCCACAAGTTTTAGGGGCAAAAACAAAGTTTTTTCGAAAGGGCAAATGAGACAGAGCCGCCACTCCAACAAAGGTAGAAAATGTCTGTCAACAAAAAAAATTTTCCTATGTAAATAAAAGCAAAAAGAAAAAGATTACTATTTAATTATATATATACATAAAATATATTTGTATTTGGCAATAAAAGTATGAAGGAAAACAAATCTGATGTGGTCAACATATGGTTTCCTTTCCATTATGCAATGACTTCCCTTTTTTACAGTTGCAATAATATATACAGATTCATAGCACAAAGTTTGGGCTTTGAATTGTACATTCACATTTGGCACTTTTCTTGATGACAACATGTAAATATACAAGGTGATTATAAAAAAAAAAACTTTGCAGATATATGAGCCCCTAGCGATCATACCGTTCCAGGAAATGTAAAGAAATTTTGGATGCAGGTATTTTAAGGTATGCGCTCAAGAATAATGTGAAAAAACAACAGTCCTGCTCTCACAGTTAGGGTTACAGTAACACAATTTTGAAATTTTCAAATTGCAATACCTACTTTTTTTTTATTGGAATGGGATTTTCACAGTGAAAAACCATAAATGGAGTTGAAACGGTATCTGCAACATGAAATACATCTGAGCTAGGCAGACTAAGAAAAAAGTGAAAACAACAAATAAGATCAGACCAGTGACAGAAAAACAAAACATTTTATTGTTTATCATAAATTTTCTATGTGCTCGCCTTCACACACGATGACACTTTACATGCAACAGATGGTGGATAACACTGAAGCACATACCATGGCAAGAGAAATCTGTTGAACCTCATATGTGATGGTATCTTTCAAATCAAATAGAGTTTGCGGATTGCCTGTATACTCTTCGGATTTCATGTATCCCCACAGCCAAAAATCCACTGGAGTGAGATCGGGAGACCTGGGTGGTCACAGAAATATGAAATGGCAGGAGATAATTTTGTCACCAAATTGTTGTGTCGATAAACATTTCATAGAAGATCCCACATGTGGTGGAGTGCCATTTTGCATCCACACGACGTCAGAGAAGGCATTTCACTCATTGCAATTCAGGAATGATGTAATTGGTTAACATTGCTTCATAGCGGTCGGTCACTCGTTACTGTACACGTACATAGGCCTGCGACAGTAACCTCTTAAGGTGCTTGTTATCCCGCACTACATAGTCACTTTTACGTGGAGTAACGCAAGTGAGACTACCCCATCATGGTGATTTTGGTCAGTCCAATGCATGCAGAATTCCCATTACCAGTCAAGGAGAAATGTGCCTCGTCCGTCCACAGAATGCATAAAGGCCATCTGTTATCATCGTCACACCGGATGAGGAATTCATTAGCAAAATCTAAACATAGTTGGTTATCATCAACTTGTGCAACATCTGGACACGCTGGAACCGATACAGAAACATGTGGAAAACAGAGCACAGAATCTTGCGGACAGTAGAATTCGGCAAATCCAGCATCTATGAAACACCATATGCACCTGCAATACGACCTTCGTTTATTGTCTCATGCACTTCTGCAACAACCTTGACAGGAATGGAATGTTGTCCAGACTGAGATCGATCGTATGTGCAACCAGTTTCTTCAAATTTGCGCATCAAGTCCCGTACAGCTTGCACAGAACACAGGCATCATCATAGCCAATGGTTTGTGCGATAGACACGTGATGTCTCTGCGACATTTTGCTCATTCAGGTAATAGAGCTTTACCATTTCACCTCGCTGTTTCACTGTAAGCGTCATGTTGGTCAAGTTAAAGTGTAAGAAAGCAAGCAGTACTCAAATCACAATGCCTTTTCTTTCTCAAGGCGATGACGTCAACCATGACGGTGTCTTACACCAAACTTGGAAATCTGCATACCTTGGTCTCTTCTCTTTTCGAAGGAGATTCAGCAGGCTGGGTTCTGAGCCGAACACACAGTGTGAAATGTGACGTCAATGGAACAGAAATTCGTGTTCTGATGAGCGCCACAGTTGTTATGACTTTTTTTTAGTCTTTGCTTAGCACTGGCATTTTTCATGCTGCAGGTACTGTTTCAATGCCATTTATGGTTTTTCACAGTGAAGATCACATTCCAATAAAAAAAAAAGCAGGTGTTGCCATTTTAAAATCTTAAAATTGTGTCACTGTAGTGTAACCCTAACTGTGAGAGCAGGACTTGTTTTTTCACATCATTCTTGAGTGCATACCTTAAAATACCTGCATCCAAAATTTCTTTCCACTTCCTTGAAAGGTATGAGCTCTAGGGGCAGCATATATATCGGCTAAGTTTTTTTATAATCACCCTGTACTTCAAAGTATCAAATTAACTCATATTTCATGCAAATCCAACTTGACAAATAGAAAAATTGACAGTGTTCGTTCAAAGTAGATAACCATCTAATCATTCATTCTGTATAAAACGTGAAATGCAAGGATAAATGAATAAAGCAATACTAATACCACAATGTTGTTAGTATTGAATTAATATTAGGTAATTGAAGTTTTATCAAATTTCACATAATATAATTATAATTTCATTTCAACACTATATCAAATATCTCAAGGAATGCCTATAAAAAATTTCTCCAGTGACCAATATGAAATATCTTTAAATTTAAGCAAAATGACATATTCTGGATCAATCCGATTTAAAAAGATTCTTTGTCAGACTCTTAGCAGAAATTTTATGTTAATAAACACAAGTAAGGAAAGGTATGAGCTTTTAATGAGATAGAGACACAAAAAAATCGTAAAAATGGAAGAACATTTTCCTGATTGAATGATTAGACAGTTATGAATATAATTATACAGCAAAATGAAATAAATGCTATACAAAAAGGTCCTGCAGCTTTTCAGATACACCTTGAATATGGATGCTACAACAATTTATTGTTAGACTCAAGTAATCATGGACAGTGGAAGAAACAGGAATCGGAATATATGAAATACCTTGATGATCTTGTTCCATATGGTGATGGGAAAAAATGCTCAAATTTACAATCAGATGATCATTCTTGGATTTAAGAGATAATTTTTCCTACTTTTATTGTATATTTTTAACCATGATATGTAAGAAAATTAAGAATTTTAGTACAAATTTAAGTAGTTTCAAGATCCTTAAAAATCAAAACCAGAAGCTTTTAAGGGCAGCAAGTACCCTGTTTATGATTCTTGCCAGTTTATCTTTTATAAGAAAGTCTGAAAGCAGATTTATGGTGAATGACAAATAGCTTGAAATGGAATATGAAAAGATGAAGTAGCATACCTGCCAACCTCAAAATGTTGAAATTAGTACAATTGACATCTAAAATTAGTACAAAATTAGAGTACAATTTTCATATGCGAAAACATTAGGCAATACAACTGAGGAAATTAATGAAATTAACCTTTATTGTACCTTGATATAGACATTCAATTAATTTTCAACACTGTAACATAAAAATGACATCTATTGGCCAAGAATTTGATTGCTAGAGTTTTTAAACATGTCATAGGTAACAGACTTTGCATTTTTTAAGAATTTGTCATCATATTTTTGCTCGTAACATTTTCCTCTTTGCATGGTCTTAATTAACAAATTTTCTAAATTTGCATCAGACATCGAAGGACGAAATTGTGTCTCATTTTTCTTTATTTGACTAAACATGCGTTCGCATTCAGCATTTCCATGTGGCAGTTAAAATTGATAACATAACTGTGCCAAGCCTATCGTATTTTAAAGCACCATTTGCCAATTTTATGTAAGACCATTTAGTATTCCTCTTTAATATGTTCTGGTATATCACCTACCTGAAACGCAGAAAACTGAGCATGCAGCTTGTCTATCGCTTCTTCTTCACTCACTATCTTTGATATGCAACATAATAGGGAATCTGTGAATTGGATACAACTGACCATCATTGCTATTACTTCCGTCAGTTGCTATAGAGAATGGAGTCAACTTTAGCAAGTCCACCAATAATTCCTTTCCACTCGAAGCCATTTTATTCAGAACAGCACTAATCTTTGTCTTTCCACACTCATAATTTTTAGCAGTCTCACAGCGAGTAAACATTTTTTTGAAAAATGGTCCATCATGATCAGCAACAGAAATAGTAAGGTTATGTTCAATAATGAATGCAGTAAAAAGGCATTCTGCTTTAATAACATCGTTATCTCCAGTTGTTTGATGAAAAAAGATCCAACATTTGAATTCTTTTCAAAATTAAATGCAAAATCACAATGTTTTTGAAACGCACGTGTACTTTTACATCGTTTAAGCTGTCATGTGATATGCTTATATCACTCGCACACAATGAACAAAAGGCAAAATGCACACCTTTGCGAGACTGCATAATACAGGAAAACTCCCGAATGTAGGATTGTTTAAACACTTGGGAATATTGTTCAGGCTTTACTTTGGACATTTTGCCACAAGACACGATCACTATAAGTGAATTACAGAGGGTTGGATCCACATACGTAATTTTGGATGCAAATGGCGCCACGGCGACTGTGTTGTTTACTCCGTGAGGCGTTGCCACACAACTTGTTTAAAACCATCCAAATTATCTTGGAAGCCACGGCAGCTGTGTTGGTTACTCCGTGAGGCGTTGCCACGCAACTTGTTCAAAACTATCCCAAATTATCTTGGAAAAACTCTACAGAAAAGTACCCGAATTTGCGCACATCGGTTCAATTTGGCAACATTGATATAGAATTTATGGATTTTATGTTGTTGCCAAACTTAGTGATCTTTTTTTAGCAAACTGGAAAAAAAAAGCCCAATTTTCCCTAAAACCGGCAACACTAACGCAATTAATGTTTTTCCGATTTTCAAGTTGATGTTACCAAAACTAGCGATTTTCTACTAAAACTAGTGGTTTTCCGCCAAATCTAGCACAGTCACTAGAATTCGCTAACCTACGAATAAAACTATTAAATTCATACATTTTTTGATTATTTCGTATAATCGTAAAAATGAAACAAATTTCATACATTGTGACGGACAAATCGTACAAGTTGGCAGGTATGAAGTAGTCTTTTCTTAACACGTTAAGCGCTGAACCTATTTTGTTTTCTTTTCCATTCAAGCTGCAATATGCTGGCTAGTCTTTGAGTTCCTACTAAATACTTCATCAGTTCTAAATGCTTATATTTTATTTTAAAATATAACCAAAAAGAATACGAGTATCACAGAATTTCAAAAGAAATTAGCTGTCTTATCTTTCACATTGTTGCTATGAAGGAATTCCAAGTAGAAATATTGCAATTATACACCTCAAATATCTTGTCACAAATTACAACAAAGATCTGGAAGAGCATCGAAAGTTCAAAGATATTGTAAAAAATGCTACGAAGACAATGCACATGATTTAGAAGAGATATTGCCAGAAAATTGACGAAACAAGTGACAACATTCTGTGAAACCTGCACAGGACAACTATTTATGTGTATCCAGTGTTTCAACAATACCTATTAAAATAATTTTTCTGATAAGAAGTAATATTTAGATACATTTTTTATAATATTCAAACTATTTAATTTTTAATTAAGAATATAATTTTTTAAATTATATATAGTCAGATCAATGGTGACGAATGCGGCTTAAACGGAAAGTATATTGACAATCACTGGTGACTGATGCAGAACTCAGCATGTTAAATGATTTATTTTTAATTGTGTGATTTTATAAACAGGAACATAATTTATTTTTACAAATTAAACATTTAAATAATTACATTTGTAAACACGAAGCTGTAAATTGGAAAAGGCTGTATTCAGAATTTTTCATATGAGAGATTTTGCTACTCATTAATTTCAATCATAAAGAAAAAAACAAACATCCAGAAGTGATCAACTAATAAGATTGTTTCAAAATTTCTTAATGGCAGTGTTCGCTTGAATTTTTTTTTTCTAGGGGATAAAAATACCCTTTAAGGTAATTTTAAGATAATTCAAATTCAATTAAATAGTTTCTATTTGTTGCTTCAGTTATTGTAAACTGCTAAACATGTCCATAAACACACACACACACTGATAATTTGTAATCCCTGATACTTTAAAAGGACATTTTTTTATAAAATACTAAAAAAATTTAGCAAATGAGTATGTGTAGCAAATGAATATGTGTTTGGCAACAAGTATATAATTCACCTCTGGTGTCTTCATAATTGTCCACAAAGTTGTGTCTTAATATTCACCCCCCTCTGGTGTCTTCATAATTGTCCACAAGTTCTGAAAACACCACCTCAGTCACCGGATTTAAACCCAATAGAACACATTTGGAGAGAACTGGAGGTTAGAGTACGAAGAAATGACATTAAAATGAAAAGCGAACTAAAAACAGTAATGATCAAAGAATGGAGGTACATTGATGCAGAAATTACAAAAAACTAGTAAACTCTATTCACAGATGTTAAAAAGCTGTTGTGGATATAGAAGTTATACTACTAAGTACTAATTTACCACAATATTATAATATTTACTGTATGTAGAGATTTTTTTTAAACTGTAGGTACGAAGAGTTTTGTGACGTAACTTTTTGATTATTAATTTTTTTAAAAAAAAGTTTTACTATGTATTTAAAATATTTTATACATAGTAAAACTATGTAAAAAATATATATAGTTTTGTTAAGAACATGTTATAAATATCATTAAAAAATTCCCATGCTGAAATATTAATTTTTATTAATGGATATAGCAGTACTTCTTTGAAATTCGTAAGTTTACGAACAATTTTGGGAGCCACCTGTTTCTTCCTCTTAGATGCACATAAATAACTGTGAAATATGGAATGAAAAGTAGAAGATATCGCATTTGGTTTTGCCTAAGTTTTATGGCCGATTTTTTTTAGTTTGGCAGAAATTTGTTTTAAACTCCGGTTATAATTAGTAATACAACTAATCAGTAATTTGAAATAAAATCACTTAGCTTCAACAGATAACTTCAGTTGCCGTAGAACCAACTCCAAGTTTATTATATCTATGCAGAATATGCACGTAAGTCATTTGTGCTTTTAAGATGTGAAAACAAGAAAAACCTTAACTAGATAACTAACCTAACTTTATATTAATTAGATTTGAAATGAAATCACTTACCTTCAACAGATAACTTCAGTGGCCGTGGAACAACGTTCATGCGCGCGCGCGCGGGGATCCAACTCAACGATAAATTCAAATTTTCGTAAACACGGAATAAGTGTTGCCAGATACCAACTAGAAATTCTGAAAAGGATTCTCCAAAGATGCATATATTTTATTTTATTTTTTAACCAACGTTACATTCATGCAGAAGCATATTTATATTAAGAACTACAACTAATTAGTAATATTTAACTGTAAAAGAAAATCTTATGGATGAAAATAAAATTTTGAAAAATAATTTGGGGACTGTTTCCGAAATATCTCAGAATTCAATTTTTCTAGCTACAAATTTTCCAGTTCAAACATAATTGTATTTACCCAAGTTACAACAATAAATATATTCAATAAACACGAGGAACCATGTTTATTGAATGTAACTTTTTTTAAATCATGTGTTATACCACAGTCGGTCTACACCGTGTGTAGACCGGCTGTGGTTATACTTTTGAACTGATAATTTAGAACATTAGTGGCGTCTGCAATGGAGGGGGGGGGGGGGGGGTATTTGGGGATTGTGTCTCAAGAATCCATCGAACCCACTGAATTTCATAGAAACGACATATGGGAAAAATGGTAAACAAAATATTTGGAAACTGCCACTCCCCCCGTACACACATACAGAGAGAGAGAAGTAATTTCTGTCGAAGCTAATGTAGAAATTCAGGAATATTTTAATCTAATCACATATTCCGTATTACGACAATTTTATAGTTTAATTTTTTTGTAGGTTATTTCAATATAATTTTTTTTTGTGTGAAGTGTGAACTCGCCCGTCTACTGCACACGCAGAGACAGGGAAAAGAGGGTGATAACTACTCTAAAAGTGACACAAACATGTTCAATACGTCTTATATTGTAACTTTTTGCTAAAAACCTAAAAATTAGAAAATTTTTAGAAAACTATTTTTTCTAATTTGGTGTTACGATCCATAATAAGAGAACCCGTCCGCTTATGAAGGTCGAATTACTACAAAAGACGACTTTTTCAATTGCTTTTCACAGCTTATTGTTCATGTGCTGGGAACACTAATTATATTTGCCGACTGTCATTCTATGGCAAATTAACCATTTCAAAGAAACAACTAACATCACATATGAGTAGTTACATTCTTTAGTATATAAAAGGACCGAAATCAGAACTTTGTGTGGTCACCTTTGTTTCCTGTAATGAACAGAATACGATGTGACATACTTTTGTCAATGAGAAAATTCCAGTAGTCGCTTAAAATGTCTTTGCACAAGGGCCACACGTACTTTACTGCGTCAATCGAAGATTCGAAATTTGATGGGATTTTTTTTGCTGAATTTTCGATAGGGTTTTAGTCGTGCCAGTCAAGCACGTTTATGTATTTCCTCTGCAGGTAATCCTGTACTACACTTGATCTGTGGCATGAAGTACCATCATGCATGTGCATCTGTGCACTTGCATATGAGTTACTAACTTTTTTCGTAACATATTCATATAAATAGAACCATTCATGGTAGGGCCTCTCGGCTAAAAGAACAATGAAGCAGTACCTAAAGCTGACATAGCACCCCACATCACCTGACTTGGCAATGTTTCACTACGATAACAATGTATTTTTCATTAAACTTTTTGCATTTGGTCATACAACATGATTGTGAGTGATGCAAATTGACACAAAGTTGATTTATAGGAAAACAGAGCTTGACACCAATCTTGAACAGTCCACATTTTGCAAAGTAAAGCCTCTTTTTATCATTATAGCGTTTAGTTTACATTCATGAGACGTCGGGAAACAGCGCTAATACTATTATATCCTTTTGAATGTAGAAAAGACTTTATTTTCGTGTACGAACTCTTGAGAGAAAGCATAACAATTTGCCGTATAATGTTGTTACCAGATGGGCTTGTTTATTAGAGCACCCACTTCATCTTGCATCCACTTCATCACCTGTATCTTGATGTTTCGTGATAATGTTATAGATATCAGTCGTTCTAACATTCACATTTCTGCTTAAGCCACGTTCAGAGTAACCTTCATGATATAAAGTCACTATTTGTGACCTCTGAAAAACACTTAATTTGTTTCGATTAAAATCACATTTTTAGTCCTTTTCATAGGCAAATTAATACCTTTCCAGTCCAATTTTGATATCGAGGTTATTCTATAGATTCTATACTGAAATACAGCATCAGATAAATAGATTTGAACAGTTAATTCCTGGAAAAATATATGGATCGAAAACGCGATTGGACGAGATTGTATAATTTTCACGCCCTATACAAAATAAAAAAAAAATTGAAATATATTAAATACCCTATTTTGTTCTACGTATAATATCTTGAAAAGAAAATACATTCTCTCGGAACATTTTTTAAAAAACTACTCATGCACTTTGACAAAAACTTTCGATGTTTATCGACTGAAATCCCGTTTTCAGCTCTATATCACGGGCAAACTAATATCTGCCTGGTACCATTTCGATATCAGGGATGCACTATGTATTCCACACTAAAATAATACATCAAAAAATTATGTTTGAACATTTAATTTCTGGGAAAAACTATAGGTTAAAAATGCGATTTTACGCGATTGTGATCATAATCTTCACACCCTAAAGTAACCAAGAAAAAAAAAAGGAAAAATTAAGCACCCTATTTTGTTCTACGTATAATATCTTGAAAAGAAAATACATTCTCTCGGAACATTTTTTAAAAAACAACTCATGCACTTTGACAAAAACTTTCGATGTTTAACGACTGAAATCCCGTTTTCAGCTCTTTTTCACGGGCAAACTAATACCTGCTTGGTACCATTTCGATATCAGGGATGCACTATGTATTCCACACTAAAATAATACATCAAAAAATTATGTTTGAACATTTAATTTCTGGGAAAAACTATAGGTTAAAAATGCGATTTTACGCGATTGTGATCATAATCTTCACACCCTAAAGTAACCAAGAAAAAAAAAAAGAAAAATTAAGCACCCTATTTTGTTCTACGTATAATATCTTGAAAAGAAAATACATTCTCTCGGAACATTTTTTAAAAAACTACTCATGCACTTTGACAAAAACTTTCGATGTTTATCGACTGAAATCCCGTTTTCAGCGCTTTTTCACGGGCAAACTGATACATGCCCGGTACCATTTCGATATCAGGAATGCACTACGTATTCTACACTAAAAGAATGCACCAGAAAAATAATGGTGAACATTTATTTCCTGGAAAGAACTATGGGTCGAAAACGCGATTGAGCGCGATTGTGATCATAATCTTCACACCCTAAACTTAAAAAAGAAAGAAAGAAAGAAAAAAAAAAACCCTTGATGTTTATCGATTGACATCACGTTTTCAGTTTTTTTAGGGGTAAATTAATACCTTTCCCATCCCATTTCGATATCAGGGATGCACTGTATGTTCTACATTAAAAGAATACATAAGAAAAATAGGTTTGAACATTTAATTTCTGGAATAAACTATGGATCAAAATCGTGATTGGACGTGCTTTTAATCACACCACAAACTAAAAAATTTAACTAAATTGTAGCCCAATTCGTACCATAATCCATTCTTAAAAAGCGCAGGTTTTTTTCCCATTTAAATTAAGAAAAAAAAAAAATGAAAAATTGGAATTGTTGGGCCAAATCATTACTATAGCTTGTTACCCTTCAATTTAGAGGACTTGAAAAAATCTTTTGATTGATACCATACTTGAAAATGTCCGAGTCCACCTGGGGTAATGACTTCACTCATACAAAAATTGTATCGCAGTTTCTTTTCCCAACAATGATGGTATTTATTATTGAACCATAAATAAATATTTTTATGTATGAATATGTCAAATTTTGTCCCATGTTATAAAAATATAAAATTTCGTATCAAGTTCTAAGTTTTCGCAGGAATTTAAAAAATTTCCTTCTAGTTCTAGGTTTTTTTATAACAAACCCGAATATAAAGTTTCGCGAAAAATCCATTAATATTTGTTGCAGTTAGTATACAAAAAATCGACCACAGTACAGACAGAGGGATATCACTCCAAAGATAATCAAAACATGTTCAGGAGGTTCTAAAACATATATTAGCATTAAACTCTTGAATACGTATATTTTTGTGGAAACAATACCATCTCTATATTATATTATATAGTATGAGAAAATAAAGATGAAAATACATTAATACAGGAACACATAGAAACAATAGATTTTAATATTTAAATTTTTACTGATTTAAGGCTGAAAATCGCAAACAGACTCAAAGGAAATCTTAACCTTTGAGAAAGAAGGAAAAAGAGAGAGAAAATTGAAAAGTACATTGGTCTAAAATACTTTACGTGCTATTCGTGCTACTATTGCTCGGCGAATTGTACGCTCTTTCGATACAGATATTGAACGTTCTATGTTGTACTATTATAGCATGCCGAATATCACGTTCTTCGGAACGTTTTTATTGAACTATTGTAGAACGTCAAACAGTACACTTTATACGCACAAAAATTGAACGTTCTATGTTGAACTATTATAGAACTTCCAATATCACGTTCTTTTGGCACAGATAAAGAACGTCTTATATTGTACCATTGTAGAACGTCGAACATCACGTGCAAATAACACCAAACACCGTTATATCACTTATAACACTATCTTTGAACGCACTCTGAACGTACTCTGAACGTGCCGGTGCTACTTGGGAATGGACCACATTTCATAAAATTTGGCAGGTAAGTCAGTTGGGTATGACCCTAGTGCTGATTAGTTTTCGGTACCATTCGTAAAAACAGAACCCGCCTTTTTTTGCGAAATGGCCCGCAAAATTGTCATGTATTCACTCTAGCTAAAATACTAATTGACTGAATTTCACAAAAGTTGGTAGATAAGTTATTTCTAGGATATTCTGATGCTGATTAGATTTTGGTACGATTCGAAAAATAAGAACCCGCCTTTTTTACGAAATGGCGAGCAAAAATCGTCAAAATCTAAAATAAAAAACTACGTATGCTCAAATATATCCATTTGAGCATATGCGTATCCATTTGAGCATATGCATCCTTTATGCGTAATTTTAACGAAGAAAAGAATGAGACCAACCCCATTACACTAGGACTAGCTGTTCTCGAGATATTTTAGTTTTTTCGTATCTTCGCTATGCCACCTTTGAAAATAAATAAATCCAGTCACCAAATGAGAACGATAATTGAATTAAAAGTGAATTAAATTTAATTAAAATAAACAGAACGTGGATATAAGTCTGCAGAGAAAGTCATGTGCTGCACACATCAGATTTTTTTTTTTTTTATTGCCACTCAATTTCTGAAAACTTCTTCGATTTTCAAAATTATTTTTCTTTTGTTTGAAAACTGATAGTTTCTGAATGATAGAGTATATAGAATCCACCCCACACCCCTCATCAAAAATGTCCCAGATTTTTAAGCGGGGTGTTGAGTACATTTTTTAAATTATTTTATTGTTATGTTATGCACATTCATATGGCTGTATTAAAAATATAAGCCGTTTTTAATCAATCTATTTTTAGGAGATACCGAACCGATTTTAATTTTTATTTTTTTATTACAGCTTATCTTCAACATGAGTAAAGGGTCAATAAAATGTACTTTGTCAAGGAATACGAGCAGGAACAATTTTTAGACTTTCACTGTTCGGCATGGTATGGATTTCTTCTATCTCCATTTTCATTATCAACTTTTCAAAAAGTTATCTTCTTGCATACCAAAGGAAGATATCTATGTGTGTGTGTGCAGTTTATAGCGAGAAATCTGAGAGTCGTACGACCATGGAATTCGGTACACAGATTGTTCAAGACCCTAAAAGATGTGCTTCTTCGTTATTTATTTAATTTCGAATTAGTGTTTTAGTTATTTATATTTTATCCCGATTTAGAACGATATTTACACAGATCGAATCCTTAGCGACTTCAAATATTACCCCAGAGTTTCCATCTTGACACCATCGAAAAGACCGAAAAATTCTTTTTCAAACAAATTTTGAACGGAGTCCATACAATGAATAGACAAATTTTTATGACTTTTAAAAACAGATATACATTTTGTGCGTTTAAAACCTCTCCAATTTTTATATTACTATGTATTAAAATGAATGGGTCGTCCAACGTTCATTTTATCCAGCAGTTGCTTAAAATATATCACAGACCACTCCAGAAAACAAAATAATTTCATAAACCCATATTATATATTTTTAATCTAACGATGTCTTCAAATTATGTAATTTTCATAGCGGGTCTCCACTGATTAAAGAGCATATTAAGTTTTGACTACTACCGTCATCTATTGTCTTTCTAGTGCGTTTTCCCGAGGTTTTCTAACTTTGCGAATTTAAAAAATGCTGAGCTAATATTTTTAATCCGATATGATTTCATAATTATGAGTATTGTGCCGAAACATAACTAAAATTAGATCAACATTCGCTGAGGTATCAATAAATTCCAGTTTAAATGACGTTTTTGCCAATTCAAGTATTTTCACTGATTTGAGTCTCGAGAATGATTACGCCGATTGGTTTTAATAGTTGGCAGTGTTTCCGTAAGTGACAATTTAGGTTTTTGTGATTTAAGGAGGTGCATTTCACGCCCGTTGCGCCGATGTATACGGATATTTATTTTGTTTTTTTATATAACCACCCTGCTTTAACTTCCGGGCAACAGCGGGTACATTCTCTAGTTCTACATAATAAAAGAAACTGTCTGCGTGTGTGCATGTTAATATGTATGGAGTCTGTAACGAGGATCTAAGCATAGTATGGCCATGAAATTTGGTACACAAGTACTTCAGGACCCGGAAGGTGCACCTCGGCGTTATTTTTTAAAATTCGAATTTGATTTTTAGCTACCTTATGCGGTTTATCCACATTTTCAAGCAAATCGTTTCTCTAGCAATCAAAAATATTATTACAGAGTTTCCATCTTGACACCATCGAAACAATAGAAAAATTCTCTGTCAAACACACTTTGAACAAAATTTATACGAATATTATAAGAATTCTAGCAAGTTTTTAAAAATTATGTTCTTTTCCTATGTTTAAGAAATGAATGGTCTATGTTTAAAATGGAATGGCAATCTGATTTTTATAATTTAACATTAGCTCCTTTAAATATTACATACTACTTTAAAACAGAAACAAAAAGCCTGAACCAATCCATTAACTAGTTAGACATTTTTAAATGAACGAACGGTTAAAATTTTCGAATTATTTTCTACCATGGTCGTCCTCCTTTCACGGTTGACCACTACAGTCATCTATTAGTAAATGCATTTAAAAAGTCCACTTTTCTTCTTACATTTATTTATTTTTTCTATCTACGTACGCTCACAGAAGGGGGAATCATGTTCCTCCCTTAAAGATCATTTATTTATTTATTTATTTTTACTTTGCGTTGGACGTGTATTTTTCTTTGCTTTGCGGTTAACGTTCGAGAGAATTTGGCGACAGTTTAGGATTTGAAGAAAATTGTGTAGTATATGCATTATTTAAGTAACAGCCATTTATTTACAACCCGAGCACTGCTGGGTAATTCATTCTAGTTTAAAATGTGATCGTGAAAAATAAATGTGTTCCCCATTTTAATTAATATACTTTGAGACGATTCAGTGAAGCTCAAATCCAAGAAATTACAGTTAAAATTGGCTTCAATTCTGAAATCATTTTCTACAGTAAGAGTTAAGAATTTTTACACCCTTTTTCACACTAAAGTCAGAAGAATTTTATGAAAAACTGGAAGTGATAACTTCAGAACCGAAAATGAAACTCCTTAGTGATTCCCTACTCTCCGAAATTTCGATGTTAAATCTAGCAATCATCATCAAAGTTCTATCTATGACCAATCCCGGAGAAACAGATTTTTGAAGGAAAATTGGTGGCAAAAACATATATGGCAAATTCTTTGGTACCAATAATCAATGCTAGTTTGTTATGAAAAAAGCAACTACCCAAATAATATCAAACAAACATATACTTTTGCTATTCTTGCTCTTCTTCCACTGTTTCCTTTGTTAGAAAATCCAATATTGCAGGAGATAATGTAAGAATGCAAGGAAAACTTTATGCATGATACACCAGGTATTTCTTTTCTGCCTCCTTTATTACAAAATATTAAATGCTTTTTCATAAGCAGTTTTTTCTGTATATATCACTAAAAATCAAAACCTTTGTATTGTTATCCAATGAAATAAACATACCAGCTGCCATGCAACTCTTCAAATTATTTCTTGGAATATAGTACTACTTGTAGAAAAATAAAATTTCTAATATTTCCAGAACTGCTTGTAATAATTACTAAACAGAAGTGTCCATTTATGCTTAGTAAAATATACTCGCACATCATTCCTCTATTTAATTTTCTCAATTTAAATCTAAAATGCGAAAAACGTACACCACAAAGAGCACATGAAATCATTCTGTAAGTCATGTCATTCGCTTCAAAATGAAACATCACATATAAATTGCCTAATTTTAGATAGTGTTTTTATTAGATTTTTGAGAAATGATGTTAGAAAGCTTGAAAGTGTTTTCCTGGTTTGAGCTCTCAGATGACTCTGGACAACAGCAAAAATGTCCATAAACAAAAGAAGCTATTTTTCACGAATTTAGGCATACTGATCATGGGACTAAACCTTAAAATAAAGGATTATTCAAATATGTCAGGAGGGAAATTTACTGTAAATCTCAAGGATCTCAAGGACGGGGTTAGTGGAGTGCCCAGGAGAGGAAGAGTTCCTCCCTTTAAACTCCAGACGAAAAGGAAAAGAGACAGAAAAAAAGGAAGTAGTAAAAGGTGAGTTAATCAACTAAGAGATGCTTGGGGGGGGGGGGGGGGCGCGACCGAGGTCGTGCCCTTCCCCAAGTCTTCAGAAAACTGCGGTGTTGGGGCCCAAGCGAGATCCCAACAGAGAAGACTAAAGAGGGGGATAGACTGGGGGCGCCCCGAGGGGCGCAGGGCCTTGAGCCTTGAGCAAGAGTTGTGCCTAGCAGCAGAAGAGTTGTGAAAGCTTGTCAACGGAAAGCGAGTTCCCAAAAGCTAGGGAGGGGTACAGCAAACTAGAGTCTGCATCTAACAAGACTAGGCAAGCACAAGACTAGGCTGGACGAGACCGCTTCTTAGGGCGGAAGAAGATATCTCCCACAGATCGTGCAAGTAACGACCGGGGGCGCTTTCGCGTCGCCGGATTACCAGCCCGATAGTGGGGGATACTGTCCAACGTAGGGTTGTTTACGCTTCTCAGACCTCCGTGAAATTTGAGAGAAAGTTTTTTGACATGTTCCAAAAAAGGCCTAATTCTGAGGTCTCTGTGCAGGACGTCTAGCTGGACGTAGTTCGGCAGATTAGCAAACATACGCAATGCGTTATTCTGGATGACTTGAAGCTTCCTAAGGTTAGTCTCCGCTGCGGTGCCCCAAACAGGGACTCCGTACGTCATAATGGGACGTATGTAGGACTTGTATAGCAATAACTTAGTGCGGGTTGACAGGCGGCTGTTCCTAGCCAAAAGGGGGTGAAGCAGGGCGAGTGAAGACTTCACTTTCTTACTAATTTCAGAGATGTGAAGTTTCCACGTTAATTTGGAATCAAGGTACACACCAAGGTACTTGTAACTGTTTTGCCAGGGAATGGGCTGGTTATTAAGAATAAGATTAGTGGAGGGGGTTTGCCGGGGGGAGGGGAAGGTGACAGCAGCACACTTACTAACGTTAACCTTGATACGCCATTTGATCAGCCATTGCGTCAGGTCGTTCAGATAACTTTGCAGGATGTTGTGCACGACTTGTGTCTGTTTGTGATGTGTGAACAGGGCTGTGTCATCAGCATAGAGGCCAAGGGTGACACCAGGGGACTGCGGAAGATCATTAATGTAAAGGTTGAACAGTTTGGGCCCAACAAGAGAACCTTGCGGGACCCCGCTGAGAACAATCCTGGGAGAGGAAAGTGCGTCGGAAACCCGAACGGCAAAACTTCGACCAGTCAGATAAGAGTGCAAGAGATGGATAAGATTTGGAGGAAAAGAGCGTTCGATAAGTTTAAACAGGAGCCCATGTATCCACACCTTATCGAACGCCTTTTGGAGATCAAGAAATACAATGGACGAGCTCTCGCGCTTGCTACGCGCCTAATGGACAAGCTCCACGATCCGCAGCAACTGGTGCTGAGTGGAATGTTTCTTCCTAAACCCATATTGTTCAGGAATAACAATATTCCTCAGGTCGCAGAACTCGTCCAGGCGACGCAGTATAACAAACTCGAAGAGCTTCGAGAGACCAGAGAGGAGAGAGATTGGACGGTAGTTGACCGGAAGAGAGGGGTCAAGACCTGGCTTGGGGAGGGGGGCAACAATGGCCACCTTCCAAGCCCCAGGAAAGTAATTGTGCCGGAGGAGGAGATTAAAGAGCTTGACGATGTAATTGTACAGTAAAGAAGGCAGGTTCTTCAACATCGTCGATGTGATACGATCCTTCCCAGGAGCTTTGTTCTTCTTGAGTTTTTGAATACGGGGCTGCAGTTCGCTGAAGGTGACATCTGTCAGTGTGTAAGGAATAGCTGTTGTGATGAACTGTTCAACCTTGGCGTCCACGATCTCAACCGTCCTAGGATCGATTACGTCGTGGTGTGGTTCAAACTGACTTCTAAGACTGTCCGCAAGCAGTTCAGCCTTCTGTGTGTGAGAGGTTGCCCTGGAGTTGGGACCTTCAAGGGTCGGAATGTGTGTTTTGCGCCTACGAAAACGTGAGGCTGCCCTCCAAATGGTGTTGTCAGCAGTCGTTAGGGACTCAACATATGTGTTCCATCGTGCACTTGTATAAGCTTTGATCCTGGACCTCACCTGAGATCTTGCAAAGTTAAGTTCAGTCTTGATGGCAGGGTCCCTGCTGACCTGCCAGTCTCTACGCAGAAGGTTGCGGATTTTGATCATCTCCCTGATGTCCTGAGGCAGTTTAAGGTGATCCACCCTGTTACTCTTGGGCCGAGAGGATGCAGAGTAGGCATCTCGGATCATTTTCTCAAGATTTCCCACCTCTGCATCCAGTTGGTCCACAGTGTTGGCAACGGGGGTGGGGGGAGCTCCTCAGCGAGGAGTTCTTTGAACTTTCTCCAGTTCGTACTCAGCTTAGCAGGCTTGCTCAGGCAGAAGCTGTCCAGTTCTATGGTGTAAACAATGGGGAGATGATCAGAAGGAAGTTCGTTAAAGGCCTCCATGCAATAGGTATAAGGCATGTTGCTGGTGACCGCAAAGTCAAGCACATTGTCACAGTGAGTGGGATCACTCGGTGCAACAATCTCCAAGTTCCTCTCGTCGGTCCAGCGTTTGAGCCGGCGGCCGCGAGGGTTGGCGAAAGGGCAGTTCCAGGCGGGGTGCTTGGCATTGAAGTCACCAGCGACTATTGCATGGGGCGAGATCTTGAAGAGAGACTGCAGGTCAGAGATGACAGAGTTGACAGTGGCTCTCGGTTGAAAATAGCCCGACACAATGGTGATCACAGGATTGTTAGGCAGGGCGAGTTGAACGATGGTAGCCTCTCCCTCCAACATGGGGGGGGAGGGGAGGCGAGAGTGCGGAATGCCGCAGCGAACGTAGATTGCTGTGCCACCTGCGGGGCGATTGCTAACTAGAGGCCTGTCGTCATTGTATAAGTCATAGTTAGCAATCTTGCAAGATTTCCCTGGACTGTAGTGGGTCTCTTGGACCAAGAACAAATCTAAGTTATATGCTATACAGAAGTCCCTAGCTTCACTGATTTTACCTCTAAGTCCATTGGCATTCCAGATGCCAATGGTAAGATCCTTCAAGTTCCTAGCAAAAAAACCCATGGCCAGGGGAGGGAGCTAAGGTTGGCTTACAAGAGCGAAGACGCTCTCATATATAATATTGACTTTATCTATTTCGGTAGGAGCAGACCAAAGGGCAGGTAGGGCATTCTTAAATGCCCTGCTAGTGACATCCATTCCGAATCTGTCTTCGAAACGGAAGAGATAATTTAGGAAGTCATCAGAGTCAGCATAGTTAGTGTGCGCTCCTTTAGGTGCTGGTAATTTTGAGTTGACATTTTCAGTCTTTTTGGGCGCCTCACTGCGTCCGGCTGTAGCGTTCGCGTAGGAGCGAAGCGGGTTGACAAACTTTCCGGAGGAGGTAGAATTCAAGGGGGGGGGAGGGTTTGAATTTAGGGAACTTTGGGCATTTACGGTAGGAGGCGGGATGCTCTCCTTCACAGTTTACACATTTGCAGGGGGTTTCAAATGGCTTCTGACAATCTTTGGTTAAATGGGGTTGCGCACATTTCACGCAGTTAGGGGGGAGATGGCAGCCGTTGCTTGTGTGAAAATACGACTGGCAACGGAAACACTGGACGACTTGCCTAGGTCCTCTGTACTTTTCCACTTGGATAATTATATTAAATAGGCTGGTAAGGGAATAGATTTTCTCGTTAACTGGATTTTTGGCGATCTGCACGTAGAACAACGGCATGTTGATCCTGTTGGACTTGGGGCCCCTCGCCAACTGGGTAACACTAATTGGTCTGAGCCCCAAGCACTCCAACTCGTGGGATATGTCCGTTGTGTCCGTGCAGATCGGGAGGCCACGGATAACAACTTTTAAGGGTTTCTGGTCGTCCAGCAGGTAAGACTTGAATTCTACCTTCTTTTCTATTAAAAACCTTTGCACAGCTATATACTCATCACGTGTGCTAACATGCACTTTTAGAAAATCACCTGCATTAGTTAGTTTACTAGATAAATTTTTGGCAATTTTAGTTAAGTCTGCGAGGAGCTGAGACCAATTTGTGGTCACAGCGACGAAGAAGGGGGGAGGGCGGCGTTCCTTTTTAGGAGCGTCGGTGACAACATCATTAACATTATGGTTATCAGGAGCCGGAATGTCCGGGTCTGGAAGAGAATCAGTTTGAGGGGCGGGGTTATTAGTAAGCATAGCAGTTTTCCTGCTGGCAGTGTGCCGTTTAGGCGGCTGCTGAAAGCCCTCATCATCAGCACCACGTGGGTGCTTTTTAGAGCTGCTAGGCACATTATAAACCTCATCAGATGCATTTACATTACTATTATTAACATTAAGATTGCCTGAGTTGACATAATTAGACACTTTAGAGTTTACATTACTGGGATTAACATTTTTAGAAATGACATTACTATGCACATTAGAGCTGGCATTGCTGGAGATTACATTTCTGGTGTCCGTAAGAGACTGAGTGGCAGAGGAAGGGATAGAAGAAGCAGAATAACTGCCAGAGGGGGGCCTCCGACAGGTCTCGCCGTATGCAGGAAGGTTGAATTGTTGCACAAGTCCATTTAAGAGTCCTTCGGAGTGGGCCAGGCTGCCCAAGATTTCTTCTTTACCTTGGGTGTTGGGAAGCAGTCTGAGGCTGTAGTTTAGCTTCTTAATCAGCTTCCTAAGGTTGTCAGCAGCAGTCCTTGGGTCGTTAAGAAATTCAGTAAGGGTGTCGTCAATTTCGTTAGCGGTAAAATCCATATTTGCAGTTGCAGTATCCATATTAGAGGTAGAAGTATCCAAAATCACAGCGGGAATATCCGAATTCACAGAAGAAATGTCACCACGTGGTGCGACGACCACGTGGGAATCAATCGGGTCAGGCATAGTCACTTCACGTCGCGGCTGCGACGCCATAGCACGGGGAACCAACAAAGCACAAGCACAGACACACGCCGACACTAGGAAAAGCACGGGAGGGTCACTCACAAATCCGCGGCGACAGGGCCGATAAGCACACCGGTAGCAGGAGCACAGGGAAAAACAGGTTCACGCACGGAGTCCACGCACCGAATGAATTTACTGTAAATGAATGGTCAGCAGTGCTTGTAAAAACCCGCTCAGCGCTACGCAAAACACTACAAGAGACTACTGTGCAATATGTCTTTAAAAACACACATTCACACTTTTACACTTCTATCTGGATTTCTTTCAGGCTAACTGCTGTGCCGCCGGTGACGGGCACCATCAGGGTTAAAAGTTAAAACTACCTCGTGAAAACCCGTTAACTGATTTATGAAAATGTATCATCTAGTCATTGGTAAAATACCATAATGAGTATCATATAGCCACAAGCTCAAACTGCTGGGATTTGCAATTACCTATAAGCCGGAACGGTGGTGAAGCGGTCAAGGTGAGCGTTTCCAAGCAATCGTTCGACCGCCGCGTGGTGGGTTCGAGTCCCACGTAAGGCATGGATGTTGTGTTGTTGGGAGCAGTGTGTTCCGTCCCCCTCTGGTGCACCTGGGGTAAAGTCCTAGGACTGCTAAATAGTTCAAGTTCTGGCCGATGTATAGGCGAATGATGAAAGTCAAGTGCCTGGCCATTTGATTAAAAAAAAAACACTTGCCTATAAAATTTAAGACTACTTCGAGAAAATCCATTATCAGATGAATTAAAATATGAAGTCTCTAACTTCATAAAGTACAGAAATCCAAATGAAATACTGTCAATAAGTTTCATATTAGTAATATACTCTGCAATGCACTTTTACTACTGCATCAAATGCTTAAAAGGCAATATTAAATGCCTTGAGTTGGTAACGTCTTTAGCTCAACACTACAATGTTCACCATACAAATTTTCTCAGACTGCCGTCTAAAATCTGCAAAATACAGCATACAATTTTGAATGAAAGTATCAAATGGTTTCAAAAGCAAAAAAAGATAATTCTTAGACCGATCCAAACTCCATCACATTCCAATACTACATTTCGCGCTCACTCACAAATGGTGACGAAGACGAACTAATAAACATCAACATTCTAAATAAAACCTTCAATCGCGCTTCGCCACAGCGAACAATTCCACTGACATCCACGAAATATCACTATTACCACACTATGGTGAAGTTCAACTTTGACGTCATCTCCTGCGATTTGCTCTTTTCTTTCCTTCGATCCAGATCTACCGACCTACCCGAAAGTATAACGTGCCTGTTTGGAGGACTGGGACAATGCCACCCACTTTAGACCGGAACCCAATGGGGAGACCAAGTCCACAATGACAGTACCCTCCTTCCCCTGCCACCAACCGCTCGGAAGGAGTTACGGACTCGAAAATTTAACGTGTCCGTAAAGTTTAAAAGTATACTAAGCTAAGGCTAGATTACTAAAATAAAGTTTAAATACAATAAAATACAGTTTAAATTTAAAAATTTACAAAGTTTAGAGCTAACAATTTTCCGGAATAAAGGCCAAGGAGAAGGCACAAGTCTCTCTGTCTCACGAAAAAATTACAATTTAGAGTTTACAGTTTGTAAAAGTTCAGGTTGGAAGATTAAGCTGCAAGATGATGCACAGCAAAAAAGAAGTTTTAGAGCTAAGTATTAGCTTTACACTGACAAAAAATAAGCAAAGTAAACGAGAAAAGTTTCAAACGAACGTGAACGTGAGTACAGTACACATGCAATCGCGACTGGCAAATGCTAAACATTCTATTGACCTGTGGCAGGGCCGTGAAAGAAGAGTCGAAAAGCGCTAAGTCCTTGAATCGGAGTGGCGCCATCTATCTTCGATCAGAGCACCTGTGATATGAACCTGAATTCCTCTAAGGTCACCACCTAGTATTACAAGCTCTTCCAGCACTCTTCTAAAGCTTCCTACCTCTCTTCCAGGTGGCCTTGCCTCTTATAACGAACGTTCATAAAGCATGCCTTGGGTAGAGACTGCTTTAGTCAACGCTATAATGCTCGTCTACCACGCTTTGGTTCCGGACTCAAACCTGTCAAGTTGATCTTTCGCGCTTACAAAGCAGTACATTCAAATTTTCTGACCTGGTCAACTATGCTAAAATGCATGATAATATAATACAGATAGGTCAATTTAAAAAAACAATCGTTAAGAGAATAATAAAAATCTGATGTGGGCAGCACATGACTTTCCCTGCAGACTTATATACACGTTCTATTTATTTTAATTAAATTTAATTCTTTTAATTCAATTTTTGTTTTCATTCGGTAACTGGACTTATTTTCAAAGGTAGCGTAGATAACATACGAAAAAGCTAAAATATCTCGAGAACGGCTAGACCTAGTGTAATGGGGGTGGTCTTATTCTTTTCTTTGTTAAAAATTACGTATAAAACAAGCATTTAATGGATATATTTGGCATACGTAGTTTTTTATTTTAGATTTTGACAATTTTTGAGGGCCATTTTGCAAAAAAAACAGGTTATTTTTTTCCGAATCACACCAAAATCTAATCAGCACCAAGGTGACCCACAAGCGACTTATCTACCGAATTTTGTGAAATTCGGTCCATTAGTTTTTCAGCTAGACTGGATACAAGCTTTTGCGGGCCATTTCGCAAAAAAGGCACGTTCTTTTATCCCGAGTCGTACCCAACACTAATCAGCACCAGATTCGCCCACAAGTGACACACCTACCAAATTTTATGAAATTCGGTCAATTAGTTTTTTAGTTAGAGTGGATAAAATATCTGCACAGACACACACACAGATGTCACACTAAACATAGTTTTTTCGTATTCTAGAGGTCTCAAAACGTGTAGATCCGTCGAAAACTCGGGTTGCGATTTTCGACATGATTCCAATACTTTCCCTATACATTACCATGTATGACAGGGAAAGTAAAAATCATAAAACATCATAGATGTTTTGGACATAAAATGATAATGTGAAATATAATACTTTACAGAGAAAACAAAAGACGTTTGTATTGCACCCAGTTTAAATTCTAAATTATAACCGTACTGTTCTAATTAAAGTTACTTCACTTTCTTGATATTCATAAACAGAGGCTTCTCGATGATAAAATAGAAGACCATCTGAAATATTATTTTATTCCAAATGTGCATTCCATGTTCTTTTAATAGTTACGTTAACAGTATAGAGCATTTCATTTTCGAACCTATATTTTTATGCATATCTGATGCTTTTCGACTGTATCCTCTATTCGGAAACCCAATAATGCCGGTACTTATGAAACATGGCAGAGGAAGCCTTATCATTGAAACATACGAAACCCCTTTCGGGACTTCTTTATTAAGAAACAAGAAGATAGCTTCATTCAGAAGTAGTTTCGTCCTGTGTAAGTTCGACAATCGTTTCAACTATATTTGAATAGGAAAGGGTAAAGTAGTTTTACTTTTCCTTAAATACATCACATTCTGAACTTCCTAGATAATGAAAAAATAATTTTTACGTAGCTTGTGTATGTGTGTGTGTGTGAGAGAGAGAGAGAGATAAAGTGTATGTGTGTGCGTGTGAGAGAGATAAAGTGCATGTGTGTGTGATAGAAAGAGAGAGAGTAAGTGTGAGGGAGTGTGTGTTTATGTGTAGTGTGTGTGTGTGAGAGAGAGAGAGGGTGTGTGAGAGAGAGAGAGGGTGTGTGTGTGAGAGAGAGAGAGTGTGTGAGAGAGAGAGTGTGAAAGAGACAGTGTGAGAGAGAGAGTGTGAGAGAGAGAGTGTGGGAGAGAGAGTGTGAGAGAGAGTGTGTGAGAGAGAAAGAGAGTGTGTGAAAGAGTGAGTGTGTGAAAGAGAGAGTGTATGAGAGAGAGTATGTGAGAGAGAGAGTGTGTGTTTACGTATGCGTGTATGTATGTGTGTGTGTGAGAGAGAGAGTGTGTGTGAGAGAGAGAGAGAATGTGTGAGAGAGAGAATGTATGAGAGAGTGTGAGAGAATGTATGAGAGAGTGTGCGAAAGAGAGAGAGTGGGTGTGAGAGAGAATGTGTGTTTACGTATGTGTGTATGTGTATGTATCTGTGCGTGTGTGTGAGTATATGTGTGTGTGTATGTGAGTGTGTTTCCATTTTATCTGGAAAACTTTCTGAAAAATGTTCATGAAATTTAGCATTTTAAGCACTTATGCGTTTCTCCGGTGATGATTCAATTTCGGTATGATTCAGAAAATTAGGAAGGGCAGATAAAATTGGATAAAATATGAGATAGAAGACTAAACACACTTAAATATATATATTTATATACAGCTTGTTTTATATGTATTTTTAGGACAAACAAATAAAACCCCTTTAAAAACTCTTTTACTCTAGGATAAACCGATTTAAACATATTTCAATCTTTTGGAATTTTTACAACTCAATGTCATTAAAAATGCGCAAATTCACCAATGGAAACGAATTTTGTTATTTTAAAATAAAATTTTGTAATTTGAAATAACAATTCCCTTGTTGTATTATTTCGAACAATGAAATAAAAATAAATGTAAAATAGAAAGTAAAATGTTCATTGTAAAGTTGCACATAGACCCGTTGAAATAAAACTTAAAAGTGCTAGAAAAATAGCAAGAATCCCGATAATGGCCAGACATTGCAAATTTTGTGGTTAAATTATTTATTTATATACATTAGTAAAATTGGTGATTATGTACTTATCAATATATATATATATATATATATATATATTTAAATATGCAACATATATATATACACTATTGACTCACAGCCGGCACATGGTAGAATGCTAAAAACGTTGAAAAGCCTTAAAATTCGTTTAGGCATAAATATAAATTTGTGACTTCAACTGCAAAATAGTGGTATTCGAACATCCTTCTTCGAAAACTAATTTGAATTTTTGTCCCCGTCTTAATACTTTCCCTATACATTATACTATGTACTATATAAGGAAAGTAAAAATAGTGAATAACTCTGATATTCGTCATAGAGTGGTGTAAAACATCACTCTTTAAACATATTTTGAATAGGAAAATGTTGATTTGAGATATGTATGACGATGGTACAAAGTACCTAGAGAAAAGTTTTAAGATTTTTTAGCTTTTTTAAAAATGTATTCTTAATTTTATTTTTTTATTTGTATCACATTTTTATTTTTATTTGTATCAGGAAACTCAACTGAATGATGACAAGATTATAAACCATCCGTAGAAACTCTTGAAAAAGCACGTGACTCAAAAAAATTTCTCAGCTAATCTACAACACTTGAGTAGTTTCTAGAACTTGTCAAAAGCCATTTGTAATGCCATCAAATTTATCACCATAGTGAAGCAGACCTAATCTTCAAATTATAACAGTACTTTTCTGTTAAATATTCGCAGCAATGTGGTACCCCTTTCGTTACATACTTCCGTTTCATTCCCGTCACATTACCTTCATGATTTATACGTACACCGCCCTCTAAAATATTTTACATCAAAATCATCAAACTCTCAAATTTATTTGGAATTTTGATTTCAGTCTGTCTCCTCTAATGAGTTATCTATAGCCTTTCGTCTGCTTCTGCCATCTTAAATATTCATCTGTATCGCTATATATTTCTTGTACATATAAATTTCCTGTACGTATATCAATATCAATAAGCAAATAAAAATGTATTTATTATTTTGATAAAGTAGTTTTGATATAAAAAAATTACTTTGTTGAAAAAAAATCGCGAAACCCAGATATTGTACTTTTGAAACAAAATACATAAATCTTGAATCAACAAAAAAGTATTGGAAAACGTCATTGTCTCTGTGCATTATTTTTCGATAACTGTCTTCTAAACTGAGAAAGAAAAGCAAAGACACATAAAAAACTTCCCTCTAAATATTTTTTATGGAGTCAATTTGCTTTGGAATACAGCTTTGAAATGCAGTTTCAAAGATATATTCTAAGGTTATGTACTTAACATATTTACGCATTTTTTTATACATTATCTTTATTATCTTTTCACCTTTATTTACTTTAAATGAGATTGAAAGACCCTATTTGCATTGTAAGAATCCTTATACATAAAAAAAATGCATTCCCCTTGACAATCTCGATATGCAGATAACTAACTGTATGATAAATACGAAAGTTCGCATTTTGATTTTTATCAAAATTGAAGTTTTAATATTTGTTTCTGGAGAAAAAGCGCATGACTTTTGTAAAGAGCCTTGCTGCCTCAACCGGGAGTCGAACCCTGGATCTCCGAACTGGCCAGCCGACGCTCTACCGTTGAGCTATTGGGACGAAATTGCAAGCTTCTATAGTCGAAGTTAGGCCAACGGCTGTACCGTGCTGAAAATACCGGTTCCCGTTAGATCAACGAAGTTAAGCAGCATCGGGCGCGGATAGTACGTGGTTGGGTGACCACCTGGGAACACCGTGTGCTGTTGGCTTATTTAAGCCGACGTGGTGGCCGAACGGTCAAGGCGAGCGTTTCCAGCAATCGATCGGCCTCCACGTTGTTGGTTCAAGTCCCACGTAAAGACATGGATGTTGTGTGTTGTGGGCGCAGTGTGTTCCGCCCCCATCGGGTGCGCCTGGGGCAACGTCCTAGGACGGCAAAATGGTCCACGATTTCGGCCTTACATAAGGCAAAACGACGTAAGTCGACGTAGAGTCTAGTGCTAGAGTCTAGTGCCTGGCCATTGGAAGAAAAAAAATAGTCGATGTGGACTCTGCATTCTCCACCCTCTAACGTCAGATTGGCGAACCACTGACCGGACCACTGACCACTTCCTGCTATTTTTAACCCAGGTTAGCCTCCTGCTACTACTATTTTTGCCCAAGTTAGTATCCTGCGTGGTCGTTATCTCCTCAATTTGAAATCGGATCTCAATCTTCCAGAGTCCACGGAATCCGTACTAGTCGTACTAGGGCCACTTTCAGACCTCCTACATTCTTTACATTTTTTCATTTTATATATTTTCTAAATTTTACTTTTAAAATTTTATTATTTTCGCTAATTTTAATCTATTTTTCATTATGTTAATATACCTCACTCTAAATTTTATTTTTCAATGATATTTTTATTTATATTCGCAATAACCATTTTCCCATTTTTGAAAAATGGACTTACTTGTCAAGTTCAAATATAATGTAAAACTGTCTGTTTAACCACACTATTTTTCATCCATTGTTATCTATTTAGACCTAAATAAATGTTTGTTTGGCGGGATGGTAGTGGGTGCCTCCTGAGTGCATGAGGTATCCTTTCCTGGCCGTGCAGCTAGCTACTCTAAACCCACTATGTGAGTCGCACGGTCTGTAGTCTTCAGACCTCCTACATATTTGCACTAACCTACAGAGTTGATTTGTTGGGACGCCATTGCAAAGAACCTTGCTGTTCCAACGGGAATCGAACCCTGGTTTTCCGAACTGGTTAGCCGACGCTCTACCGTTGAGCTACTCGGACGAAATTGCAAGCTCTTACCGTTGAAGAGAACTCCTTCCCTACAGACTCAAATTCATTTTCTCTTTATCTGTTTTATAATTCCTTAAATTGAGTTTAGTAACACAAAATGCCACGGATAATTATTTGAAATGACTCTGAATGTGCAGTTATACTTAAATTTTCGCTTTCATTTGGACGTATTTTAAAAACGCGAATGGGCAATAACACGAAAAATCTAAAATATCTGAAGAACGGTTAGTCCCCTGTAATAAGGTAAAGGTGTCCTTATCAAAATTACTATACTTGGACTTACCTTTGATGCCTTCACTAAGGGTGGAGCATGTAAACTCCCGGTTCTCAAGCCGGAGAGACAAAAACACAAGATATAAATAAACTCACTTATCTAAATTGACCAATTTATTTAATATTTACGATCATAGATATCTATTTATGTCTGGATTATTAATACTACTCATAAATCCATTATTATAATATATCTAGCACTAACAATATTTCATTAATAAACATATTACACACATAATATAATTGATACATATATTTAGACACTTTCTTTTAATTTACCGAAACTCAAAATAGTTCTTTTTGTTTAAAATACAAGAACTCGTTATTACGACATAGATTCGTACGAACTAATTGTTCATTATTAGATAACCGCAAAATTGTGTGCCTTCCGTGCTAATTAGTGACAAGTGAAATGCATAAATACCTATGGTTTCTTGCCTTTCAACACTTATTCGCGCAAACACTATGCTGTAAGATCCTATTGCACATCACACTTTCTTTTAGCGTGCTCACTGTAGATATTTTTTGCACAAAACCAGGAGACATGTTGTTAGTTCGTTCGAAAATTCAAGTCTGCCGAACTCTCTGGAACAAATTTTGGGGCACTTTTTTTATTTTCCCTTTTGGATTCATACCACTTCTCCCATTTGTCGTTGATGTAGAAGGGAATGACCGCTGTTTATCTATGATTGTGTTGCAATTAGTTTCCTCTGCTGCATTTAGATAGCTCATTATCTTCATTGGCATTTGTAATTGGGAGTGTAACATGTAGTACAAATATTGTACTACATCTCCAAAATTATAACAAGCATTTAATTGATATATTATTAACATTTTATTTTAGATTTTAGCAATTTCGCATAATAAAGGCAGGTTATTTCTTTCCGAATCGTACATAAATGTAATCAGTATCCGAGTATCTATCTTACAGTTGATGTATCTACCAAATTTTTTGAAATTTGAACAATTAGCTTTTTAGCTGAAGTTTATACATATATTTTGCGGGCCATTTCGCAAAGAAAGCAGGTTTGTATTCCGAATCGTACAGGAATGGAATCATCATCAGGAAAACCCACAAGTGACTAATCTGCCAAATTTTGTGAAATTAGGTCAATTAGTTTTTCAGCTAAAGGGAATGCATCCATTGCACAGACAAACAGATAAGCACACAGATAGTAGACACACAGACATAAACGTCAGACTAAAATTGTTTTTTTTTTTCGGATTCTGAAATGTTCGTAACGTTTAAATCCGTCGAAAACTCAATTGCGATTTTAGATACGATTCCAATACTTTCCCTGTATATTAATTACCATGTATTGCAGGGAAAGTAATATATTAAGAGTGCTATTGAAAATTATCTCTTATTGAAAAAATGAGGAATGTTTTGTATAGAAAAAGGTTTTTGAAAGGAGCCATTATAGACTTTATTGACAAAATTTTCCATGAATTTTACTTGCCAAGAGCACTTCCAGTTCATACTATTGATGCAAACAACAAAATTTAAAGCTTACAACTGATAAAATGTTGGAAAATTTAAAGCTCGCCAATAACACAAGCTTTTATAATCATTCTCTTAAATATCCGTACTTAAACCTTTTAATTGTATCAACAGATTTGTTTATATAAAGAATCTAAAATAATTCATTTTTAATTTTACACAAATATTCACAGAATTGACTATTTGAATCCTAATTTAATACATTCTGCGTAAGCGCCAACTAAATACGTAACCAAATTACGAATTGCAGCAACATTTCACCCCTGCCAACATTACATAGTTAATGAAGACTGTTATTAAGGAGACAGTGGTAAATAGACACGAGAATTGCAAATCTTGCAGGGCTAATACAATTGTCAATCATGTTCTGGATCGATCCGACTCAAAGTGATTAATCATTAGAAATGTTGTATTTCCCCATATGTTGTGTTTCCCCATACGTAAAAATTTTAAAATTGAAGCAAAATCATTTTAATTAGTACAGTAAATGTTTAATTAGTGAATACAGTAATATTATAACCATACAGTTTATCAAAAGGATGAATTAGTTGTTTGCACCACGATAGAATATTTCTTTAAACATTTTTAATTTTTATTCATTCAAAATGAATGGAAAGATGTCTTGGAAATCAATATCTTGGAAAGAATATAAGTATCTACTATAAAAATAACTTATTTATTGTTACTGGAAAAGTAGTAAATTCATTGCATTATATATAAGGAAAGTCATGTGCAGCACACATCAGATTTTTTTTGTTAATTTAAGTTTTGATTACATAATCTCACATCTTGAAACTGACTTCTTTCGATTAAATTTCTTGCGGGCTTCAGACATTTTGGTGTCCCCAGGCGAAGGACCGCACAGGCCCAATGGATAACGCGGCTCTAACAGAGTCGTCTCATCTAAGGGATACTGTGATCTTGACTCCCAATGCAGCATAATTAACTATATTTTAATTTTTACTCAGCTACAATTGAAACAGATACTCTAAAACGTTGAGGCCCCTCAGACATTCTGTTGGCATTAACCGGGTCTCCGAAATGTAGCGCAGAGCTATCTCCTCCTTACGGCAATTTTTATACGGACTGATTATGTTACAACCTGCTATATGTGACGTGGCAAAATTTCGCATATATACACTACCACCACTTACCATAGTGTGTCCAATTGATTAGTAACAGCTGAAAATTTAAGAATTAATTAAGGAGCCAGATGATTTGTGGCCACTAACTTTTATTGCATATAAATTAGGAGAGCAATTAAATAATAAACAAGCATTAGATACTTAAATCAGAACTTGACCTCAGGGTGTACTAATTTAGTCGATGATTATTATATTACCAAAATTATAATGATTAAATTCACCAAAACTCAAGCTTATGACTTCATTCCAAGGGAATTTTCCCAAGCTCATAGCTTATGGATACGATTATCTATACATTTAATTAAACTAGTATTTAGAATTGAATTTCAAAGACACAATACCGCCTACACTGATGTATGGACTTTCCTTGTTCTTAGTAACCAGCTCTAATGCCCATATGTATAGGATGCCAGGGATAGGTCATGGGTCATGGGGGAAACAAGACAAACGGGTCTCCCGGTTTCAGGAGAATTCCTTCATGGAGGATTAGGAGTCCATCAGGGGATCGCTTGTGCATCAAGGCCCGCTATAAGGATCTACTGTCCAAATGCCGATTGCCTCACCAAGGGTTCACTACCTGAAGGACGTACTAGATGACCTATGCGGGTTGGCACCGCTGGCTCGAGGTCTGGAGGATGTATTCGAGTGCCAATGCCGGTCTGGGTAGGATCCCGTTAAAACGGTAAGGGTGCATGTACAACCATTCTAGCTAATCTCTGGCGGTTGAATCACTCAGATGCGTCGTGTTACCTACTGCGCAGAGGCCTTGGTTTGGAACCTGACAAACACCCTGACAGTGTATAGCAGCCCGAGTGTGGTGACGTAACCACTGAGATATTACCGATTCAGTTTACCCTTTGCAGTTCACACATTTGTTACGGCTTAACTGTAATGTATAGGGTCCAGAAAAGTGTCCCAGTACTACGCAGTCTTTTCCCAGAGTTGTATGAACCTGCATGGCGAAAAAGGAGAACTCACTGCTGCTTCGCTGATCGCTAATACCCGATGAGGGTTATCGATGATAATCTGGTTCCACTCTAGCTCTATTGAGTGAAGATGCTCTAGGACGACATTGATACATATCCATGCTTGGATCAGAACTCTACTTGTGTAGATGGTGCTCAACAATAGTGCCCAAGATTCTGTTTTCTGCTGTAGATGTTGGACTACTTCTACAGAATAGCAGGAGATGCAGGTTTCCAGATTCCCGTTGAAAACAAAATATTTTCAATCAGCTATCGGGGCAAGGATGAAGAATGAGACCCTTTCTCACGAGATTAAAATGGAATCTGACTTAAATTTTTTAATTCTGGTTTTTTTCCTTTTTCGTGAAAGGCGGCACAATTGGGGCGCTACGTTTTCTCGTCCGTTTATTTGTGGCAGCACTTGTGCGAGAAACGGGTAGGACAAATTTCCGAACTATTCATTGGATTCTTGGGATAACGCTCATTTTGTATGCCTACATATTATTCCCCAAATCCTGCGGGTTTCCAACTGCCATTAGGTCCCGTCAGAACGCCAGAATGACGACTTAACACTTGACAGGGGCCATAATTTTCACGATTCATTTTTGACATTTATTTCGACATCTCGTTGTTGAATTTTATTTCCTCTCGCTCATGTTAGTCATTCTTTGGCGCCAAACTGTCCCTTTGAATCTGTGAGGAGGCATCTTGCTAGCAAATGAAATCTACATCGTACGCTTTAACTTACGTTGAGTTATTACTCAACTCTTATTTATGGGTCGAGCCAGATGAACATGAACAGTGTTTGCACGTCGGGTAACCATTGTGTTATGCTTCATAGGACTATGATACTGACAAATTGATTATATTAATATTGACGGGATATAATAAAGCCACCATTGAAGGAGGCAACTGTGGTGAGGTGGATTTTATACATAAATACAATAAATATTAAACACTTAAATACATTACCGATACTCACCAAATAGTTCCACCAGGCTCACGCGCGTTAAAGTACAGTGGGGTCCGATTGGACCTAAGTACATTGCGTTTACTAACACAAAATAATCACTCCCTTTTTTGTGGCCAACTAACAATTTATTTATAGAACACATGAAATCTCAATTTAAACATGAAATAACAAAATACACAATTACAAATGAGTTCCCAATTTACCTAAGCTTGACCTCGGGTTCACAGTTTATTTAGCAATAATTTGCATATTTTTTTTATTTACCCAAACTTGTAATTAATCACTTTTTTTAAAGAAAACACATTATAATTTCATTTTGGAAAACATCACATTTATCATAAGTTGCCCTTAGCACTGGGGATCAATTAAGTTTAAACATTCTTATACACATTTTAAAATCAATATATAACTTTCATACCTTCATACATACGAACTCCACTGAGTGCTGTAGCTGACCTCTGCACGTTGGAATGGGTGGCACGATTAATTGAAGTTTGGTTCATTTATTTGAATAGTTCATGGAAAACACTACCACTCTGAGAAAACACGGTTGCGTATCATCAGGTGACGAAAACTTTTGCCAAGTATTATTTTGGAGATGGGCACACTGTCCACTTACCTTCTCCTCCTCTTAATTTCGGCTTAAGTCCCAGCGGCTCTTGAGTGAGCATGCGTACAGGTTTTGCCAAATATATACGTTTTCGTAGAGATTCGTCTGCTGCTTAGGATCCCGGGATTGATGCTCCTCAAACACTCCATACACGCAGTGTTACAGTTACCACGGCTTAATGCAGCTAAAGGAGCAAGGTCCTACACCGCGCCGTTTTAGTGGTAGAGCTGTGTTGCACTGCAACTAACAAAAACAAATGACAATGGGCATACTGTTCACTTTCCTTCTCCTCCTCTTAATTTCGGCTTAAGTCCCAGCGGCTCTTGAGTGAGCATGCGTACAGGCCCTTGCCTAAAGAGAGGAGATCAAATACTTTATTTGTAGAGATTGGCTGCTGCTTAGGAGCCCTGGATTGATGCTCCGCAAATATTCCGTGCACACAGTATTACAGTTACCACGGCTTAAATGCAGCTAAAGGAGCAAGGTCCTACACCGCGCCGTTTTGGTGGTAGAGCTGTGTGTACTGCAACCAAATAAAAACATGACGACATTCTTCCATTTTCTGGTCGCCACCGCCCAAAGAAAATGCGCCCTCGCGCTGAGTTAGGTTCGGCTCGTCTTGGCTACGAGTCGCCTTCTTTACCGGACTCACTACGTCGGCTCCTCGGCAGCTGCATTTGCCGCCCGAGATAGGGACCGCGGATGCCGGGTCAGAGATACAGCGGACATCACAAAACCACAAGTGCCACGCACTTGGAGTGCTCTCTACTCGAGCTCAGAAAAGCAACTAACTATATTTTTACATTTCTAAAAACTTCCAGAATTTTAAAACAAGGGGAGCGACAAAAATACAGGGAGGAAGTCCCCCACTTCCCATTCGCTGCTTCCCAGGCGCAATAAAAAAAGAGGTCCAAAAATGCTTCATACCATTGGTTTTAGAAGCGACGCTCATTTTTTATGCGCTCCACTCAAACACAAGAACCAGAGGGCTTCCAAAACCAGGGTGGTCCAAAAGACCGGACACCGACGCGCGCCACACCTGACAGGGCTATAAATTTTCAAAGATTTGTAGCTCAACTTTGACATTTTGCTGCAATTAAATCTCTGAATATTTACAATCCATGTCAGTGCGCACACAACCCAACGGCGCCAAAATATCCCAATTCCATCTGTGCAAAGGCCTAGCTATTACATAAATCACAAACATAGTATACATTTTAAGTTACAATACACATTCCCGTTTTTCCCAGGGTTATGTATAAAATATGTGAATATCATATCACATATTCTCACCCCCCTTAACAGAAAGAAGCCAAGCTAGGTTTACAAATATTATATAGTACACTTTACATCATCATTATTTGTTTACAGATTTTCCATCACTTTTTCTCAACAGTTCACAATTTTTTTTTTTTTACAGTTCGCATTATATACATTTACACACAATCAGTACTATTTGATTTAACATTTGTATAATTTCACAATTCTATACTCTACACATTGTAATTTACAACGCAATACGACCAAAACAAACAACTGTCAGTCGAGGCGTTTTCCCCCACTGTTTATCTCAAAACATATGTTTGAAGCCATGGCGACGACAGAGCAATTTCCCCGAACTGCTAGTAGAACCGGAAATCCAGTCGCCCAGCTTCCTTCTTCGCCCACTGCATTCGATAGAAAAAGTGTGCTGGTCATTTTGCGCGCGCCCGTTCTCTCAATGTTTCACAAGCCCACAAGCAGGTAAGTAATTTTGCATGTTTTTTTAGCATGTTATATCGTTCACCATCGTGAGTCATTTGATGTGGAAATGAAATTTGGCTGTCTAATTTTACAAGTCAGTTCATTCTCTTTGTCATCTGACCATCGTGCTACATTGGCGGGAAAACTCAATTCGTTTCATTTACAGCGTTAACTTCCAGCTTACTCTCTTTCTCAATTTGTTATAATTACCTATTCATACTTCACTTACGTATATTTTCCATGTGTTTTACAATTTTATTTTATTTCTTTACGCATTTTGCACGAATTCACGAGTTACCCAATCTTTTTGAATATTTATATATTTACCTAGGACACCTTTTAATTTTAATGTTTAGTATTTAAAATATACGACCCGCGTATAAAATACCTTGTATTGGTTCGCTACATGAATCATGCGTCTAACGCAGCTATATTTCTTATTTATTTATTTATATTTTTATTCTTAATTTATCTTTTATTGTCATTCACTTATATTTATATTAAAATCTGTATATTGTTATTCATCTGTGATTCTCTAATCTTGTACATAATAATTCATTTTTATTATGAGTTCATTACATAACTATTTATGTATTAATGCATTTCCTGCGTGCCTATCTGTGAAAAATACCCGTATGTTACGCTTCTCCCGCGCTGAAGAGAATGACCTTGAATTTTCGCCTGCATACTTTGCCTCGGAACCAGTTTTTCTTACCGAAAGCGTCCGACCTTTTTGGAGTTTGCAAAGCACTGGCTTTTTCGATCAGCCCGCCGTCAGCTTTTTTTTTTTTTTGTAAGCGGAGCTGCTCTTATTTTTAAAGCTTGCTTACAAATTTCCTTTCCATTTATTTTTTTATTATTATTTATTTATTTTGATTGTATACCTTTGAATGTAATCCTTTCACTATTTAAAACATCCGTTGTCATGAGTTTAAAATATTTTGCAGCGATATCAACGATCTGAACACCCTAATTCGCTGCCTGTCATCAAGGCCGCCCGGTTTGTATATGGTGGATTATTTCTTTGTTGTTATTGTGCTATACATATATATCTATGTCTTTTACTTCATTTACTTATTTTGTTATTTTGATTACTGATTCTTTTTATTTTTTGCTATTTAAATTTACTTGCAAGTTAGTCCCCCCCCCCCCTTTTTTTTTTGAAGTTGCAACTGGCCGACTGCCATTCACTACTTTTATGTCTATATTAAATCTGTGTATATCTGTTTTGGCTATATTTTATCAGATTCATATAAATTTTTCAGCGATACCTTCAGCCCTATGGACCCGACTGTAAGCTAACGCTTTTTGACAGAAATGGAACAGAAACCTGCCAATTTTGAGAGATGGAAGTACAAATACTGGTCGTATCTTTTTATTTCTTCATTTTGTTATTGTCATCCTTCATTCTGTGATTCATTTATTTATTTTTTATTTATTGTTAATTCTACCCTGTATTTGAAAATTATATTTATTATTATTTTTATGTATTTGAAAATTTTCTTTATTTGTTGTCTGACTTGCCCCCCCCCCCCATTCCCGTTTTTCCCAGGGTTATGTATAAAATATGTGAATATCATATCACAGCAACCACTGTATAACTCTGGAAGATAGAAAATTTTTAAAGATGGTTCGGACCCCAGAAGTTTAAAGGAGTCGATATTAGAAAATTCACTGCTCTCAATGATTAGATAAGTAATAAATAAGAAAATTTAAAAAAACCTATTACTTTCCTTATATACATAGTATAACGTATAAGGAAAGTATAGTGATGGGGTTGAAAATTCGAATTCGAGTTTTCGACGAGAGAGCACGTTTCAAGCATCCCTGATCACGAATCGAAAGTTTTTGAGGTGATGCCGGCGTGTGTGTGTGAAAGTATGTATGTGTGTGTGTGTGTGTGAAAGTATGTATGTGTGTGTGTGAGAGGGAGAGAGACAGAGAGAGAGAGAGAGTGTGTGTCAGTGAGGCTGTGGAGACGATATCTCACGAACGAATGGAACAATTCAAATGAAATTTGTTACAAAAATTACAATCCTTGAATACTGGAAGCCTACTGTTTTTAAACACAATCGAATGTTCAGAATCCTCTTAAATTTTCGAGTGAAATTTTGAAAAAAATCATTAAAAAATTAAAACCTTTCATAAAGTTATGAAAATAGGCATTTCTTATGTAATTTTTCTTTAGGAAAGGATTGATATAAACTTCAGAACGCTAGCATGAACCATTCTCGCGATATTGCACATTTTTCAAATAAATTTATTAAAAAATCCCATAAATTAAAAAAAAAATATTTATTGCTGAGAAACATGTTCACTTTTCATATGTCATATCATGCGATAAATTGGGTGACATCATTCTCGTGGATCTAGCTCGTTCCATTCATGAGAAAAGATACTTTGAGTAATAAATTTGTATTTGAACACCAATAGTCATTTATCTGCTATAAGAACAACTTATTTCTCCGTCCATAACGTTTGGCGAGAATTTGGCGACAAATTAGGCGGAATGTCGCCAACTTGGCTATTTTTTAAATGTTGCTAAATTAACGAAAATCTCGCCAAATAGATAAAAATGAGTAAATCAATGGAAATGACGACTAATCGACGAAAATTCAATATCTTGGAAAAAATATAAATATCTACTATAAGAAAAACCTATATATCTACTTTCTTTATATACATAATGTATAAGGAAAGTATTGTGACGGAGTCGAAAATTCGAATTCGAGTTTTCGACGGCAGAGCCCGTTTCAAACATCCATGATCACAAATCAAACATTTCTGAGGTGATGTCTGTGTGTGTGGGTGTGTGGGTGTATGTGTGCGTGTGTGTGTGTATCAGTAAGTCTGTGGAGACGATATCTCACGAACGAATGGAGCGATTCGAATGAAATTTGGTACAAAAATCACAAACTGTGAATACTGGAAATCTATTGTTTTTAAACATAATCGAATGTTCAGAACCCCCTAAATTTTAGAGTGAAATCTTCAAAAATCAAAACATTTAATAAAGTTACGCAAATAGACATTTCTTATGTAATTTTTCCTTAGAAAACGATTGACATAAATTTTAGAAAGCTAGCCTGACCGTTCTCGAGACATTGCACATTTTTTAAATAAATTTATTACAAAATCTCATAAATTAAAAAAAGTATATTAACTGTTGAGAATAATGGTCACTTTTCAAATGTAATATCATGCGATAAATTTGGTGACATCATTTTCGTGGATCTAGCTTGTTCCATTCATGAGAAAAGATACTTTGAGTAATACTTTTGTATTCGAACACCAATAATCATTTATCTGCTGTAAGAATAACTTATTTCTTTATTTACAACGCTTGGCGAGATTTTGGTGACGAATTTGGCGGAATGTCTCCAACTTGGCGACTTTTTTAAATGTTGCCAAATTAACCAAAATCTCGCCAAATGGAAAAAAATGACACTAAATCAATGAAATTGACGACTAATTGACTAAAATTCCATATCTTGGAAAGAATATAATTATCTATTATAAGAAAATCTATTTTTTACTGTAAAAAATATTAAATTCATTGCATTATATAAGGAAAGTCATATGTTGCCCACATCAGATTTTTTTTTACTGTAAAAGTAGTAAATTCATTGCATTATATAAGGAAAATCATGTACTACCTACATATTTTTGTAATATAGAGAGATATGATGCAAAATACATTTCATTCTAATTAAGATACAGCAATAAACCGATAGTATTGTCACAACGGGAATTCCGAGGGCATCAAAAGTCGCAATGGATTCCCGCCAGACACGGCTTACCGAGAAAGTCTAACTTTCTCAAAGAATTTTACTACCCAGGTTCTAAACACACCTCTCGTCAGTTGGAAAATCCCAACTGATGACCTGCGGAGAAACCCAAACAAAATCCAAAATAAACAGAAAAATACCTTTACCTTGAAGGACTCACCAGAAGCTGAAAACACATAAATCAACACAAATAAATACTCTTAATTTCATTTTAAATCTTAATTTATTAAATTCCGAAAGATTGGAGTTAACAAAAAATACAAATGCTGATTCACATTCAGCTAGTCTACCACTGGACCACCTTTACTAAAATCATCGGCTCTTTGCCGGAATTATATATTCATTTCCATAAATCATTAAGTACCAGAATGACATATAAATATCACATATTCTATTATTAAAACTGTGGTATGATCAAGGGAGAGAAATGCACACTCGAGGAACGCTTAAGGCTTAAATATCAACTGTAATTTAATTCAATTATATTTTACTTTAGAAGATCAATTTAATAACAATTGCTTAGAAGATTTTGAGGATACATCAGGAGGACCAGTCCAAAGACACTAAGTCAGACGAGGCATCGCAGCCTCCATTTACCGAAAAGGACGCTTACCTCCATATCTGGAAGAACACAAGAATTTACATCGTCGTACATCCACCATCGAACCCTCGGGGAGAAATCTTCCCCGACCAAGTAAGGCGGCGAGCTCGCAGTAGGCAGGATACATGCAGCGGCCCGCACAGGGCCCAGGCTTCATCAGAAACTCTGTAAGGAAACGGTCTTCTGGCATCCGGAACAGGAGGTTCCCGGACGGTCAACGGCGGCAAGCACGATTGTCGAAGCTCGGCATCAGCAAGGTCCGGTCATGCAGTGGCGACGGTAGCGGCAGTGGCTGCTCTCCCGACTCACAGCTACGGTAACCCAACCTGGGGGTTAAGTCCCGAGCCGCACGTGAGTTCGAAGATGTTTTTTCAGGGAGAGAGCCCAGAATTACATTTCACGCCGCTTTTAAGCAATCGAGGTGGATCCAGAACCCGGCCAATGGAAATTTACGAAGGGCTCACATCATCTCTTTTCCGCCAATCCAAAATTACTTGTATTCAAATTCATCCAGGAATCCGCCCCTCAAACGACAAATTCCAAGGCACGTGTAGCTGCCACGTGAAGTCAAGAAGTACGAAGACATTTGTCTCCGCCAGCAAACAAGTGCGACTTTGAGCTAACGGTCTCTGTTCCTCGAGTGTGAAGGAATTATTTAACGAAATAAAAATGGCCACAATTCTGCACTGATTTAGATACACTGAGATATGATAAAATATATACAACGACATGAGGGTTCCGGGTCACAATTAAAATAAATATTAGTACAAAGGTTTAAAAAGTAATGTAATTTTATAATTTACATAAAAGTGACGAACTCCATCACGACAGTATTACGAAAATTTAGAATCAAGGCAGCTTTTTCTCTCTTTGTCTTCATGTGCAAATCCGTAGCTGGCAACTATGTTACATGTGTATGCTTTCTGTAGCAGAAAATCAAATCTTTGGACAGACATGAAATTCGATACTCGGTCAGTTGAACTACAGACCTCGTTGAGATTTATTTCTTTTTATATATTAAAACTAGTTTTTAGTTATTTTATCGGGTTGGTCGAAAAAAATATTATTCCACCTTTATACGATAATAAAAATCGAATAATGTATTTTACAAAGATCTTGAAGGAAAATTCCTTCATATTTATTTATTTATTTATTTATTTATTACTTTCCTTATATACATAGTATAATGTATAAGGAAAGTATTGTGACGGGGTCGAAAATTCGAATTCGAGTTTTCGACGCCAGAGCACGTTTTAATCATTCCTGGAGACGAATCGAGTATTTTCGAGGTGCTGTCTCTCTCTCTCTCTCTCTCTGTGTGTGTGTGTGTGTGTGTGTGAAAGTATGTGTGTGTGTGCATGCATGTGTGTGATCAAAAAATCCCATAAATTAAAAAAAATATTAGCTGTTGAGAAACATGTTCATTTTTCATATGTAAAATCATGCGATAAATTTGGTTACACCAGTTTCGTGGATCTAGCTGGTTCCATCCATTAGAAATGTTACTTTGAGTAATACTTTTGTATTTGAACGCCAATAGTCACTTATCTGCTATAAGAATAACTTATTTCTCCGTCCATAACGTTTGGCGAGATTTTGGCGATGAATTTGTAGAAATTTCGCCAACTTGGTGACATTTTTATTGTTGCCAAATTTACGAAAATCTCTCCAAAAGGATAAAAATGACGCTAAATCAATGAAAATGACGACAAATTGACGAAAATTCAATATCTTGGAAAGAATATAAGTATCTTCTATAAGAATAAGCTTTTTTTTTTTTACTTTCCTTATATACAATAATGTATAAGGAAAGTATTGTGACGGGTCGATAATTCGAATTCGAGTTTTCGACGAGAAAGCACCTTTCAAGCATCCCAGATAACAAATCGAACAATTTTGAAGTGATGTCTGTGTGTGTGTGTGTGTGTGTGTGTGTGTGTGTGTTTGTGTGTGTGTCGGTGAGTCTGTGGACACGATAACTGACGAACGAATGGACCGATTCGAACGAAATTTTGTACAAAAATTGCAATCCGTAAACACTGGAAGCCTATTGTTTTTATACGCAATCAAATGTTCAGAACCCCCCTAAATTTTCAAGTGAAATTTTGAAAAAATGTCAAAAAATCAAAACCTCTAATAAAGTTACGAAAATAGACATTTTTTATGTAATTTTTCATTAGAAAACGATTGACATAAATTTTAGAATGCTAACATGAACCGTTCTCGAGATATTGCACATTTTTCAAAAAAATTATCAAAAAGTCATATAAAATAAAAAAAAATTCCCTATTGAGAAACATGTTCACTTTTCATATGTACTACCATGCGATAAATTGGTTGACATCTCATAGCTCGTTCCATTCATGAAAAAAGATTACTTTGACTAATACTTTTGTATTTGAAAGCGATTAGTCATTTATCTGGTGCAAGAATAACTTATTTGTCCGACCATAACGATTGGCGATATTTTGGAGATGAATTTCGTGGAATGTCGCCAACTTGGCGATTTTTAAAATGTTGCTAAATTAACAAAAAACTCGCCAAATGGATAAAAATGCCTAAGTCAGTGAAAATGACGACTCATTGACGAAAATTCAATATCTTGGAAAGAATATAAATATCTACTATAGAAGTAATATATTTCTTTTACTGTAAAAGTAGTAAATTCATTGCATTATATAAGGAAAGTCATTTGCTTCCCACATCAGATTTTTTTAAATACAGTGAAATAAGCATGTTTTATATTTTTATTTTCTTATTTTACCGCATCCTCAGCATGAAGATTATCATATTTCTATTGTTTGGCAAAAACATGTATGTATATCTTTGCATTCCGACATTTTTTAAAATTACTCTATTTTCTGATTTTTTATTAATTTGAAACAAAACCATAAAAATTTTAATTTTTGATACGTCGGGCAAAAGTTTTCTTTCTTCGTTTCGCCAATTGCCATGTTGTGGACGTTGCAACCAACGTCACAACCTGCCCGTTGCTATGGCAATCAGCGGTGTATATATCGTATGGTTGGATTTCAATGCATTCGGGATAAATTTAAATAATATATATCTTTAGCAAAGTGGACTTTTTTAATCGGTATTCTAACTTTGCGAAATTAAAATACATCATTCTAATTTTTCTTAGTATGTTATTATATTGTAAGCGGGACACAAGTACGTATTTTAACAAATTGAATGAATAAATTCGATTAATCCCTTCTTTAAATCCTGTGCGACGTCAAGTACATTTTCTATTATAATAAACTTGATGTGACACATCCAGATTTTCAGGAGAGGCTGTATCTCGGCCTCAAAGGAAGTCAAGGATTTGATTTTTTTTTTCTCTGTAACATGATCATTAAGCATAGAAAAACAAAATAAAATATTACAATTAGTATGCTAGAACCCGAGAAAAGGATAAGAAGAACTTTAAAATGTCACTTTATACAATTGTCGTTTCGGCCTTTTATCTCAGTGTTTACACGTCTACACTTTGAAAATACTGAACTAATTGTAATCAATTAAGGCTCACTTTGTGTACTCTGATCAGATATACATACTTTTCTTCTTAAAAATTGAAATTAAATTTGATTTATAATATTAAAATTTGAAAAAAAAGCAGGAATACATTGTACTTAGCCGTAAAGAACAATTAGGAACGCCTGCTATATCATTGTTGTCAAAAACATGTAAATACTTTTATCTAAAAGTATTGATATGTCACAAAAACACCATCTCATTATTAAAAGAACTTCCCGCCAAGTTCAGAAAACAAACACCTCCATCCATAAAAGTTGTGAAATCTCCACATGGTTTGAACTGAACTCTTAGGATTCTTCATCAGGATAGTCTTGACCTAACTAGAGGTGTGGATTTTCAGGAAAATTTATAAACGGAAAATTTTCCAAAAAATTTTGAAATTAATCTCTATATTACATTTCAGCTGGAATAATATACTCAGTGACTGTTTAAAATTATTTACTAGTTACAATTTATTATTTTCCTTAAATATGCTTGCTTTTGAATGTTTATAAAAAAAATTGTTTTTCGTGTATAATAATGTTTTTATCATCAAAATTTCAATTTTAAAACATTGCACAAAATGAATAGCATGAGAAATAATTTAAAACTGTTAGACCTTATCAGAATCATAAATAATTTACTGTTTATTATAGGTATAAAAAATAGATTACAAAATATGATATTAAAAAAAATTAAAAACAGATTATCATTGAAAAATGCGTTAAATATTATATTGCATTTCCTTCAATAGCTATTGATAATTCAAAGAGAAACATTCTATAATCTTCTTCAAAAACTAACAAAATAAAAAAAAATTACTAGTTTATTATATGTAAAAAATAAATTATTAAACATACAAACATATTATACGACAAAAAATATTAAAAATGCTTGTAAATGATCACTTTAAGAGACAATTTTCAAGATGAGTTAAGCACATATTTAGTGCTATTAAAGCACTTACCCACAACAGAACTTGCTAAAACATTCCATTTTTTCATATTTTTATATAATTTTTGGAGAACTTAATATTGAAAGAATAGACTCCTTAAAACTTGCTTTTTTCTAAGAATGAGTAAAATGTCACTTGTACTATTTTGGTTCTGATCCATTTTTTTTTCTTTAAAATAAAGCTCACATTCACATATTTGCTCCCTGCTCTCCTTCATATTCCTTTTTAAAAATTAGAAAACTCAATAATAAAAAAAAACTTCTTGTGAAGTTACTTGCTTTTCTAAAAAGCAGTTTAAAAGCAGTTACAGCAGTTGAAAAGCAGTTACATTCTATTTTCAAATTAATAAAAAAGAAAACAAAAAGGGAAAATTTTCCGGGAAAACATAACGGAGAATTTTCTGACCCACAGCTCTACAGTCCCCTTTTTTGTCCTACTCAATATTTTGAATAATTAAAATTTTTGAATCAGAAAAATTTTGAACATGATATACAGGGTGTTCAGTTAATGCGACGACAAACTCAGATGGTTGTTAATAGACATCAAGACGAACAAAAATTGAAATGAAACGTCACACGGGGACGACAAAAGGTACAATAGTAACTACAAAAAGATTTATTTCACAGAATGTTTACAACAAAGCTTGTGATGCATTGCACAATGCTGGAAATTGGACGATGAAAATGGTGTGAACGAAACTATTAGAGGTGTTGTTCGAAGCGGCGGCCGAAGACATCATTGCACGGTCTACAACGAAGTAAAAAGGATTCCCGGACCCCATCGAAGATATCAGATGTGCTATTGATGTCTGCCGCAGTGACGATGATCCGCGCTATGAGATCCTCCGGTGTGTCCGGTCTCACATAAACGAGTGATTTAAAGTGACTCCAGAGGAAGAAGTCCAACGGATTGTGATCCGGAGAACGTGGAGGCCAAGCAACGGGTTCTGCGCTTCCAATCCACCACCATGAGTATGTAACATTGAGGTGGTTACGCATCACGCGCGGGTAAAATGTGCTGGAGCCCCATCATGCATGAACCACATACCTCGCTGCATTGCGGCCGGCACACTCTTCAGTAATTCCGGAAGAACGTGTTGTAGAAAACGCGACAATGTTTACGACAAACATCGTGAGCGAACCCAAGAACGCATTCTGCGATCAACTGACATCTGCCTTCCCTCTCCTCTGGAGTCAAAGCCTGCATATGAATTTTCTCGATTTTCACCGACTAAACGTAGTTTGCGACATGATGTTCCATTTGAAATTTTGTTCCTCTTAATGTCTACTAACAACCCTCTGAGTTTGTTGCCACATTAACTGAACATCCTGTATATAACTCTACTGCACAAAAGCTAATCATAAGATTTTCGACAAATTTAGATCTTTTACTGTACAATAATTAGAGCATTGACTAAAATCATTTTATTAATGTCAGAGCACAGTATATAACTACACTGAAGTAATAAAAAATCTGCCATTCTTAAGAAGCTTAGAGCTTTTATCCCTTGCAAGTTTGTACAAGAGATTATAGTTTTTTTCGCGTAAATATCTTTGCTCGATTAGTGTGTTTCAAATGATATCTTTAATCACAGGATAAATTTATACAGCTTATATTAATACAGAAAAGTGCAGTAAATTTAAAATACTATTTTAATTTCTCTAACATTATCAGAAATGATTTAGGTATCAAAATATAAAAGGAAACAAACTATAATAAATATATTTTACATAAAATTTAAATTGCAACATATGGTCAAATAAATTAAATACATCTTAAATATCTTAAAATAAATGTTCTTATTTCTTATTAAAATTCTTTTAATGAATCAAATTTGAGAATTAACACTTTTCGTGTTATTTCGCAGACTGCTTAGCTCAGTTACTAGAGAACTTGTTTCATGATCCAGGGGTGACAAGTTTATGTCCAGAGCTGGACAATTCTTTGTTTCCACCTATACCTGCAAGCCGACTGCCACAGAGGTGGAAAATCCTGCCTGCTCGTGCTCTGAATTAAGAGTGTATGCAAATACTATTTACGGGCAATTCAGAATTCACACAATGGCCATTAGACCTCTCGATATGAGATTTATTAATTACAGGTCATGAGCGTGAATTTATTTAGACTTATAGGAATTGTTTCGATGGATATTGTTTCGAGAATTGTTTCGTTAGAATATTTTGAATGAATGTGCGTGTGTATGTGTGTGTGTGTGTGTGTGTGTGTGTGTGTGTGTGTTTAAAAGAGCCCTTTTCTCCATCTGTAAAGCTTGGAGATTAATTTGACGAAAAATCGAAATGTTGTCAACTTGGTGACTTTTAGACTTTTAATGGTGCCAAAATAACGAAAATGTAGCCAAAATTGCAAAAATGACACTAAATTAACGAAAATGATCCCCAAATGAATGTATTAATTGTCAAAATCTATTTTATATTAACTCTATTGCTTATTACAGATACTATCAATAGTGATCATTGTCGAGTTAGATTTTTACGAAATATAAGTTATTTGGAATTAGTTTTAGATGTTGTCCTCCAGAAAAGCGCCAACTATTCAATTCAACGTTAGAAGCATTGGGTCGTGGATAATGTACACCATTTTCAGCTGTGAAACAAATGAATTCATAGTAATTATGTAGGGAAAGTTATGTGCTGCCCCCATCAGATTCTTCTCTGGTAAATAACATTTTAAAATTGACTTTCTTAAATATAAATAAGTAGATTAATGCTGTTTTCTGCAAAAAACAAAAATTTGTTAATTAGTTCTTTCAATGTTAAAAACTAATCATTTAATATATAAAATGTTTATTTTGACTCTCCACTTTCGATTTATTTCGGAGAATTTAGACTATCGATTGTAAACTTATTTCAATATATTTATAAATGTCGTTGGAGAAATTAAATATTGACTTTAGAAACTCATTAAATTCTGCATAGCGTTCTAAAACATTTTTCAATTTATTATATAAATATTAATACTAATTTAATCCAACTATTATTGAAATATGTTAGAATAGCTGTCTATTTATCCATGTATCGACGTATGTACATATTTGCGTATTCTCTGCACATTCCTTTGCGAATATCGATTCCCAAAGAGGTATTTCTGTATTAAAATATATTAAAAGTCTGGCGCCTATCTAGGTGGAACTTAACTTTATTATTGAGTCACATTCCTTTTCTCATTGTTTCTTTCATATTGCATTAAACTGAGTTTAATTGCACAAAATAAACACGGGTGTTTATTTTAAAGTAGTAGTATACCCGTTCTTTGTACGAAATATGTAATATACTGAAACCTAAAATTCACAGTCATGTGCAAATTCCTATAGTATTCTAAATGACATTGTTATTCAAAGCATTCTATTAAAATATTTAAATTAGGCCCCTAAAACGAAGTTCAAGAATCTCTGTTCTCGCTGAATAAAATGACCTTCACAGGCCGATCGGAAGAATAAGAAATCCTCATCCCATTTGCAAACAAATTTACAAAATGTAAAATTGAATAAACGCCAAAATAAAAAAAAAGTTCAAAAATTGTGTAAAACGATATACCCGCATAGACGTGATATACGTGATCCACCGAAAACTCCAGTTCGGATTTCCGACACAATTCCAATAATTTCCCTGTACGTTACTATGTATTGTAGGGGAATTAAATAGAGTAGAGATATAAATTTAACAAAATTTAAAATTTTCATTGTATATTACGATCCTTTTATTGAAAAAAGTTCTTACTAACAATCAATTTAAAAAAAAAAATCCGTCCATCGAATTCTGAAGGATTACAATTTTAGTTACAGCAGCTATGAAATTATTTGCATAGCTGCTGGACGCAGCTAATAATCCTCAGTCAAAAACTGATAACTGCAATTCTGCACACTTATTATGCTGAATATTTACATCAGAAACATATATTTTAAAGAATATGCTGATTCAACCGTGAAAGCTGCATTGTTGCCAATCGGCGAATGAAAATTCTTACGAGCATTGACTTTGACCGGGAATCCAATAACTCTTGAGAAAGTAAACCGTAACTACCCCTATTGAAATCCCTTTCTCGTTCATTCATCCCATGTATTCTCTCTTCCAAGAAAGAATGAGAAAGAGTTGAAGAGCTCGTAAAACTCCAGATGGATTCTTAATCCGTTCTTTCACAGGAGTTCATTCTTCGTTATTTAGAGACGCTGTTTGAGATGCAAATGGTGCGTTTTTTATGGGGAAATGCGACCGCTTCCTTTAAGACTTATTTTACAGCATAAGTGATTTTTCTTTTCCCTACAATACGCAGAAATTCATAGGGAAAGTTTAGGAATAAGAATTAAAAGTGGAATTCAAGTTTTTGACGATCTACTCGTTTTGATGCCTCTAGAACACAAATCTACTATTTTTAACGTGATTAATGTTTCTGTGTGCATCTGTCTATCTGTATGTATCCATTCCAGCTTAAAACATATCGAAATTTCATAAAATTTGGTAAAATTCTTTATGCTTTACTCTAATGCTAATTCAAATTTGTTACAGTTTGGAAATAAAATGCTCTTTTTACTTTCCCTGAAGTATATGGTAATATATACGGAAAGTATTGGAATCGTGCCGAAAATCGCAACTAGAGTTTTCAGCGGATTTAAACATTTCAGAACCTCTAGAACATGAAACAAGAAATATCAATCATGCATAAAGCATTGATTATGAAACACTTTCCAACTTCAATGCAATTCAATTTTGAATGCGATACATTCCTCGGAAATATTTTTAAAATTATCATAATACTAAAATAATTTATTATATTTGCAAACTTCATCGAAAACAAATGAAATTTATTCAAATAACGTCATCGAAATATAACACGACTGGCTCTCTATAAAAGCAGCATTTCATTCATCAACTCTTTTCCATTCATTTCATTCATCACAATACTATAATAATTTATTTTATTTAAAAACTTGAGACCATGGAGGTACATGTAATTAAACTCTGTGCTTAAAATTTCATCGAAAAAATCGTCTGCTTTTCTGTGTAAAATCAATGAATATTTCATTCATATCAGCTATACTGCAGACTCTATGAGCTAAATAATTTTGCATTAAAGAAATGCAGCAATTCTTATACAACTCATTCTACATCTTTTGGTATTTACATTCTCCATAAATGAACATTAGACTTAGTTGTAGAAATAATCAAAAATAAATATGAATTAAACTAAAATGAATTGAAAACTAAATATGAATTAAAAAGAACTTTAAAAATCACGATTTTGACACAGGATGGATACTATATTTTATTTTGAAGTGGGTCACGTGATCTCTTCATATAAAAGGTGTAATTATTATTTCAATTTTTATTTTAAAAACTACTGAATATATTTTGCTGAATTTTTTTTTATATATTTTATGGGATAATTTGAATATTTTCTAAAACTTTCGAAGCTGTTTGTGAAATTTAAATCCGCTTAAAAAATGTTTAAAAAATTAGGTCCCATAGGGTTCAATGTATTTAATTTTTTCAACCCGGGTTCAATCCAAAACTAATTGGGTGATGTTATTCATTTATATTCCCATAGGTCCCACAGACCGTTTGAACAACATACTAAAATTTCCTTTTGATAAAGTCACTTGACGGCAGTTTTCGTGCTAACGGACAGACAGAATGAACAAAGTCATAAACACTTTTCAACTATGTTGTAAAGTGTTAAAAACTGATTTTAGCGTGACGTCAATGTGTGTGTCTGTGTGTGCAATGTATATATCCACTCTAACTGGAAAACTAATTGACCGAATTTCATAAAATTTGGTATGTAAATCTATTGTGCGTGGTCGTCGTGCTGATTATATTTTCACTATATTTTCGTATGATTCGGGATAAAGAAAACCCTACTTTTTTGTGAAATGGCCCACAAAAATTTCCTGCATCCACTCTAGCTCAAAAACTAATATACACTATTCAAAAAAAGTAATCGAACAAATGATTACTACTAATGGCGGTGCTTTTACAAAACCGGGTGGATGGGTAGGACTAACATTTTGTGAGCGAGGTGCCTATATTTTTAATTTATCTTGATTCCGGAACTCAGTACCTGCAGCCATTCTCTTGAGTATCTAGTTGAAATTCGGTACCTTCTCCTAAATCTTAAAATGAAATATTAGAACGCATCTTTTTTTTAGACTTCCGAAATCTCTTGTGTGCACCGGACTCTCAAGATCTTGGTTGAAATTAAAATGTAAATTATTGTATACGTAGTTTTTTATTTTAGGCTTTTGCGGGCCTTTGAGTATACGTAGTTTTTTATTTTAGATTTCGACGGGTCAAAAAAGGCAGGTTATTTTTTTTTCCAAAATATTGAATTTTGTGAAATTCTGTCAGCTAGATACAATTTCGCAATAAAAGGTGGGTACCAAATTTTATGAAATTAGAGTGCACACGCTTAAATGGCCATTTTAGATATGATTCCAATACTTTTCCTATATATTCCCACGGTTGGTTTTTTTTTAAATTGAACGAACTCGAAATTTGGTCAACATTAAAAAATAGCTTGAAAAATCTATTTTAATGTAGACATAATATTAGATATTTCACTTTAAAAAATGTTTGCTTACCGATTTGAATGGAAGACTTTACATATATTTTATGGGTGTTACGATTGTTTGATTATATATTTGAGAGACTGTATTAAAAGTATTAACGTATGTAATACTTCCACCTGATTTAAATTTAAACCTTACAAAACTAAATAACTAATGTCCGTTCCACCATTTTATGATTAGATCGAAAATAGTTGTTAAGTCAAATTTCTATAATATAAACTTCTCTTAGGTAAACTTTTTTTACATATAAAATTTTGAACATAGTTTTTGAAAATCAAAAGAATGTTTTTTTTTAGTCAAATGGCCAGGCACTTGACTCATCATCATTCGCATTTCAAAAAATTCAATTCAATTTTAGATTTTTCGTTAACAAATTAAAATAGAAAAGCTCCGTAGTATTTTGGAAAAAATAATAAATTACAGACTAGGGCTGTTCATAAATCCTATTTATTCACAATGCTTACCCATTTGAATGGAATAATTTTTAAATCTACGTTTTTTGATGGGGTTACAATAGTTTGATTATATATTTGAGAGACTGTACCAAATTTCACAAAATACAGTAAATAAGTCACTTGTAAGTTTTTCTGGTGCTGATTAGATTTTAGTACGAAAGATTTAGATTTTGGTACGTAGGTTTTTCTGGTGCTGATTAGATTTTGGAAAAATAACCTGCCGATTTTACGAAATAGCCTGCAAAAATCTTCAAAATCTAATATAAAAGACTACGTATGCTCAAATATATCAATATAAATGCTTGTTTTGCTATATGTAATTTTTGACAATGAAAAGAATAAAACATCCCCATTATTCTAAGACTTATCGTTCTCGAGATATTGAAGTTTTTTTTTTTTTTTTTGCTACGCCACCTAATAAGCCCAGTTAACAAATGAAAACGAAAATTAAATTAAAATTTCAAATTCAATGTCATTTTAAATAATTATGGGTGTTATTTTGTGCAATTAAACTCAATTTAATGAATTATTAAAGAAATAAAGAGAACGTGAAAATGAGTTTGCAGGAAAAGTTATGTGCTGTCCATATAAGATATTTATTTTTCTTCTCCCGGAAAAACTTGTTGAAATCTGTATAAAATTAAATATACTTCAATGTGATTATTAAATTTTTGTTTTTCTGATATTTTTTAACAAAATGAAACCTACATAACTTCTTCTGGATGATTATTTCAGGGGATAATTATGTTTTTTGTAATTTTATGCAACTTCGCGTCATTTAAAAATGCGTTAAGTTGCCAAATGAAAAAGTAACTTGTTTTATAACTTCAAATTGAAAATTACTACTTTTCTCCGAAATCTGTTTAATTCTAAAACTTAGAAGAAATTGGCATTCTCTTTCTTTTTACTTTCCCTGCAATACATGGTAATCTATAGGGAAAGTATTGAAATCATGCCGAAAATTGCAACTCGCATTTTCGACGGATCTACAGGTTTCGGGACCTCTAGAATACGAAAAAAAAGCATTTTTAGCGTGACGTCTGTCTGTGTGTTTATCTGTGCAATGAATGTATCCACTCTAACTCAAAAACTAATAGACCAGATTTCATAAAATTTGGTAGGTAAGTCACTTGTATGGGCCCCTGGTGCTGATTAGTTTTTGGTACGATGCGAGATAAAATAACCCGCTTATTTTTTGCAAAATGGCCCGCAAAAAGTGTCTGTATCCACTCTAGCTGAATAGCTAATAGATCGAATTTTACAAAATTTGGTAGATAAGTCACTTGTGGGTTACCCTGATGCTGATTAGATTTTTGGCACAATTCGGAAAAAAATGTCTTTTTTTGCGAAATGGTCCGCAAATATCGTCAAAATTTAAAATAAAAAACTACATATGCTCAAATATATCACTTAAATACTTGTTTTGTGAGTAATTTTTAACGATGAAAAGAATAAGACTAATCCCATTACATTAGAACTAGCTGTTGTGCTCAAGATATTGTAATTTTTTCGCATTTTTGCTACGCCACCTTAGAAAATAAGTCCAGTCACCAAATGAGAAAGAAAATTTAATTAAAAGTGCAAATTCAATGTCATTTTAAATAATTATGGGTGTTCTTGTGTACAATTAAACTCAATTTAATGAATTATTAAAGAAATAAAGAGAACGTGGAAATGGGTCTGCAGAGAAAGTCATGTGCTGCCCACATCAGATTTTTATCTTTAATAACATGCTCAATAGCAAAACTGATTACATCTTTTAATGATGTGTCTAATGAGATGATGTCTTTAATGTGATCATATTTCATGATTCTCGGTATTTAGCTGCGGGTCTATGAGTTTAAATGCTGAAAAGAATTTTCGCACTAATATTGAATGTTAATGTGGCATTACTATCTTTTATAAGCTTTGCTACAGCTTTCCTGGTGATCTTAGTGATTTTTATTTATCTACTATTGCTTTTAAAAATAGTTTGCTGTAAATATTTTTTATTTTATCTTTCAGGCTGTTATCGGGACATTATCCTGTAATTTGTATTTTTTTTAAATAAATAAATAAATATATTTTTAATATGTATCTGTTTTGTGTGTTCTATGTGATAAAATTTAAATTAAAGCATTACAGAGGATATGTATGAAAATTAATATGAGTCTATAAAGAAAGTCATGTGCTGCACGCAACAGATTTTTACTTAGATGCATTTAGTAATGCATAACTGTAAAAAATAAGCATGATGGATCAAAAGTTCAACTCTCGGATTTTGAAGGATTTGCATGGTTTGTGTATCCATGAATAATAACGCACGATTTTCCCTTTATTTGCAATACATAGTATATGGTAATAGTAATGTGATGAGATCAAAAAATTCGACTCAATTTTCCTAAGGAAAAAAATAATTGCAATGTGCTACTATGTGTATCTGTCACTTTGTGAGTCTGTGGTTAAGAATATTATTTCAACAAATATCCCTTTTTGTTGTCCTGTCCTTTTATCCTCAAAAAAGAGGCTACTCCTTTTCTTTTAAAAGCGCTTAATACTTTTTACATCGCGTTATTGCCTTTAATTATGCCGGCACTCCGTGTTATACTAACGAAGTATCATTCATTGTAGTCTTAAAAGAGTCATTAAACATGCTTCATCAAATTTTTAATTCCTTATAATAGTGTATAAATATTATTTTCTCGAAAATTTCCAAATTCTAGATGTTGACGAAAATCTCGTTTTAAGAATTTAGTCAAATATAATCAAATCACGTGTCGAGAACGTGTTTTGATTATAGTATTTGAAAAAACTCACACTGTTTGTACATGTATCTTTATATGTATGCTAATAATAAAAGAGGATACTTACAAGCTATAGTAAATAAACTTACAAACTATGTTAAGTTATATACCAAGGTCACAGTGTATAGGTTAAAGTATTGAAATTATTACATTTCTGAACTGAATATTCTACAAAATATTCTTACTTTATAAACCACTTTATACAGTCCGACATCAACCTGCAAAACGAAATATGCTAATCCATAATCATAATGGTAACTCAAATGAAGAAGCATTGTTATCTGCATTAATATTTTAATAAAATAATCTTCTTTCAATTTATATTTTGTTGCAATAAACACATAGAGTGCCTTTAGGCTGTATAACCTTGTCGCGGATGTGATGTTACATGTAATTTGAAGCACTTTTAACATCATTCATAGTTTCCCATGATTCGTTTTACATCATTCATAGTTTCCCATGGTTCGTTTTACATCATTCATAGTTTCCCATGGTTCGTTTTACATCATTCATAGTTTCCCATGGTTCGTTTTACATCATTCATAGTTTCCTATGGTTCGTTTTACATCATTCATAGTTTCCCATGGTAACAAAATTGCCCATACATGTTATATATTTTGTAGAGATGGTTTCTCTGGGAAACATATTCATCATTGGGACTTTTTAGCTGTTCTCTGCTGTGTCCGAAAATATTTTATCGGACCTTCCCAGCCAGAGGCTTAAATTGCTTCAAATCGTCCATATTATCACGGTATGTGCACGTGTGTTTATAAGTAGTGCATGTAGTATAGTGTATGTACGTTTAAGGTGCGGACATGAGTAATCAAGAACGTATAAGCACATGTCGCCATCAAATGTTATATGTAAATACATTAAGAAAACACTTATTACTTTCTCTTACCATAGAATGTAGTATGCAATAAGTATTGTTCTTACGAAGAAAATATTCGATTTCGATATTTTTGAAACGAATATACGTTTTAGGATCACCTGAGCACGTTTTGACTATTTTTAACGTGATGTCCGTCTGCCTCTCTGTCTGTGGTTGTTTCCTTGTGTACACAAAAACTGCTACAAATATTAGTGGATTTTTACAAAACTGTGACCACGTGATTCGGCTGTGATGATGAAAAATGTAAAACTAGACAGATTTTTTTTTTAATTCGAACAAAAACTTCGAAATTTTTTCAACACTTTATATTTTCTTAACATGACAGCATAGAACAAAATTCAGCATAATCATGCAGAAAAAAGGCTATTTATGGCTTAATGATCAGAAAACTTCGTAGATTCAATCATTGTATTGGAAAATAGCTTATTGTGTTTGTGACATTATTATCCCTCTTTCGGTGTACAATTTATCCCCCTGGAGGGGTAACTTAGTAAAACAAATTATATATGTCTTTAAAACAGAAAATTCGTAATTTACAAATTTTTCAACAAAGTTCCGAGATTTTTTATTTTCCCCATTAATTAGATGTCAAGTCCCATATATATGCAAAGTTTGAAGTTTCAACCTTCAGTAATTTAGTCTGAGAAAATGTCCCTTAGTTAGTCAATCTCAATCAGCTGTGTGTATATGATTATGTATGTATAGCCACCTTTATCTAGAATGACCTCTCATTTCCCTCATTTCGATTGTTGAAAAGGGGAAAGCAAGATAAACCCACAAAAAGTTGGTAAGTATCGCCATCTACCGGTGAGAGCTAGAACAAGATGTAGATTTAAATGACCTTAGACGAGATGACTTGATGTGAATTATTTTCCAAAAAAGAATGCATTTATATGACGGTCTCAAGACGAGATAGCCCGATGAGGTTCAAAATTCAAAAAATGAAAATATACTACAAAAAACAACGACATATTGTACTTTCTAGCTACTCTGGTTACCAAGTTACTTAAAAAAAAACGAATACATTTATATGACAGGCCAGCCCGATGAAATTTAAAATTCAGAGAAATAAAATTAATAATATAAACACCTTGATTTATCTGTCCATTCATCTATCATCTCTGGGTAACACTGCTACAAAATGTTGCCAAACATGTTTCAACCACGAATAAACATTTTCATTTAAATATTAACCCAGACCTCAGAATTTTCATAACCCTCCACGTGAATACTAAATTTTTCCGATCACCCATTGACTTTCCACGTTCACTGCTGCTTGAATAAGAATAACCTATTTCTCCGTCCATAATGTTTGGCGAAATTTTGGCGTTGCAATTGGCGGAATATCGCCAACTTGACGAGATTTTTTAATGTTGCTAAATTGACGAAAATATCGTCAAATTGATAAAAATGTCGGAAAATTGATATAATTGATGCCAAATCAATGAAAATGGCAACTAATTAATGAAAATTTAATATTTTTGAAAGAATATACGAATCTGCTATAAGAGAAAATACTTTAGGTAATAGTTTTGTATTTGGACTCCATTATTCGTTTAACTACTGTAAGAATAACCCATTTTTCCGGCCTTAACGCTTGGGGAAATTTTGGTATTGAAATTAGCGGAATATCGCCAACTTGGCGAGATATTTTTAATGTTGCCAAATTGATAAAAATGACGCTAAATCAATGAAAATGGCGACTAATTGATGAAACGCATTTTGGCGGCCTATTGCCAACTTGGCTAGTCTTTTTAAATTCTGCTAAATTGACAAAAATGTCGCCAAATTGATAAAATTGACGCTAAATCAATGACAATGACGACTAATTGATGAAAATTCAATATATTGGAAAGAACATAACAAACGACTACATGAATAACCCATTTCTCCGCCCTTCTGTAATGCTTGGCTAAAAATTTTTCGGGATGTCGCAAACTTGGCGACTTTTTTAAATAATTTTTTTGCCAAATTGACGAAAATGTCACCAAATTGATAAAAATGGCGCTAAATAAGAGGCAATGCTTCGCAAATTTTTAATTCCGTCATATGATGGCCACACCATAAAAGACAACGACATACTAAATTTAGAGTTTCCAACTGCTCTAGTTTTCGAGTTATTTCCAAAAATCTCCAAGGATCCAAGGCGTTTGCATTTCGAGGCACCTGAGGGAGAACCTTCGCACCCCGATGTCGAATAGTATTGTTATTCTTTTTAGTACTTGGTAAAATAGCAATGCTATGTTTGAGCATTCGATTCCACTGATGCTTGTAATTGATTGGTTGTGCCTATGGGTCATAGGCTTGGTCTGCATTACCTTGGCCAATGGACATCGGCTGAATTACTATTAAAAAGAAAAGTCAAAGAAAAAATGGTAAGTGAAGAGATATTGGGTAGCAGAAATTTACTGGGTAGCAGAACTCTCGAAGAAAGAGTCAGGTTTCTAGTGCAAGTACGCATAACTCATCCTAGCTTCATTCCTATTTATTGGTGTGAGGCAGTGTTTACAAGGGATGGCTTGCAGTACTGCCAAGACTGCACCGTTGTGCCATATCTAGTCTGGACTTTGGTTTAACCCGGCGCAGACAGACCGGGTAAGCGAATTTATAATGCACATGGCTCGAAAGTTTACCTTGGGTCAGCAATAATATGTTGCGGTCGGCGTTTTCTGGACGTCGGCCGCAGGTCATAGCCCAGATCCATTTCTACCAAGCAGGCTTTCTCAAAGTTTTTGATGTAGAAAATTAAAGTGAGTCTACGAATTTTCTCTTCAACGCCAGAGACTTTAAGATCGTAATGACTAACTTCGTTTTGGACAAACCAAGGAAACTCCAAAAATCTAACGAAGTGTCAAAAGTATAACGCAGTCACGATTGGCTTTTCTGGTAGATCGGGCGGTCTGGGTCTCAACAACAACAACAGTCACGATTGGAAAATAGTTGCTTTGCTTTTGATGTTAACTAACAACACCTAGCGGCCATTTTCCGGATAGAGTGGTTACCCAGTCTCGCTGACGAAAGAACAGGCATTTGCATAAAGGCGGGTATGGATTATATATGGATAATATACTTGAGGCATTGAATACACCCTATTCCTTGATTTGACTGACCTGTTGCCAACTTGAAAAACACAATTTTTAAAATGTGTAGAAAATGTTCAACAAGCTTGCAAATAAAAGTTCATAAAAAGTCATTGCTTTTACTCTGATATAGATTGCGATACAAATGGATATCAATGACAAAACCAAGAACAAAACGTTTTTAAGAAAAGAAATGTCTTTTATTTAACATCCCAAAAGACGTACAAAAGTTGTTAAAAACTGCCAGAGCGCTTTCGGACGTACATACGCCCTTCATCAGTGGCTATATGAGTAGTAAAAGTACGAAATGTTTATATAGAGACCATTTTAAAACAAATTTACATAAAATATAAAATGGTAAATGAACTTACTAAAATAATATACACTGAAATTACACAATAAGTTTAAATGCTTACGAATTTTAAAATATCACAAGAAAAGAACTAATACAAGTTTTAGAAAAACGTCAAGCATGATATCCCTGAGAATGACGTCACAAAAACTTTCAAGAGGTTTGAATTTCGTAGAGTCGAGAATGAGTCGCCAAGCATAACTTAAAATTTGAACAGGATCAAAATCACAAATTGATTCACGGTAAATATAAATAAACAGGGATTCACATAAAGAAGAATACTACGTGGATTGTTACAACGAACCAAAAGAAAAGTTTTTTCAAAAACGGGAAGAAATTTATCATTAACCACATATTGAGCAAGAGCCGTAGAAAGTTTACGAGATTTGACATCGCGAGCATGTTCTGCTAAGCGGATGCCAACAGTACGTTTTGTACTACCAATGTAGAATTTATAGTCACCAGCAGGGGATAACAGGGGAACGACATACATCCCAAGAAAGCTTTTAAAGTCATCAAAATTACCAAGCTTATCGGATCGAATACGATTAAATAAAGTGGTAATATTAGAGTGAGTGGGTTTTAAACCAAAATTCATGGCAGAAATTAATGAAAGCACGGAAAATCCTAGGATGGTAAGGAACAGATTTATGGACTAAACGATCTTTAATAGCAACAAGTTTAGTATCAACTTCAGTGAATTTAAGACGAACGTGGGCGAAGATCTTATGTATAAATTCAAAAGAATAAGCAGCCTCATGGCCAAGTTTAAAAATAAAATTGATTTCATCAGTTAAAGCGGGGACAGAAGAGCAAACATTAAATGCGCGATTAAAATACGCGTTAAAAGGAGCTTTTTTAGAGGATACAGGATGGAAAGAATTAGCGGAGATACAGGAGTTATTAAAAGTGGATTTACGGAAAACGGAAGTATGTAAACCAAAATCAAAACGGGTGACCAGAATATCAAGGAAAGGCAAGGAACAGTGCTCATGAACAGTAAAATTAATCGAAGGGTATAAATCATTAACTTTATCCAAAAGGTGAAGGAGATCATTTAAATCACGATCCCAGATAATAAAAACATCATCCATGTAATGGCCCCAAAGAATAGGTTTAATTGTTAAAGAAGGCAAAATCGCATTCTCTAGCTCCTCGGATATCAACGAATTTGAAATATGATTAGTATAAAAAAATTTAAACATAATATTTGATATTATAAATTATTATTCACAAATAGCTAATATTATATCTATTTATAAGTTAAAAGTTGATAACCAATTACTATAGTTGATATGTATAACTATTAAAACACAATAATTATAATGCAGTCTGATAATAAATTTACCTTTTGCAGTGAAATTATTAATTAAAAGATTAAAAATTCGAATAATCTCAATAGCTACAATTCCTATATAATATTTTATACCTGGACAGTCCTGTTATACTGTTCCTACGGTCATGTTATTACGTGATCACTCTGATGAGTGTTAAATTGATTCCCTGTGAATCTGCATCATTAAAATAAATAACAAAGTATGTTACCATTCCTTAATTCAACAAAATAATTTATAAACTGGATGTAATTAGTTTTAAACTATACAAATCTGTTGTAGAAAAATCATCTCTCCTCATTAATTCCCATACTTGAAAAAACACCCAACGCTCCAACTCTTATTGTGAAGCAGGCCGCCCCTCGTTTTAGGATATAAAAATATTGACCAATAAATTCGGACTGTAGTCGGGTTTGCGAGATTTGGAACGTTGTCAGGGATACAGCATTACTATAGCCGGAAAATCAAATGAACCTCATACTCCTGATACTTTCGTTCAATTTACACACAGTATATTTATTGCCTCTCAAATTGTAAGTATAGAAACTACCGCAGTAAAAACTAATCTTCAAAATTTTTAAAAGTGCAACCACGCTGCTACACATTTTGGCAATTACAGCACCCCATAATATAAAAGAGGCTTTCAAAGAATATGCTGATTGAACCGTAAAAATCCGACTGTTGCTAACCTACTCGTGAAAGTTCTTAAAGTACTGACTTTAAACCCCGGGAAGCTAATAACTCCTTGTCATCGTAATCCCATCCTTCCCTATTTGAATCGCGATTCACCCCAAGATTCACTCCCCCCTTGTCCATTTATTCCACACATTCCGCTGTTTTTTCAAAAGTAAAACATATTTGAGAAAAGAAACAGAAAAATGTTGAAAAGCTTATTAGACTCTTCGTGGATTTTTATGGCACCCTTTCAAAAAAATTTATTCCTTCGTTATTGACAGAAGGTTATTCAAAAAGTAAATGACATGTTTATTACTATATATATAAAAGAAACCCTTCTCTATGTCTGTTTGTAATGTTTAGCGGCAAATTTGGTATAAATTTGACAAAACATCGCAAGCCCTTCGACTTCTTGAAAATGCTGCCAAGTGAACAAAATTGATGCCAAATTGATGAGAATTCATTATCTTGACAAATTAAGTCGTTTATTTTATAATCATGTCGCTTTGGGGGAATAATTGTTCTTGATTCGACATATAGTGAGTTTCACTGCTTGCGTCAAATACCCGTAAACCTTGGGCCCGGTACACACGAGTGATGCAAAGGATTTTTTCAGTTGCGTCTTATGATGCCAATTTGACGCCCCGTCACCACTTAAAAAATCTGATGTGGGCAACACATGACTTTCCTTATATAACGCAATGAATTTACTACATTTACAATAAAAAAATAGGTTTTTCTTATAGTAGATATTTATATTCTTTTCAAGATATTGAATTTTCGTTAATTAGTCGTCATTTTCATTGATTTAGTGTCATTTCTATCCATTTGGAGAGATTTTCGTTAATTTGGCAACATTTTAAAAAGTCTCCAAGTTGGCGACATTCCGCCAAATTTGGCGCCAAAATCTCGCCAAGCGTTATGGACGGAGAAATAAGTTATTCTTACAGCAGATAAATAGCTATTGGCGTTCAAATACAAAAATATTACTCAAAGTATCTTTTTTCATGAATGGAACGAGCTAGATTCACGAGAATGATGTCGCCAAATTTATCTCATGGTATTTACATATGAAATGTGACCATGTTTCTCAATAGGAAATAATTTTTTTTTATTTTATATCATTTTTGATAATTTTTTTTTAAAATGTGCAATATCTCGAGAACGGTTCATGTTAGCGTTCTAAAATTTATGCCAATCGCTTTCTAATAAAATATTACATAAGAAATGTCTATTTGCGTAACTTTATTAGCGGTTTTGATTTTTTGACGATTTTTTCAAAATTTCACTCGAAAATTTAGGGGGATTCTGAACATTCTATTGCGTATAAAAACAATAGGCTTCCAGTGTCTACGGATTGTGATTTTTATACCAAATTTCGTTCGAATCGGTCCATTCGATCGTCAGTTATCGTCTCCACAGGCTCACTGACACACACACACACACATACTTTCACACACACACACACACACACAGACATCACTTCAAAACTGTTTGATTTGTGATCAGGGGTGCTTGAAATGTGCTCTCTCGTCGAAAACTGGAATTCGAATTTTCGACCCCGTCACAATACTTTCCTTATACATTATGTATATAAGGAAAGTAAAAATCTGATGTGGGCAACACATGACTTTTCGAATATAATGCAATGAATTTACTCCTTTTACAGCCAAAAAATAATGTATAAGATCCACTGTACTGTGCTTTTATCGTTGAATTGTACATTTGGCGATTTTCCGGATGGCAACATATAAAACCCTTTCAAATTACCCAATTAACTTATATTTCGCACAACTCTAAATACACAATTATCAATATTGATATCATCCTCAATAACCGATAGTCCATATATTCAAATATTTTAATAATTAATTCATAAATTTTGCGTTATTTTCATTAATTTAGAGTCATTTTTGCAATCTTGACGATATTTGGCCAATCTGGAACGAAATATCTCCGAGTTTGAGATATTTTGTTAAATTATTCACCAAATTCCCCCAAATGCATCACCAAGTGTTACAAACGAAATGAGAGAAGAACATTTCTTATATACTAAAAGGTATGCCCATCATAAACACCCCAGACAAAATATTACAAAATCAACATTTACCCCGAACCTACACTGTAGGAACACGTGTCTGCAGCGCACCTCGCGTATGCGAACAGAACAGACGTGGAAGTCATAGAGGAAGGCTAAACGTGTTGTGAAACCTTGAGATCAGAGTGCTTCGTTCGTTCGTAAAGTTGGAAATGGGCCGCAAACGAAGCATCACCGATTGGCAAAAAGGAGCCATAGTGTTTGCCCAGGAACACGGCCACAAAGTTGCAGAGATTGCATCGTTCTTGGGTATGACAGCGTCTGCAGTAAGTACAGTGCATAAGCAATGGCGTTTGTCCGGAACAAATAGTTTCCGGCAATGCAATGCAGGCAGCAAGACGATACTAACCACGAGAGGTCGTCGGCATGTGAGAGGCATGGCTACCGCTAATCGCTTCCAAACCAGGGGCAAATGGGTGGCACAGGTTAATGTCTATTTCCGAGCACACCCTGCGCTGGGAGCTGCATCGCATGGAATTATTCAGCTGTATACCCCGGTTACGTCCTCGGATCACAGCAGCCTAAAAACAGAAAAGACTCCGATGAGCTCAAGAACATCGACACTGGACTGTGGATGACTGGCGACGTGTAGTATGGTCAGACGAATCACGCTTCTGCTTGTATGCCAATGACGCACATCTCCGCGTCACCAGGAGGTCCGGAGAGGCGTATCTGCCGGACTGTCTCCAGAGATCAGTGCAGCTCGGGGATGGGAGTGTGATGTTTTGGGCATGTATTTCGGCGACTGGCGTTGGACCACTGGTGAAAATGGACCACTGGTTGGACCACTGGTTGGACCACTGGTTGGACCACTGTGGAATTTTATTCCCATCTTGGATGGCCACGTCGTCCCTTATGTGGATTTTCTGCTTGGAGAGGGCCTTGTCAACGAACCTGTCTACCAAGACGACAATTGTACCGTGCATCGCAATGGATGTGTTCTGGACTGGTTCGCAAAACTTGAGGTTGATCTCCCACACCTCACTTGGCCCGCCAATTCGCCTGACTTTAACGTCATCGAGAAAATGTGGGGCACTTTGGAAATTGCTGTCAAGAGGAGTGTTGCACGTCCGCAGTCACTAGCGGAATTGACGGCCAGATTGATGGACGAAAGGGCCAACATCACTGCAGACGCTTTCCGGACCCATTTCGACAGCATGCACCGTAAGATCCAAGCGGTGATCAGGTAACATGGTGATGTAACCAAGTTTTAAATTCAATAAAAACTTATTTCGTAACATTTTGTCCGGGATGTTTATGACGGAAATCAGAAGTTTCGAAACATTACTTCTCATTTAGCGTCATTTTTATCAATTTAGCGGCATTTTTTTCACTTTAGCAACATTTTAAATAGTCGCAAAGTTGGCGACGTCCCGCTATATATCCTGCCAAGCGTTATGGATGGACGGAGTAGTGGGTTATTCTTATAGTCTACTCTTATGTTCTTTCCAATATTTTGAACTTTCATCAATTAAACGTCATTTCATTGATTTAGCGTCGGTTTATCTGTTTGATGAATTTTTATCAATTGGGTGACTGTTTCGTCAATTTGGCAACATTTAAAAAGACAGCAAATTGGAGATATTCCGACGAATTCGACACCAAAATTTTACCAAACGTTATGGACGAAAAATAGATTATTTTTATAGTAAATTCTAATATTCTTTCCAATATATTGAATTTTCGTCATTAGTCGTCATTTTCATTAATATAGCTTCATTTTTATCAATTTAGCGACATTTTCGTTAATTTGGTAACATTTAAAAACGTTGACAAGTTAGCGACATTCCGACAAATTCGTCGCCAAAATCTCACTAAGATCTCTGGACGGAGAAATAAGTTATTCATATAGCAGATAAATAACTATTGGCGTCCAAATACAAAAGTATTACCCATTGTAACTTTTCTCATGAATGGAACGAGCAAGATCCACGGTTATGATGTCACCAAATTTATCGCATGATATCACATATGAAAAGTGAACATATTTCATGATAGTTAATTTTTTTTTAATTTTATGTGATTTTTTTATAAATATATTTGAAAAATGTACAATGACTTGAGAAAGGCTCATGCTAGTGGCCTAAATTTTATGTCAATCGTTTAATAAAGAAAAATTACATAAAAAATGACTATTTACGTAACTTTATTAAAGGTTTTGATATCTTGATGATTTTTCCAAAATTTCACTCAAAAATTTAGGGAGTTCTGAACATTCGATTGCGTTTAAAAGCAATAGGTTTCCAGCATTCACGGATTGTAATTTGTGTACCAATTTTCGTTCGAATCGCTCCATTCGCTTGTGAGAAATCGTCACCACAGCCTCACTGACACACACATACACACACACCTCAAAACGTTGGATTCGATGCTTGAAACGTGCTTTCCCGTCGAAATCTCGAATTCGAATTATTGACCCCTTTACAATACTTTCCTTATGTATATAAGGAAAGTGAAAAGTTCACACGCTCGACGTGTATCCTTTGACGCTTTGACGCAACGTCGCCGCATTCCGATCAGTGCACACTACGGCTTTGTGAGGGTACACTGGTTATAATTTTTGCACCAAATTCCGTTCGAATCGCTTTATTCGTTCGTAAGATATCGGCTCCACACACACACAAACACACACTCACACATCACCTCAAAAACATTCAAATCGTTTTCAGGGATGCTTGAACCGTGCTCTGCAGTCGAAAGTGTGTGTATGTATATGTGTGTGTGTAGAGACGATATCTTACGAAGGAATTTAGCGATTTGAACGGAATTTGGTAAAAAAATTGCAATAAGTGAATATTAAACGTCTATTATTACTTTCCTTATACGTATAATGCATAAGGAATATAATGCATAAGGTATAATGCATAAGGAAAGTATTGTGACGGGGTGGAAAATTCAAATTCGAGTTTTCGACGGGAGAGCAAGCACATTTCAAGCATCCTTGATCACGAATCGAGCATTTTTGAGGGGATGCCTGTGTGTGTGAGAGTGCGTGTGTGTGTGTGAGTGTGTGTGCGTGTGTGTGTGTGTGAGAGAGAGAGAGATAGTGTGTATGTGTGTGTGTGAAAGTGTGTGTGTGAAAGAGTGTGTGTGTGAAAGAGTGTGTGTGTGTGTGTGTGAGAGAGAGAGAAAGTATGTGTTGTTGTTGTTGAGACCCAGACCGTCCGACCTACCAGAAAGGTGACAGAGAAAGTATGTGTGTGTGTGTGAGAGAGAAAGTATGTGTGTGTGTGTCAGTGAGTCTGTGGAGACGATGTCTGACGAACGACAGAAGCTATTCGAATGAAATTTGATACAAATATTACAATCCGTGAATATTGGAAGCCTATTTTTTTTATCACAATCGAATGTTCAGACCCCCTAAATTTTCGATTGAAATATTGAAAAAATCATCAAAGCATCAAAACCTTTAATAAAGTTAAGGAAATAGACATTTCTTATGTAATTGTTCCTTAGAAAACAATTGACAAAATAGAACGCTAGCATGAACCGTTCTCGAGATATTGCACATTTTTCAAATACATTTATCAGAAAATCCCATGAATTAAAAAAATATATAAACTGTTGAGAAACATGTTCACTTTTCATATGTAATACCATACGATAAATTGGGTGACATCATTCTCGTGGATCTAGCTCGTTCCATTCATGAGAAAAGATACTTTGAGTAATACTTTTGTATTTGAACGCCAATAGTCATTTACTTGCTATAAGAATAAATTATTTCTCCGTCCATAACGCTTGACGAGATTTTGGCGACGAAATTGGCGGAATGTCGCCAACTTGGCAACTTTTTTAAATGTTGCTAAATTAACGAAAAGCTTGCGAAATGGATAAAAATGACGCTAAATCAATGAAAATGACGACCAATTGACGAAAATTCAATATCTTGGAAAGAATATAAGTATCCACTATAAGAATACACTATTTTTTTTTAAATAAAGAGAACGCGAATATAAGTCTGCAGGTAAAGTCATATGCTGCTCGCATCAGATTTTTACTTTCCCTGCAATACATGGTAATGTATAAGGAAAGTATTGGAATCGTGCCGAAAATCGAAACTCGAATTTTCGACGGATCTACACTTTGGGGACCTCTAGAACATGAAAAGACCATTTTTAGCATGACGTCTGTGTGTGTGTCTCTTTGTGTCTGTCTGTCTGTCCAATGTATGTATTCACTCTAACTGAAAAACTAATGGACCAAATTTCATAAAATTTAGTAGGTAAGTCCTTTGTGCGTGGCCCTGGTGCTGATTAGTTTTTGGTATGATTCGGAAGAACAGAACCTGGCTGGTTTTTTTTTTGTTTGTTTTTTTTTGTTTGTTTTTTTGTTTTTGTTTTTTTTGCAAAATGGCCCGCAAAAATCGTCGAAATCTAAAATAAAATACTATATGATCAAATGCATTAATTAAATACTTCCTTTATCTGTAATTTTTGACGATGAAAAGAATAAGATCAACCCCATTACTCTAAGACTAGCCGTTCTCGAGATATGTTTGTTTTTTCCCATTTTTGCTACGACGATTTTGAGAATAAGTTCATTTACCAAATGAAACCGAAAGCTGAATTCAAAATGTAAATTCAGTGTCATTTCAATTCATTATGCGTGTTATTTAATGCAACTAAACTCAATTTAAATGAATTATTAATGAAGCAAAGAGAACATGAATTTGAGGCTGCAGGGAGAGTCATGTGCTGCTCACATCAGACTTTTTATTTTATTGGTTATCTGTGTAACAAATGCTCATATCGTTAGCGTTAAATGGCCCGTGAATGGTTCGCTCTAGGATATCTTCTGGTATTATTAAAAGTAATAAAGTTAATTTGTTTATTAAAAAACAGAATTGTAAAAGGGAAAAAGATAATTTTTTTAGCTTAAGCATTCCTATGGGTTTTGTGCTTTTTTCAAAGGAATAAATTTTGCTTTGTGTATTATATATTTCGAAATTATGCACATGAATTTATTGGTTTGTATAAAAATTGGTATTTGTATTAAAAAATGAAACTCAACGAAGTCTGTAGTTCAACTGACCGAATACCAAATTTCTTGTTTGTCCAAAGCTTAGATTTTCTGCTACAGATGGCACACACATGTAAGATAGCTGCCAGTTACGTATTTGCACATGAAGATACTCTAGTTAGAGATCTAATTGACCAAATTACACAGAATTTGGTAGATTAGTCGCTTGTAGGATATTTTGATGCAGGTTAGATTTTGATATAATTCGGAAAATTATAATCAAATCTTTTTTGAGAAATGCCCCGTGAAGATAGTGAAAATCTGAAATAAATAAATGAAATTGTTGAAATATATTATATATATATATATATATATATATATATATATATATATAATTAAGTATTTGTTCTTCAGCTAAATTTAGACAACTAAGCGAGTAAGACTAACCCCGTGACTGTAGGATGAACCGTTCTCGAGATATTTTAGTTTTTTATAATTTTGAAGAACTGAAGAATTTAAAGTCAATTATGTTGCCAAATAAAACAAAGATGCAATAAAAAGGCAAATTGTATATAATATAAGAAAAGTGTCCACGTTATTTTCTGCAATTAAACTCAATTTAATTCATAATGAAAGTATGAGTTTGAATCTGCAAATAAAGTCATATGCTGCCCACATCAAATTTTTACTTTCCCTACAATACATGATAATGTATAGGGAAAGTATTGGAATCGTTCCGAAAATCGAACTCCAGTTTTCGACGGATCTACACGTTTTGGAACCTCTGGCAGAAGAAAAACTATGTTTAGCCTGATGTCCGTGTGTGTGTGTGTGTGTGTGTGTGTGTGTGTCTGTCTGTCTGTCTGTATGTATGTGCAATGTATGTATCCATTCCAACTAAAAAACTAATTGACCGAATTTCATAAAATTTGGTATGTAAGTCCCTTATAAGTTCCCCTGGTGCTGATTAGATTATGGAACTGTTCGGGATAAAAAAAAACATGCCTTTTTTAGCGAAATGGCCCGCAAAAACTGCCTGTATCCACTCTATCTGAAAGACAAATAGACCAAATTTCATAAAATTTGGTAAATAAATCACTTAGGGGTTACCCTGGCGTTGATTATATTTTGGTACTATTCGGGATAAAAGAATCTGCCTTCTTTTGCGAAATAACCCGTAAAAAATCGTCAAAATCTAAAACAAAAGACTACGTATGCTCAAATATGTCAATTAAATACTTGTATGCTTGTTTTATACTTAATTTTTGAATATGAAAAGAATAAGACCAGACTTATTACTCTAGTACCTGCCGTTCTCGAGATATTTTAGTTTTTTCGCATTTTCGCTACGCCACCTTTGAAAATAAGTCCAGTTATCAACACCTGCCTGATAGGTCTTATACCTTTCTGATAGGTCGGACGGTCTGGGTCTCAACAACAACAACACTACAGTTATGAATCACTACCATAACTTTCTCCATACACTCACACATAAAACCGAAATATACATACATAGTCAAGTTCTAAAAGGGATGTTATGACCAAATAGAGGTTGGCTTACAATGCCTGTCCAGTGTGGATCCTACAGTGATCCAAATAGCAAATGTCCTGTGAAACAAATGACTATTGGATAATTCCTGGACATCAAAATTCAAGACTTTTACAAGAAGTGTTATCTCTCGTAAATAGATAAGAAAAAAGCAACGAAAATGGTGTTAAAAGATTTGTTGCATAATATTGCGTGGAGAAATGCTGTCTCTGACAAATATGTCTCTTTTACATTTACAATTATGTCTCTTCGTTGTGCTAAGCTTAATAATTCATTGAATGTTTAATACAGCATTTTACTTTCAGTTAACACCAGACAACACACAATAGCAGGTTACCACAACAGCAAGTACTATGTAAATTTACGACATGGCAGTCAGACCCTAAATAAATAATATTTTTATTACAACATTTTAGTGCATGATCACTTTAACTCCGTTAATTTTTGTCACCACATATTGCATATAATTTTTTTAATAAATTGATTTAAGAAACGGGCAAAATATTGGAAGCGGTTGGTGTTCAAAAGTTTGTAAATGAAAACTTACTTATGAATAATTAATTCATCGTTATTGACGGTCCTGATTTATAAATGATTTTTTTTTTCAAAAATTCATTCGAAAATTAAGGGGTCTTTCGAACCAATTGATCTCTTTTAGAAATCAATAGGATTTCAGCATTCACTGATTGCAAGAATCGTACTAAATTACTTTCGAAACGCTTTTTCGTTCGGGAGATATCGCGACCACAGTCTCACGAACACACACGCACTAACGTATATACACGGAGACATCACTTCAAGAACGTTTGATTCGATTTCGTGGATATTTAAAACGTGCTCCTTCGTCGAAAATTAGAATTCGAACTTTCAACCCCGGCACAATACTTTTCCTATACATTATACCATGTATGCAGGGAAATAAATAATAATCGTCTCATTAACTCAATGAATACAGCATTGCATGGCCAGATAGAAATGAATAGCTTGATACCCCGCTGGAAACGAGTTTTTTAGAATGGCGCCCTAGTGACTTTATCTTGCATTTTAGATGCAGAGTATGACTGTCGTCTTCATCTATCAGAAAAGTAAATTACCAGGAAACTACGATGATTTGTGCAAGGGGTGGAACAGCCCAGTGGTTAGTGCGCGGAAATTATACTCGATTCTCTGCTCTTCCCAAACTGTTTCTGTGTTCACCCGAAGTACGGGTATATTAAACATGTGGGTCCATAAGTCCTTCCGAGAGGTTGGTTGTAGAGAACGTCCTTGTAGATAAAATCCCCACTGGGTTCCGGTCTACATTTGAAGGCAATATCCCGGCCGTCCAAATAGATACTTTATACTTTCGGGTAGGTCGGGAGATCTGGGTCGAAAAGAAAACGAAATATGATTTATGCAGCAGTTTTATTTCGCAATAAGTTGCGAAAGTTGCATTTCTTTTTGCAAATGCTATTCTGCCGGAAAATAGGCAAGAAATGACCATGTTGTGGATATTCAACCTTGGACTTTGATCTGAAATCTAAAGCAAGAGAACACATTCAATTCATATGTTGAAAGAAGATAATTACTCAGTAGATAAGTGGGTAGAGCACTGTCTGACTAGACGATATAGGTGATTCAGTTCGTTCTTGAGGCCGGACTTCTGTACAAGGAACTAATATGATATGCAAAAATGTTAGGGGAGGGAGGGGGTGAGAAAGAGATCTAGTAATAGCTGCTAGACACAGACACGTCTGCTGTGCTTACAGAACGACTGTCGCTGAGATGAAGACTATCTATATCGGAGATACTCTCGCGGGTTCACACTATTGACTCGCCGGTCGTCCAAATAGTTGTTCAAGTCCTCAGGATGAGTCGGACGGTTTGGGTCTTCAACACTATTGACTCGTTTAAGGATGAACGTCAGTAAATTTTCTGCCCTGTCCGCGCTTTGTTAACTTTCGCGGCACACGTTATTCGCCGAAATTCTGCTCAAACAGTTGCGAAATGTTTTCTGATAGATAAAATACAATGCTTAGATTATATTAAAACTAAATGTAATACCCAATAAACATAGAATATATTTTTTACTTTAATTCAAAATATTTTTGATGCTGCCATCTGTTGTCGTAATTTAATTCATACCGACTATTTTTATATTTTAATGAACATTTTTAAATGTCTATTCCTTCTAATAGCTATTAAATACAACAACAGATCATATATAATAATGCCACAATCACGGAAACGTAATTGAACTTGGACTTGAAAACTTGAAGAAAAAGAACTTGAAGACAAAGCTGCAATCCTGAGTGATGTATATTCAGATCCCCTTATCAAATTTATAGAATAAGAAATTAGCTTTCCGTGATTGTGGCATTATTATATATGATCTGTTGTTGTATTTAATACTGTATCGGAAGGAATAGATATTTAAAAATGTTCATTAAAAAATAAAAATATTCGGTATGAATTAAATTACGACAACAGATGGCAGCACCAAAAATATTTTGAATTAAAATAAAAAATATAATCTATATTTTATTGGGTATTAAATTTAGTTTTAATATAATCTAAGCATTGCATTTTATCTTTCAGAAAATATTTCGCAACTGTTTGAGCAGAATTTCGACGAAAAACGTGTGCCGCGAAAGTTAACAAAGCGCGGACAGGGCAGAAGATTTACTGACGCTCACCCTTAAATACGAAAAATCAAAATCTCGAATCAAAGAACAAATTCTGACGAAACATAGGATGCACATTGATGAAGAACGTTGCAAAACAGTAGCAAAAAGGAAGATGTCACTAGCAAAACATAGAAAAATTATACAGTTCCTAAGAACGTCCTTAGGCCACTCAATAACTCTGCAAAGAAAGGTACATGAGTGTACACTTAAGGTCTATCTATATTACTATCTACCATCACTTAAATCTATCTGTAATATCTGCCTACCATGCTCGATCGAATAAAAGGAATTGCAGAGGAGAAAAGGTTAAAATAACGAACTCCACAGCAGTTCGGGATGGACTAAAAAGGTCAATTACACATTAGATATAATGGCTAGAAATCGACAATAAACTGCTAAAGAGACATCTATTTTACACAATAGGGTTATTGGCGAATAACTACATGTATTTATTGTCTTTCATATACGCGTTTCGTTCGTTGCTAATGTCGTTCCTTACTAATAGATAATACTCTACTATTGTGTGACTAGCATTTATTTTATATCTCGCTTTTTTTACTAAGTTCGTTATTATACTTTTTTGAATTCTCAGCTAGGTACGCTCAAATTATTTTTATTCAATTGAGCATAGCCACCTTACTATAGAAAGACCTAATGTATACACTTACGGACCTTTCCTTACAAAGTTATTGGTGGTGCTGCAAGATGTTCCTAGAAACCCTGCATGGAGCACGAGATCCCAGCGGTTAGCGAGAGGGGAGTGCACTTGGACGACTCGAGTTCGATTCCGGCATATGCCCAAACTGTCGCCGTGTTCACGTTCACGATCACGTTAAACATGTGGGTCCGTAAGTCTTTCCGAGAAGTTGGTGGTAGGGGAAGGAGGGTACGGTCCCTGTGGATGCCTCCCCCACTGGGTTCCGGTCTTAATTGGGTGGCACTTTCCGGCCGTCCAAGCAGATGCCCTACTCCTTCTGGTAGGTCAGACGGTCTGGGTGGAAGAAGACACCCTGTATTATTATTCTATTCATTTTATATACTCTTCTTTATATTAATTTTTGTACCCTACATATCTGATTTAGATTGTCCCGTGCAGGATCCAGATTCAACTCTAACTCTTTAAACCGGAAATTTATTTGTTTGCGAAATATTGCCTATCTGCAAAAGCATCTGTTCAAGTTCTATGACTATCTATTTCTTCTTTACACATCGCATCTCGCATCCATTCCCCCCCCCCCCTCCCCATGCAGAAACTTCTTCCCTCAATATCAGATGGCGTTTTATCTTTGACGCTTTCCTTCATACTATCCCCCGATGGAACGTCCAGGGCGTTTAATGTCTCAGACTCGATTGACTTCTATTTGCTGCTACTCCAGATGGGTAGAACTACATCTCGTAAAACTGCAGTAAAATCGACGGCTCCGGTATTCCGTGGTGGAAACAACTTTCGAAGGAAGGAGAAATTTTTATTTATCTGCAGACTTCCGTCGTTTGACAAGATGCTTGGTAGCAATAGGTAGAATATATCCACTTTGAAGTGCTATTTTTTTTCCGGGGAATCACAAACGTTTGTTTTGGAATGACTAACAATGATACGATATACGTAGAGTGTATGCTTGATATTTTTTATTCTAAGAGGATCGAAAATAAATGTGGCGCCATTTTTATTTTCTTTATATACATACATATACATACATATACATGCATACATATGCATAAATACATGCATATATACACTTACACTGCCTTCCAAATGCCATGTACGTGGTAGCAAATTCGACATAACGCCAAAAGTTCTGCTTTAATTGACTCCAAGTTTAAAAATCTGATGTGGGCAGCACATGACTTTCCTTATATAATGCAATGAATTTACTACTTTTACAGCAAAAAAATAGGTTATTCTTATAGTAGATACTTATATTCTTTCCAAGATATTGAATTTTTGTTAATTAGTCATCATTGTCATCGATTTAGCGTCATTTTTATCCATTTGGTGAGATTTTCGTTAATTTTGCAACATTTAAAAAAGTCGCCAAGTTAGAGGCATTCAGCCAAATTCGTCGCCAAAATCTCGCCAAGCATTATGGATGGAGACACAAGTTATTCTTATAGCAGATAAATAACTATTGGCGTTCAAATACAAAAGTATTACCCAAAGTATCTTTTCTCATGAATGGGACGAGATAGATCCACGAGAATGATATCACCAAATTTATGGCATGATATTACATATGAAAAGTGAACATGTTTTTCAACAGTTAATATATTTTTTTAATTTATGTAATTTTTTTATAAATTTATTTGAAAAATGTGCAATATCTCGAGAATGGTTCATGCTAGCGTTTTAAAGTTTATGTCAATCATTTTCTAAGGAAAAATTACATAAGAAATGTCTATTTACGTAACTTTATTAAAGGTTTTGATTTTTTGATGATTTTTTCAAAATTTCACTCGAAAATTTAGGGGGGCTCTGAACATTCGATTGCATTTAAAAACAATGGGCTTTCAGTATTCACGGATTGTGATTTTTGTACCAAATTTCAATCGAATAGCTCCATTCGCTCGTGAGATATCGTCTCCACTGACACACACACTCATACTTTCTCACACACACGCACTTCCACACACACAGACATCACCTCAAAAATGTTTGATTCGTGATCAAGGATGCTTGAAACGTGCTCTCCCGTAGAAAACTCTAATTCGAATTGTCGACCCCATCACAATACTTTCCTTATACATTATGTATATAAGGAAAGTAAAAAAAAGGTAGTCATTTGAATAATATATTCAATAATAAAATGAAAGAAAATATATTTATGTATATTTTTTAAATGCTTACTTCACACTTAGTGCATTAGAAAGAATTTTGCATGCTACACAAACAAACAAAACAAGCCTTAATATAAGATGTGATGACTTCGGCACAAGCTTCGCATTGACATTGCAACCCTTTAATCGGGCAATCCAACACAGTAGAAATCCATAACTGCCATTCTTGTAGAAGGGAAATTTTTAGCTCTTGGAGAGAATTTTGGAGAAAGACGAGCAGAGACAGCTTTACCAGAATTTTTGATGGAATTGAGATCCGGAGACTACATCGGTCACTGCATACGATCAAATACCTTCGATCTCAAAGTACTCGTGCACCAGCCCTGATCTGCACCAGAAATGATCTGGTGCAGCATAGAATCTCAGGAAGGGTTCAAGGATCAGTCAAAGCCGAACTCCCCATACCTATCCATAGTTACTGTACCCCCTGTGAACACGTGCAGGTCGCTGCGATATCTCAACAGAAATCCAGACCAAATGTAGTACAATTTTTACTTTCCCTACAATACATAGTAATGTAAAGGGAAAGTATTGGAATCATGCCGGGAATAGCAACCTGAGTTTTCGGGGGATGTACAAGTTTTGACACCTCTAGAATACGAAAAACCATTTTTAGCGAGGCGTCTGAGTGTGTGTGTATCCTCTCTAACTAAAAAACTAATAGACCGAATTTCACAGAATTTGGTAGGTAAGTCACTTGTGCGTGACCCTGGTGCTAATTAAATTTCGGTACGATTCAGAATAAAAGAACCGGCCTCTTTTTGCGAAATGGTCCGCAAAAATTTCCTGTGTCCACTCTAGCTGAAAAACTAATGAACCAAATTTCACGAAATTTGGTAGATAAATCTCTTGTACGTTAATATGGTACTGATTATATTTTGGTACGTTTTGGAAAACAATTATCTGCATTTTTTACGAAACGACTCGCAAAAATCGTTAAATCTAAAAATAAAAGACTAAGAATGCTCAAATATATCAATTAAATGCTTATTTTATACGTAATTTTTGACGACAAAAGGAATAAGACCAACCCAATTTCTCTAAGAGTTCTCTAAGAGTTTTCGTTTACAAAACATTTTAGTGTTTCGCATTTTCGCTGCTTCACCTTTGAAAATAAGTCCAGTTACCAAATGAAAACGAAAATTTAATTAAAAGTGCAAATTCGATGTAAGTTAAAGTAATTATAGCTGCCATTAAACTCAATTTAATGAATTATTGAAGAAATAAAGAGAACGTGAATATGAGCCTGAAGGGAAAGTCATATGCTGCTCACATCAGATATTTACTTTCCCTGCAATACATGATAATGTATGGGGACAGTATTGGAATCGTACCAAAAATCGCAACTCGAGTTCTCGACGGATCTACATGTTTAGAGATCCCTAGAACAAGTAAAAACAATTTTTTAGCGTGACGTATGTGTGTGTGTCTGTGTGTGTGTGTCTGTCTGTCTGTGCAGATTTTTTATCCACTCTAACTAAAAAACTAATTGCCGAATTTCATAATATTTGGTATGTATGTCCCTTTTGGGTGCATACCAGGTGCAACCCAGGTGCTAATTAGATTCTGATATAATTTGGGATAAAAGAACCTGCCTGTTTTTGGGAAATGGCCCGCAAAAATTGACAGTATCCAATCTATTCCAAAAACTAATAGACCAAATTTCACAAAATTTGGTAGATAAATTAGTTGTAGGAAAAACTGGTGCTGATTTGATTTTGGTATGATTCGGAAATAAAGAACCTTCCTTTTTTGTTAAATGGCTCGCAAAAATCTTAAAATAAGACTACGTATGCTCAAATATATCAATTAAATTCTTATATTATACGTAATTTTTGAAAACGAAAATAAAAAGACCAAACCCATTACTCTAAGACTAGCCGTTCTCGAGATAGTTTAGTTTTGTCGCTTTTTCGCTACGCCACCTTTGAAAACAAGTCCAGTCACCAAATGAAAATAAAAATTGAATTAAAAGTACAAATTGTGTGTAATTTAAAATAATTATGGGTGTTATTTTGTGCCATTAAACTCAATTTATTGAATTATTGAAGAAATAAAGAGAACGTGAATACTGAGACTGCAGGGAAAGACATGTGCTGTCCACATCATATTTTTCGTTGTGTGGTGCAGTTTCCATCGCATGTACTTCCTTGTAAAAACATAGTATTTGCTCTCCATTATTAAAAAACTATTTACAAATTACTTGTGACTTGTCTAGTTCTGAAGGTAAAATAAGTATTTCTTCCAAGTATGTTTTCCCACCTTCTTCAGCCGATGCTTCAACCAGCAAACTCAGTCTAAAAAGTGTAGAATTTAGTGCATTAAAATGCCTTGATGTCGTCATAAATTCCCTTTTTCCTTTCACACTGCAATGAGCCGATGCGGTGGTCGAGCGGTCAGGGCCATGCGTTTCCGTCTGATTGCTCGATTGCCGGGTTGTGGGTTCGAATCCCGCCAGCGGGCATGGATGTTGTGATGTCGAGGTTTAGTCAGCCTTCTGCCCTTGGGGAGCCTCAATAAAGTGAAGCTGCATATTACCCTTCGCCATGGAACCAGGGGTTTATGGACTTGGTGTAAGGCTTTCTTTCACCACGGGAATTAGAAACAACAACAACTACAACACACTGCAATTAAAACTCCAACTCAAGTTAGCCTTGCAGCAAGTACAAGAATATCTACTTGTTTATTAAATAAATATTACTTATAACTCCATGACTTTTACCTAACTGAAATTTAAATACATTCTGTTAGAGGTCTGTCGAACCTAAGCTTTTGTGGAAAAACTATCATACACAACCCTAAGGTAATTCATTAACACAATCTTAAAAGTGCAAAAGTTAATATTTGAAATCATGCCTCTCGTACATCCAACAGCATCAAATAACCAGTTTTGGACGTATTATCTGAAATACGTTCAACATCAATGAAAAGTAAATTATTAATTAAGTCGTGTTCTAATACGAAAATTACAGGTAATTCTATCTAAGTTTATTACATAATACATCTACATATAAAATTTTATAGCCATACATGCACTTGTTTTACGTTATTTTGTCCACATCTTATAGACATAAACACATGCACATAAAGAGGCGAACATCTACACTATTTAATAAGCATCATAATAAAGCTGAATAGTATATCAACCGGTTCCAAAAACAAAATAAAAAGCCTTCTTCTTCAAGATAAATCAAACAGAGCGAGTGCAAGCACGTGTCTGTTGTTGTTGTTGAGACCCAGACCGTCCGACCTACCAGAAAGGTGTAAGGTAACTGTATGGACGGCCGGGAAGTGCCTCCCAATTTAGACCGGAACCCAGTGGGGGAGGCATCCACAGGGACCGTACCCTCCTTCCCCTACCACCAACCTCTCGGAAGGACTTACGGACCCACATGTTTAACGTGATCGTACTCCGCATGAACACGGCGGCATTTGTGGCAGCGTGCAAATCTAGCGCGCAAACCACGGGGATACCGCACCCGAGATGGCCAACAGCACGCGGCGTTCCGAGGTGGTCACCCACCAAGTACTAACCGCGCCCGATGCTGCTTCACTTCGGTGATCTAACGAGAACCGGTGTTTTCAGCATGGTACGGCCGTTGGCCGTGTCTGTTGTACAAATTTACACGTTAATACGTCCTGCTACACATTAAGCTACTGCAAACCTACAGGTCGGTCGTGTGGTCTGGACCTTCAACACGTTAATAGGTACGCGTCTGTTATAGATGCGTACTGGCTCTTGTCTGTTCTAGTACTCTGTCTGATTTATTCTGAAGAGCAGTTTTTTTTTATCTTTGGAACTGGTTAAACAGAGCACCAGTACCAACGAGAGCAAGTACGTGTCTGTAAGAAATAAGTACGCATCATCGTGTAAACATGTACAATAAACGCGTACTTGATGGCGTTGGTACCGGTACTAGTTGGACAGAGCAACAGTACCAACAGCCAGCACATATGCAACTAGTCGCGTCAACGTGTACTACAAACGCGTACTTGCTCTCGTTGGTACTGGTGCTCTGTCTGACTCATCCTGAAGAAGAAGGCTCTTTCTTGACTTTGAAACCAGTTGATATATTATTCCACCTTTTTATAATCACAAATGAGGTATTTATTATTCAGATTCTCTCTTTCCAAAGTCTAAGCTTAACAATGTTTATGTACTATTTACAAATGTTCAAAATGTGCTCATGAAATCTTGAAACGTAATTTTCCATCAAAATCTATAAATTAAAAATGTTTAGAAAACGCTATTTTCTCTGTATAATAGTATGAAAAAATAAAATTTTCACGATATACGTTTCAGACACAATTCAGAACTTATTTGACTGAGAGTATACTATTTGTGAACGATATATTTTCGGAAGAATATCTGCTGAAGGACCGAGAATGTCTTCTCCTTATCCCGAAGAGTGTATTTGAAACAACGCCGTACTCTGATAGAGGAAAATTTCTTTTATAAAATATCGTTTCATTTTCCTTGAAAATTGCTGAATATTAGTCCCCGATGGAACATACCAAAGGTTTAGCGTCTCAAACTCGATTAACTTCTATTTGTTAGCACTACAGACGTGCCGAACTGCATCCCTTAAAACTGCAGTAAAATGTAGGTACTCATACTCAGTAGAAACAACTCAAAAGAAACAAGAAATTTTATTTCTCTGAGCCCTTATGTCATTGGTCAAGATAATAATAGGTAGACAATACTTCTCCCAAGGGAAGGTGATGAGCTTATAGTCTGAATTCTGTGGGAAAATTATGCCATCTTGAAGATGATCTAAGACAATGTCCGAAAATCGTATTCATTTCCACAAACTATTGTTCTATACCGACAGAAAATATTTTAAAAAGATAAAATGCATACATATACAGGGTGCATATAAACTGTTTTGACAAAATAAGAGGGGTGATAGTACCCATCAAGACGAACAATATTTACAATAGGGTCGCATTCCACTCTAAGTGTCAGAAAAGCGTAACGTTAAAGTTGAACTTTCAACAGTGACAATAAGGAGAATTAACGTAATCATAAGTTGCACAATCTCATTTATTACACCAAAGAAAGACTCAAAGTATATGCTCAAAGTGACGGCCAAGGGTGCCGTTGCACGATTCACATCGGAGAATGAACGACTAGCGCACCCTCTCGAAGTCACCTGGTGTCGTATTTATCGTATCCGCTAAAACGACGATTCTGGAGGACGAGATTTTCAACGAAGTCCACAGGCGTCTCGTACACCAATGATTTTATGTGCCCCCCCCCCCCCTTTGAGGTTCAGTGAGCGTGGAGGCCAAGCCACAGGTCCACTACGTCCGGGATATGTGGCATTCAAGAAGTGTCGGATGACTAGAAGTGATGATGATGTTCTGGAGATGTGATACTTCTCCGACACGACAGCTATGTCGTCCGAAGTTGCGACTTGTGCTTGTTGAGCGTGTTTCGAAGTTGCTCTTTTCTGGAACTCAGAGTGGAATGCGACCCTAGATTCCACACTAAATATTGCTCGTCTTGATGGGTACTATCACCCCAGTTTATATACACTCTGTATATCGGGTAATTTCTACAGAAATTTGTTTCCGACTAATTAAGGTAATTTTTGTAGTTTGGAAGATACTATCGTCGACGATAGTAAACATTATTTCAATTCATTATTCCTTTCCTTGGATTGCCATACATAGTACACACATTTGTCTGATATAAATTTATATATTTTATACCTTTCAAAATTTTACATCTGTGAAGAATAACCGTCGTTAGAAATAAATACGACATTGATTTAGATCCTCTTTGCGATGGTATAATTTCTACCATATTTCAAACTGTCAACTCATGACCATGAAGATGAAGGTATAATCCTTCATGGTTATATACTTTCATGGCCAGAACCACTCCCTAATGGGACGGTGGACTGTGAAAATTCCCCGATGTCTTAAGATATATGGGTACTAAAATGTTAGGGATGGAACGGAGCACTGTAGATGGGTTGATTCTTTCGCAAGTTCTTGCTTATTTGTGATTATTGTCCTGGTTGAACTTCCATTATATTTGGTGAAATGTGGTTTTAATGTCTCTATCTGACTGCTCTACAAGCAAAGAAATCCACTACAGATTACTAAACGTTACTACCTGATGTGAAGTAACTTTAAACCATCATCGCATTAAACACTTAATAATCACACTTATTCATCCCATTAAGAACTTGCAAAGAATAGATACAACTAAATGCCTTATGCAGTGGACTGTTTGTGCTATTTTTGTAGGTTGCGTGTGAATTATTTAAGCATGTAAAATCAAACTTGTTACTTTCCCCAATTTTATGAACTTCTATGGGAACTAATAATTTCAGTCCTTTCACGTAGCCGGCATAAAATTCGTATACAATTTAACTTGTATTTAAACTTAGCCTTTACAACTTGGTGTAGCCCGAGCTAAAGTGTATACGAATTTTATGTCGGCTACGTGGAAGGACTAAAATTTTTACTTCCTATAGAAGTTCGTAAAAATTTGCGGCTTACAGTAAATTCCTTTTTGCTAGCGCAGATTGCTAAATTGTATACGAATTTTATGCCGACTACGTGGATGAACTGAAATTGCCAGTTCCCATAGAGGTTCTCAAAATTACGACAAATAGCAAGTTTTCTTGCTACCATTGCAGTTAACGATTATTCCATGCTAATGAGTGCATAATAAGCATGTAACTGGCCTATGGATGCTGCTATCGGCAACATGAGTATATTCCTTAAATGCGATATTGTTAATTTGTTAGGAACTTCAAAATGCGGAAATATCAGTCCAAACTGTCTTATATTTGTTTATAAGATTCATGAGTGAAATAATAAACACACGTTCAACGTCTTCAATAATAAACAGACGTTCAACGCCTTCAGTAATAAACACACGTTCGTTCTTGTAAAAGAGGATAGCAAAAAAGGTTATTTTAAGGAAACTTTTGCATAATATTAAGATCATTTAAACTGCTTATTTAAGCCGGTCTTGAGTCTATAATATCAACTGACTACTAATTTGACATAATATGTATTCTACTTTCTTAAACGTCGAGTTGCGTACTTTTAAAAACGCCCTTTAGAAACAGTTTATTACAAAAAACTTTTAAACCTGTAGAAACAGTTTATAACAAGAATTTTTTGAAGGAGACTTCTTATGATAAGTGGTGTGCACACTTCATTTTCCATGGAACTATTAAGCATTGCTATACTCTTCTGTACACCTATTTCGTACAGTCATACAAATTTTCAGAAAAACCGAAAGTGACATCTCTGGTAGACATCCTTAACCTTTCGCTTACAGGTGGGATAACGTCCATCCCTAACGAAAAACCTCTCAAAAAGACAGGTATTTGACATACCCTATCCCAAACAGTTCGATCCTCCTTTGCAGGTGCAAAAAGGGATCGAAATTTTTGAGATAGAGTATGCCAAATACCTGTCTTTTTGAGAGGTTCTTCGTTAGGGATGGACGCTGTCCCACCCGTAAGCAAAAGGTTAATGAACATCCTACTCCGTCTGTATCTTGATGGAATTCTGAAATTCCTCTTAAAATGTTGATTCAAAATCGATATCAGTGATCATCTAAGCTCTGTCTATAGTCAATCCCGAGAAACGGATTCGTCGAAGAAAAATTTTGGTGAAAATATATATGGCACTTTTTGCTACCAAAATCAAACATCCATGATCAGTAGAGATGAATATTCAATGTTATTCTGTCATAAAAAAAATCTGCTCACATAGTATCAAACGCTAATATATTTTTACCATACCAGCTCATCTTCCAATATTTTCTTTCTTTGAAAACCCAATATTGCCGAGACTCATAAAATATGGCGAATCTTATAGATAATAGTACACGAGGAAATTATTTTCTGTCTTACTTATTACAAAATATTAAATGTTTATTCATAAGCAGTTTTTGCTTTCCTTATATACATAACGTATAAGGAAAGTATTGTGACGGGGTCGAAAATTCGAATTCGAGTTTTCGACGGGAGAGCACGTTTCAAGCATCCCTGATCACGAATTAAACACTTTGAGGTGATGTATGTGTGTGCGTGTATGTCAGTGAGTCTGTGGAGACGATATCTCACGAACGAATGAAGCGATTCGAATGAAATTTGGTACAAAAATTAAAATCCGTGAATACTGGAAGCCTACTATTTTTAAACGCAATCAAATGTTCAAAACTTCCCTAAATTTTCGAGTGAAATCTTGAAAAAAATCATCAAAAATTCAAAACCTTTAATAAAGTTACGCAAATAGACATTTCTGATGTAATTGTTCCTTAGAAAACGATTGACATAAACTATAGAACGCTAGCATGAACCTTTCTCGAAATATTACACATTTTTCAAATGAATTTATAAAAAAAAATCCCATAAATTAAAAAAATATATTAACTGTTGAGAAATATGTTCACTTTTCATATGTAATATCATGCGATAAATTAGGTGACATCATTCTCCTGAATCTAGCTCGTTCCATTCATGAGAAAAGATACTTTGAGTAATACTTTTGTATTTGAACGCCAATAGTCATTTATCTGCTATAAGAATAACTTATTAATATTACCATTATCATAACGCTTGGCGAGATTTTGGCGACGAATTTGACGGAATGTCGCCAACTTGGCGAATTTTTGAAATGTTACCAAATTTTGAAATCTTGCCAAATGGATAAAAATGACGGTAAATCGATGAAAATGATGACTAATTGTCTTAAATTCAGTATCTTAGAAAGAATATAAGTATCTACTATAAGAAAAATCTATTTTTTTTTTACTGTAAAAGTAATAAATTCATTGCATTATATAAGGAAAGTCATGTGTTGCCCACTACAGATATTTTTACTCTATATTCTGATCAATTGTCTCAACTATATGATTACCAAAAGGGGAAAAAAATTAATATTATTCCTTTACATATATTGTATAATGTGTAAAGAAAGGACTCATAACACGGTTTCGAGTTTTCGACAGAAAATCACGTTTCAAACATCCCTGACCTCAAATCGAATGTTTCTGAGGATATGTCTGTGTATGTGTGCATACACATGTGTATTTTGCGTATGTATGTTAATGTGTGAACCCATTCGTCTGTGGACCGGATATCTCATGAACGACTGAAACATTTCGCAAAAATTGAATACGATTCTTACAATCTATTAATATTGGATATATATCTAATGATTTTAAATGCAATCGAATGTTTGAGAAACCGCTCAATTTTTGAACGAATATTAGAAAAAGTCAGAGCATTCAATAATCCTAATTAAATAATCCTTTCCGACGTGATTTTTATTAGAAAACAAATGATACAAGCTTTAAATTGCTAACACGAGCCGTTCTCCATATATCAGACATTTTAAAATAGATTTATTAAAAATTTTACATAAATTTAAAAAAAGGAATATTATCATCTATGTTTACTTTCCATGGGCAACATTGTTAAACAAATATGTTAACACCATTCTCGTGAATCAAATTCGCTACAGTCACGAGATAAGCTACTTTTTGTAATATTTTTGTGTTCTGATGCTAAAGATTTTGTCACAGAAATTCATAGTGAGTCTTCTCATCCTATCCAAAATTCCTAAATCCATACCAGACATCATCTAAGATATATTTATAGCCAATTTTGATGAATGAATGTCATAATAAAAATGTTAACAGTAAGGAAAATGCTCTTTTTTATTGAAAGTGACATCTTTAGAACCGTAGTTGGAAATACTTAGTGCCCCCATCTCATCCTCATCAGAATTTGATGCTAAATCCACATCAGTCATCACCGATTCTGAGAAGCAGATATATAAAGAAATTGAAAATTTTTTAACCGGAAGTGAAAATCCTTAGTAACCCCCTAATTCCTCTGGAATTTAATGGATGTTGAATTCATATTAGTCATCATATAAGCTCTATCTATAGCCAATCCTTCGATTTCAATTCCTTAAAATCAAATTTGCAAGGAAAATCTTTGAGCTGGAAGTGAAAATACCCGCTAGTGGAAACCTTTTTTATACCAATGGTTCCTAACCTTTTTTCCTAACCTGTCAAAATTTCAAGGAAACGATACTTAGAAAAAATATTGTTTTCGAAATTTCAAAAATAAAACTATACTTAGAAAAAGATTGTACTTTAACGAAATTTCAAAAAACGATACCAAACAGATTGCATTTTAACGAAATTTAAAAAAAACGATAAAATAAAAAAAGAATAAAAGAAAATTTCAGAAATAAAAAACGACGAAGGAAGTCAACTATGGATGATTTCTTAGGAAAAGAAATTCCTAAATCATGGCATGAAATTATTTTGCGCGAGTGCCGTTCAAATCCCTCATCCACCAACCAGCTTCCTTGTTCAGCATTCCACAGGAGTAACTATAAATAATATGCATACAGAGAAAATAAAAAGCTTTGAAAAGTAAGTATACATTGACTTTTGAAAGAAATTTCTCAGTAATCCTCCTTTCCAAGCAATACCCTCTCTAATTTATTTGTGCGTCAAAATACGTATAAAAAGGCATTGCTTTTCACAAACGTTTGCATTTTAGAGAATTCCATTTTACATAAAAAAAAATTATTTTTAGATACATTCGTGTGACAAACATTTCTTTGTCAAGTCAGCAAACATCGTTTTTGCGCAATCCCCCCTAAGTATTCAGATTCGTTTTCCGACGCCGTTGTCACATTTTTAGAATTATCGTAGGTGAAATCTTTTTTAACTTAACTTTTAAAATTCCTTTTCAACAGAGATGTTATAAACATGGATTAAAAATGCCTTCAACCTGCAAAATAATCGAATTTTATTTGAAAGAGCCTTACATGCTACATTTTTATAGGAAAAAATATATTTTTATCACCGAATAAAGTGCAGTGCTATGTGAGTTTCTAATATTATATATCTTGCATATTGAAAAAAGATGTTTGTCTGTATGTGTGTCGTCTGTAACGGAAAATCTAAGCTTCGAACAGCGATGAAATTTGTTACAAACTTACTTCAGGACCCGGTTCATAGGTACTTTTTGAATGCGGTGAAATATGGATCAGATAATCTAAAAATCCAAATTTCGATATATATTTAAAATAAAATTATAAACGAATATGAAGAAATTTTTACAGATGTGGTTTGGATATCGTTTGGTAGGTCGTTCATCGGTCTTTCCGGTAGTGTCAAGATAGAAATTCTGCAATAATATTTATGTGGAAATCGAGCGATTTATGTGAAAATGAAGCGATTTATGTGAAAATATGAAGCGATTTATGTGAAAATCGTTTAAAATGAATAAAATAACAGACAAACAAACATATATACTCTTTTAATATGTTAGATATGAACAGTTTAATCTCAGAAAAAAATTCTTTGATAGAATGATCGACAGATTTATACATTTTGATCAGAACACGAATAAAATAAGACAATTACAGATTGCAGCATCATGAACCCATTTTTCTATTCTCTCACCAGCAAGGCCCGCGCACTTTGCGAACTATGTCGTACTTGTTCTTGTTTGGGCTGGGCAAGACTGGAGACAAATGCGTTCAAATTTGAAATTGTGATAAACAATACAACTTCGGCACTTGGTATAAAAATGAAATCACACTAAGCAGGTTCCTTGTCCCCCAAGAAAACTTGCTCTCAATGATATACAGAGTGATTCAAAAAAGATGGGTCACACTTTATTAGGTGGTATAGTACCCACCAAATTAAACATTTTGGTCATAGTTTACTGGGCGTACACTATGACCAAAATGTTTAATTTGGTGGGTATTATACTACCTTGGTGGGTACTATACCACCTGTTTAATTTGGTGGGTACTATACCCAATACTTAATTTGGTGGGTTCATGGGTTTAGTCATGGCGCTTACTCGTTGAGAAGCGGCCGCTTGGCAAACTTAAAAGCTTCATTCTGGTTGTTATTTTCTAGTTGAAGAAGAAAACCACGTATTCAGATTTCATCTGGGGAAGAAGAAGAAGAACCCTTCTGCAAATTTTCGCAACACCGAATGTACAGCCTTATCAATTTGCAGCAGTTATTCGCAGCTCCAACTTTTGAGAGGCTGGTCTCCCAATCTGTCGCGTCTTGACTTTTTTGTGGAGATATCTGAAAAGTCTCGTCATTTATGACACTCCCCTTGAATCTGAAGAGGAACTCGAATTTCAGCCACTCCTGGCAAAGTGCGCGAAATTCCTGGTCTAATCGAAAGATTTCGTCAATCCCTCCATCGCTGCTGTGAGACGTGCATTCAGGTTGGCGGTCGCTCTTTTGAGCCATTACTATAATTATTGCTTATTGTACATTTGATTAAATAGAAAGTTTTAGAAAGTTTCTTGCTACGGAGGAAGTACAAAATAGCTATGCATGGGAAAAAGGAACCGGCGAACCCTTTACTTTGACGGGGTAGATATTTGTGAACAAATTGTTTGCTTCTACGGGAAATAACTCAATTTATAGGGAATATTTAAAAAACGGCTTTTTGCATTGGATTTAGTATCCATATGTTGACCAGCATGAGTTTTTCAACTTGTGAAACAATTCAATTACTTTTCTAGAACGTTTTCTCGCAAAAATGAAGCCAAATTTTGAAAGGCTATTTCTCCAGATACTGGGGATAATTTGAAAAACGGATATCAGATTTGAATTCGGTCTGGTCGAATTAGCATAGAGTTTTTCAGCCCTCGAGTTTGCAGTTTGCACTCTGGTATATTGACACTACGCTTTTAACATAGAATCGCCACAGAGATTCCAAATCGCCAAATATGTAGCATTGCAAGCTTTTACGGCTATTGCAGAAATCGACTACACTATGCTGACGAACGCATAAAAAATATTTACATAATAAAAGTAGATGTGCGTGTGTCTGTGCGTGTAGGTAATCTGTAATGTTTAATCTAAGCGTCGTATGGCCATAAATTTGGTACATAAGCACTTGAGGGCCCAACTAGTTACACCTAGGCGTTATTTTTTTTTTTTCGAACAAGTTTTTAGTTATTTTATGTTTTAGTCCGATTTACAACAATTTTGACCGATATTAACACAAATTGATCCATAGGCGGCCTAAAATAATATCACAGAGTTTCCATTTTGGCATCAGAAACACCGAAGAACGTCCTTTCCAGCGACGTTTGAACTGAATCGGTGAACTAATTCCTTCATATTTGTATTTTCTAAATACATCGAAATTTGCACTTTTGCCGTGATCCGATATATGTATCGTCGCATTCAAAAAACTAAGATTAGCACAATTCTATAATTTGGCTAAAATTTCGGCATATATATCAGCATTCTAACAGAAATAAATTTCGATTTCATAAGTAATTTTAATTTTTGTAATTTTTTAAGTGTTCGCATTCAGTCTTCGCAATGTACCGTCAAACACTTCAACAGAGATTTCGTGTTCCCCTTCTCTAAATCAGATCCATTTTAAAGAAGGGTAAGGAGTTTGCCCATAATAAATGAGTTTTTGACATTCGAAAAGAATTCTGAACTCTTCTAAAGATTTTGAATCCTTTATTTTTTTTCTGCTTTGCGGAGAGCGTGTTTTTTCTTTGCTTTGCGAATAGCTTGTTTGGTGAATTAAGAAGTAAAAGACGCTCATTTAAATGACTCTGAAAGCACTGAGTCATCCGTTCTGGGTGCAGATAATGGCATTTAAGGGCCGATAAGCGGGAATGTTCGTATTAGGCGGGTTTTTGTGAGTACGAATAAAATAGTTTAAGTTATTTTGGTGTATTGTCTATGAATACAATATATCTGAAACTAACTGAGCCATTTGGACAAAATTAGAGGCGAGTGTGACACAGAGTGAAGTCGAGAAAAACTTGCAATTTTGAGTGATATCGTAGTATAGAAATACTTCAATTTGGTTGGATTTTCATTTTAAATTATTAAAATAATTACAGTCAATCAAGATAGAAAATCATCCTTTTATTTGCAGTGTTACATTAGGAAATGGTCTTTAGAATGAGGGCATATACCGATAGATATTGGAAGGTTTTTTTAACAAAGTCGTAGAATTTGAAATGTATTACGTATGTTATGTACATCGGCTTTTCATATATGTATATTATTGTGAACGCGCAATAGTCCCTCTGGCGCCTCCTCTTTCGTCTATCTCCAAGGCCAGACGAAGAAAACACAGTCCATGACGTGAATATGACGCGATATATAGGCAATAACGCGAATATGACGTGAGTATGGAGTGAGGCCAGGGTTTCCAGGATTTCCCAAGTTAAAAGAAGGGTTGCCATATTTGGCGATTTATCGATATTTGGCGACTTCCGGAATATTCCAGAAACTTCACGAAATAACGGTTAGTCTAGGAGATATAGCGATATTTCCAGCGGTTTCTATAGAGAGACTATAAAAAGACTCATCCCTCCGTTGAAGTGGAATTGCCGAATGGACGTGACACGAGCTACATTGGACTATGAGTTTGTCAATGTTTTGAGAATAATAGCTGCTGTTTTGTGAAATTACTTTCATCAGCATTTTGAGAATAATATCTCTTATTCTGTGAAATAAGTGGAACATTTAAGTGTTATTTTTCTGTGTATTGTTCCTGTTTACGTTATGCTTGTGCATAAAAGTGTTTAGTTATGCAGAAACTTGGATTTGTTCTTGTATCCTGCGTATACATCCACGAATCTAAGGGATACATGCGTAACAATATGCAAGGTAATGTTCTTAATCATCCCGATAACTTTGTGCGGAAAAGTCCATGAGTGTTCCCGTTAGATTTCTCTATAGTAAAATGATCATACACGATCGAATAAAAAGGGTTGCAGCATCCCTAGCTAAGTATTTAAAAAACTATTACTCGACAACAAAGTGAGCTGGAAGAAAAATGTCTGTTACAAAGTTATAGAGGATTAACTAGTTAGAAATAATCAACTTTAAGAGCGCATGAAGCGATTATATGAAAGTCAATAAATACCTGTTAATGTCTATCATCAGAAAGTGTAACACGGTGACACCTGCAATACTTGTCAAATTATTTCTGGAATTCAGATTGCATATATCGGAGGACTATCGTGCATGATTTACCTTATCATTCCTGTATAGGACTGTCATTCGCTAGTAACCATATTATGTGTAATAGGTGCCTCTTGCAACAATTTTAATACCAATTCATACGCATTCTATAATAATCTACAATTTTGTAATTTGCTTTCTATGTCTACCTCGCTTCATTATCCTAACTTTTTAAATACTCCACTGAAAGCGCTGCAATAACTTATTACTTTCCCTGCAATACATGATAATGTGTAGTAAAAGTATTGGCATCATGTCGAAAGTCGCAACTTGAGTTTTTGACGGATCTACACGTTTTGGAACCTCTAGAATACAATAAAACTAATTTTAGCGTGACGTCTGTGTGTGTGTGTGTGAGTCTGTGGTTCTGCGTGTCTGTCTGTCTGAGCAATGTATGTATCCACTATAATTCAAAAACTAATTGACCGAATGTCATAAAATTTTATAGGTAAGCCACTTGCGAGTTACCCTGGTGCTGATTAGATTATGGTATAATTCGGGATAAAAGTGCCTGCTTTCTTTTTGCGAAATAACCGGCAAAAATTGAGTGTATCTACTCTAGCTAAAAAACTAATAGACCCAATATCACAAAATTTGGTGGATAAGTCACTTGTGGATTACGCTGATGGTGATTAAATTTAGGTACGATTCGGAATAAAGGAATCAGCCTTTTTTGCGAAATGGCCCGCAAAAATCGTCGAAATCTAAAGTTAAAAATTACGTATACTGAAATATATCAATTAAATGCTTGCTTCATGCGTAATTTTTGACGATGAAAAGAGTAAAACCAACCCCAACATTACTCTAGCTAGTTCTCGAGATATTTTAGATTTTTACGCCACCTTTGAAAATAGGTAAGTTAACACATGAAAACGAAAATTGAATTAAAAATACAAACTCGGTGTCATTTAAAATAATTGTGGATGTTATTTTGTGCAATTAAACTCAATTTAATGACTAGAGAATAAAGGAAACGTGAACATGAGTCTGTAGGGAAAGTCGTCTGCTGCCCTCATCAGATGTTTTTTAATTGGGCATTATCATTTAATACAGATAGGCCTAACTTGCACACTCCTGGATCTTTCGTTACAAAGTTATTGGGTATTTAATGACTTTCCCAGGATCTCCTGATAATAACATAGAACGAACAGTTTACAATTCCGTTTCATAGATAGTAAAAACCGTTCATAATACATATTGTATTAGTGCTGTATAGCGACACCAATAAGTTTACGTAATTTTTTAATCGCAATAGAATTAAAACAATGACAGACAGATTCTTAAGCAAGTAACTTGGAAGCTGCCTTATTCCACTTAAAAGAAAACATCTATATCAAACTCAACATTGGACAAATAAATCATTAAATAAAAAATTTATCCAAAAGAAAATAATCTCTTATGATCCTTCAAGAAGGCGAATTAATTTTTTCCAGCCATGATCCTAATACTATCTAATGCATTCTGCCCAATTTATTGTACATTTATTATGTAGTGTTATTATATTTATTTTTTACAAATTTTGTATTTAATCACCATCATATCAAAAGGATGTAAATGCTTAAAATATATGTTTATTTAAAAGGATATAATGTTAAAAATAGTTCATTTTGCACAGCTTTGTACATTTATCATTTTTTGTGCTTGTTTATATCTTTGACCATTTATATTTCTTCATAAATCGTTGTATCTTTGCATTTTTCATTTATATGTAAAAATTTCTCAATTTTAAATAAATATGCTTTCGGGAGACAGAGATCAACTAACCCTTCAAACCATTCTTTGGTAAAGGTCTCTCGCAAAAAATTAAAAACTGGTATTAAATTTATATATACTATGTCACGATATCATATATATGTACCTTTGAGGGGTAATCAAGAGTGACTTTTTTCGCTCTGTGTCGTACGTTGGTGTGAGACCAGAACTTGTTCTCACATGAGACAATTTGAGTATTTATGGTGGCCAGAACGGCAAACAAAGCGGTAGTCTGGCTGGCACCAGGGTTTATGAGGACTTGAACTTTAAGGTCAAAAGACTATAAGTTTAGGGGTGCAATACCAGAGGGGCTGAGCTGGGCTGTACTAAATGTGCAATGGTGCGGGCCATTGGGTAAGGAGTAGCCAGTAAGCGCCAAAAAGAAGTAAAGGCGTATTTACTACCCCCCCACCACCACCACCACTGAGGAAAACCACAGCCTGTGACCAGAGAACGAGATCATACATACTTTGAGAAACAACGAAGACAGATGGAATTTTGAGACAAGAGCAGACCAGAAATAAGACAATCATGACTTTGTGACTTAAAAATGCGATATACTGAAATGACTTAAGGAAGATGCCTAATAGCATGAAATAAGTGGAGTGTGTCAGTCAGCAGTATTCAATGAAGGTACGAGTGGGCATTACACTTCGAGTTGATGCGGTAACAACAGACGAGATTGATCAAGTGCTGCTAACAAGGCCCAGATTGAAGGTAACAACATAACACTTTTTAAAACAAAACTGCAACTGAATTTTTGGAAAGTGTTAATTTCTCTGTCTTTGACAGGTATAAATATTAGTAAATGTATAAATTGAACTAAGAATGTGTGCTATTAATCTTTCATTTTGTGCTTCCTTAATCCCCTTCTTCAAATATATATAACTAGAATATGTAAAACCCGGAATTTGAAACCCACTTCTCTGGGATTTAAAAAATAAAGCAAATTTGGATTGGCTTTTAAAATTGAGCAAAGCGATACTTTTCAGGAACTCCTTCGTCTTCCGAAGCTAATCTCTTTCCAATTGATTTGGATAAAAATCCCTTTCTGTTTTACAAAGGTTTCCGTTTCTGAGAATTTTAAAGGAGATATTTTAAATACATTCATGTGACAAGCGTCTCCTTTGTCAAGTCAGCTATTGCAGTTTTTTGTGCAATCCCCCATAAGTATGCAGATTCATCTTTCGTCGTCGTTTTCACTTCGACACTTTTTCGGATCTAGAATATATTTTAACAACGTTTCCAAAATTCATTCCAGAGAATATGTTATAAAAAAGGGATTTTAAATGTTTTAAGGTTTAAAAATTTTCTTAGTAAATTCAAAATTTCCTTATTACATAATAATTTATACACTGTAAAACAATATACACCCAGCTGTCCAGAAATATGGGGAAATCCCGCAACTTTTCTGGAATCAGAAGCTTTCCTTGCGAAATTACGAATTTAACAAGAAAGCTGTCTTGTTACGTGAAACAACTAACATGAAAATATTTCTCAGTCGATACTGGCTGATTTCTAATTGGACCGGGTAATTGATGCGACGGCTCTTTTTATGCACGCATGGGTCCCTATGCTACATTCTATGGGTCAGATCGAAGCAAAGAAATAAAAGAAAGATCAATCATACATAAAACATTGATTATGAATCACTGAAATGCAACTGAAATGCAATTTTATTTAAACATCTTTAAAATGGGATACATTCAGTGGTGACATTTTTTTAAATTATCACAGTACTACAATAATTTTTTGTATTTGAAAACTTAAATCTTCATTGAAAAAAATGAACCTATTCAAATGACGTCATCGAAATATAAATCGTATGGCTTTCTATGTAAAAGCAATGAATATTTCATTCATTTAACTTTTATTCCAGACTCCAGAGCTAAGTCATTTTGCCTGAAAAAAGTTCAGCAATTCTTATACAACTCATCTTACAATCACTTATTTACATTTTGCATCCATTAAAATTAAGTTTCGTTGTAGAAATAATCAAAGTTTGATAATCATTTAAACTCAAAAATATTGTAATTGCTTTGGTACAGAATATAGATGCACAGAAAATGTGCAAAACTAAAGCAGTTTTATAACGAATGCAACATTAATATATATTTAAAATAACTTTAAATTTCACTATTTTACAATAGGAAGAAGAATGGATGCCGTATTTTATTTTGAAGTGGATCACATGATCTCTTCATATAATATGGGTGTAATTATTATTTTTATTTTTTTTTTAAATAACGAACATATTTTATTGAATTTTTTTTATATATTTTATGGGATAATTTGAATATTTTCTAAAATTTTCGAAGCAATTTGTAAATTTTAACTTTGCTTAAAAATTGTTTAAAAAATTAGGTCCCATACGGTTTAATACATTTCACTTTTTCAACCAGATTCAATCCAAAACTAATTGCGTGACATTATTCATTTACATTCCCATATATCCCACAGACTGTCTCAACAACATACTAAAATTTCATTTCGATAAAGTCATTTTTACGGCAGTTATTGTGCGAACGAAGAGACAGACAGAATGAACAAAGTCATAAACACTTTTCAACTATGGAAGGTGTTCAAAAGGAACTTATCAAAATTATTTATTCTAATGCAAAATTAATGTCGTAAAGTAAAGAAATATTGTATTATAGTTTCATTTTAGCATTTGCAGCCATGATCCTAATACTAAGTGATGCATCCTGCCCAATTATTGTAGTTTTATTATGCAGTGTTATTATATATATTATTTAACAATTTCATTTCTATTTTGCACTTCTTTGTACTTGTTTATACCTCTGAACATTTATCATTTTTTTTTGTAATTCTTTGTATCTTTGTACTTTTCGATATTGCCTTCACCATGCAACAATTTCTGAATTTTAAATATATATGCTTTCAAAAGATAGCGATCAACTAACCATTGAAACCATTCTTTGTTAAGGATCTCTATTCTCCCTCCCTTCCCCCCAAAAGATCTAAAATATGTATACTATGTCACGATATCATATTCTTAAGTAGGGTAATTGAGATCGACTGTTTTCGACGATGGAAGTACATTGGAAACAAAATAAAACTTATTAAAATAGAGCAGCAACTGAATTTTATAAGAGTGTTAGTTCCCCTGCCTTTGACAGACATAAATACTAGCAAGTGTATAAATAGAGCTATGTGTGTGCTATCAAATTTTCATTCAAAAATTCACCAAATTTTCATTTGGAATATTTAGCCTCAAGCCTGTGTAAAACACTACATTGTGAAACATATGCACCCAAATGATGAGAAAAATCCAACTGTCCTGCAGGAAGTAGACAATTTTCTTGTTCAATAAAAAATTTAATGGAAAAACTCGCTTCCGTCGAAACTTATCGCTTTCCTGTTGGATTGAAATCGATTACTTTGACGCTCTATTGCCCTTTTCATGCGCACAAGTGTTTATTGTTTAAACAGATCACGGTCTGCTGGTAAAGTTGCGTAATGTATCCTGCAGACTTTTGTATGACATATAGCTCTAAAAATAGCTGTCAAACTTTAAAATGTGCCTGAAACGTATAAAGAATATTACTGTCTCAACCGGGAATCGAACCCTAGATCTTCGAATTGACCAGCCTACGCTCTGCCGTTGAGCTACTTAGACGAAATTACAAGCTCTTATTATCGAAGTGGGCTCTGCATTCTCCACTCTCTAATGTCAGATCGGCGTGCAACTGACAATCTGATGGACCACCTCCTACTATTTTTACCTCAAGTTAGCCTCCTAATGCTATACTTATTCTCCAGGTTAGTTTCAAGCGTGGTCGTTATCTTCTCGATTTGAAATCGGTGCTCAATATCCCAGAGTCCACTGAATCCGTGCTAGTCGTACTAGAGTCACTTTCAGACCTCCGATTTCTAATACCAATTCCCTCCTCAACTCCCTTTCTACTTCCCTCAATAATCTGATATTAGAAATATCTATTGATAAAAGTTGCTCCGTTATTTTCCCAAAAATTTACTCTAGTATGAAAAGAAATCCCATTTTCAAATTTAATAATAGATCCATTAAAATTAAAAATCATTTAAAATTTTTAGGTTTAATCATTGATAATAAATTAAATTGGGACCCTCATATTCGATATCTCCAAGAAAAATGCCTAAAATTTTGTACTACTTTTGGCCAAGTATCTGGGAAAAATTGGGGTGTCAAAAAATGTTTCTTAAAATGCTGGTATTTATGTGTTGTGGAAAAAGTTATTACTTACGGTTCTGCTATATGGGGTAAAAAACTAAAAAAAATGCAAATAAAAAAACTTCTTTCACTCCAAAGGATCTTCCTTCTAAAAATCTGCCCAGGCTATCGTACAACATCTAATATCTCCTTATTTTCCCTCACTGGTATTCCCCCCATTCATTTTACAATTTCTACCCTCTATAATAAATTTAATTTTTGGAAACAAAAAATTGATTCCTTTTCATCTCCCTCCCTCCCGCCTCCCTCTGATTTTGATTTCCTTGTTCCTTTCTCTAGCTTTCACCCCTCTAAATGGTCCGTAAATTTAGTTAACAGAATGGATAAAAACTCTGCCATTTATAATATATATACTGATGGTTCAAATATTGATAATAACACTGGTTTTTCAGTCTGTATTTTTAAACATGATGTTCTGGAAAAGGTTCTCTCCTATAAACTTGACAACAGGAATACAGTATTTCAAGCCGAACTTACCGCTATTTCCTTTGCTATTGACTGGGCTTCCTCTAATAATACCCCTGTTAATATTTTTTCCGATAGCCTCTCTTCCATTCAAGCTCTTAACTCAATAAAAAATAAATCTAATTATCTTAACTCCATTAAATACAAAGCTCTCCTTGCCAAAAACCTTGTCAATATTTCTTGGGTAAAAGCTCACAATAACATATCTGGAAATGAAATTGCTGATTACCATGCCAAAATTGCTGCTATCTCTGGTTCCCCTCTTACTATTCCCTTTCCTTACTCGCTCCTCTCAAAATTTTGTAAATCTCATATTCTTAATCTTTGGCAAAATTATCTTAATGATTACATTTCCACCAGGACTGGTGATCCGGCTAGAATCCTGTCTTACCTCCCTATCGTGAATCCTAATTTACAAATTTTTAATAAATATCTCATTTACTTTCTTACTGGTCATGGCCCCTTTCTTGATTACTTATACTTTTTCAAAATTAAATCCACCTCTAACTGTATTTGCAATAAATTCGGTGATGTTGACCATTACATTTTCGATTGTCCTTTTTCTAAAAAATTTCATCTCTGCAAGCCTTCCCCCTCTAATAAACCAATTTGGTTCTCCAAAGTTCGTTCAAATCCCTCTTCAGTAGATAAAATTAAAAACTGTATTCTTGTTTCCATGGAAATTTCTAATAAAGTGACCTAAGCTTATGAGTAGATTCTGCTCTCATTTAATTTTGATCAATGAAACCCTTTATTTCATTCTTATTAACTTATATGAACTTATTGTGTTCCCTCTATTTTTTTTTTTCTTTAAAAAAAAAAAAAAAAAAAAAAAAAAAAAGCTATGTTAACTGTTCTTATTTTTTGAATCTTTCTTTTTCTTTTGACACTTTTTATTTGTATTTTTTTTTATTTTTCTTTTCTAAATTTTATTCTAAATTTCTGTTTTGTTTTCATACGGCAAATTTTTCTTCTCCTTTTCATATATTTTCTTTTTATATATTTTCTAAATTTTACTTTTAAAATTTTATTATTTTCTTTCATTTTAATCTATATTTTATTATACCTCACTCTAAATATTAGTTTTCAATCTTTCTATCTATATTCGCAATAACCATTTTCCCATTTTTCTAAAATGGACGTACTTGTCAAGTTCAAATATATTGTAAAACTGTCTGTTTAATCACAATATGTATTATAAATTGTAATATTTTTAGACCTTAATAAAAGTTCGTTTGGTGGGATGGTAGACCTTGGGTGCCTCCTGAATGCAGGAGGTATCCTTTCCCGACCGTGCATATAGCTACTCTAAACCCAATATGTGAGTCGCACGGTCTGGGGTCTTCAGACCTCCGATTTCTGCAATCATTTCATCTCTGCAAACCTTCCCCCTCTAATAAACCAATTTGGTTCTCCAAAGTTCGTTCAAATCCCTCTTCAGTAGATAAAATTAAAAACTGTATTCTTGTTGCCATGGAAATTTCTAATAAAAGTGACCTAAGCTTATGAGTAAATTCTGCTCTCAATTAATTTTGATCAATGAATCCCTTTATTTCATTCTTATTAACTTATATGGACTTATTGTGTTCCCTCCATTTTTAAAAAAAAAAAATAATATAAAAGTTATGTTAACTGTTCTTATTTTCTTGGATCTTTCTTTTCCTTTTGACCCTTTTTATTTGTATTTTTTCTTATTTTTCTTCTCTAAATTTTATTCTAAATTTCTGCTTTTGTTTTCATACGCCTAATTATTTTCCTTTTCACATATTTTCTTTTTATATATTTTCTAAATTTTACTTTTAAAATTTTATTATTTTCTTTCATTTTAATCTATTTTTATTATGTTATTATACCTCACCCTAAATTTTATTTTTCAATGATCTTTTTATCTATATTCGCAATAACCCTTTTCCCATTTTTAAAAATGGACGTACTTGTCAAGTTCAAATATAATGTAAAACTATCTGTTTAATCACACTATTTTTCATCAATTGTTATATATTTAGACCTAAATAAAAGTTCGTTTGGCGGGATGGTAGACCTTGGGTGCCTCCTGAATGCAGGAGGTATCCTTTCCCGGCCGTGCAGATAGCTATTCTAAACCCACTATGTGAGTCGCACGGTCTGGGGTCTTCAGACCTCCGATATCTTTGCACTAACCTACAGAATTGATTTGTTTGGGCGCTATTGTAAAGAACCTTGCTGCCCTAACCGGGAATTGAACCCTGGATCTTCGAACTGGCCTGCTGACGCTCTACTGTTGAGCTGCTACGAAGAAATTGCAGCTCTTATTCTCGAAGTGGACTCTGCAAACTGTCATTTTAAATTTCCTTTACCTCGAGTGGAAAGTTACTTTTTGAAATATATGTCTAGCACATCTTAAATGTGACAGAGTTTATAAATACAAGATTTCAATGACCTTCAAAAGATATCAAAACGTCATTTTTCAGGAATTCATCTATACAAACATATCCCCAATTTATTTAGTAGATGTCCAAATTCAGATAAAAAGGCATTTCTCTTTTACAAATGTTGCCGTTTCCGCGAATTCTTTTCTGAGTTGAAATAGCATTTTACATGCATTCATGTGACAGGCGTTTTCTTTGTAAAGTCAGCAAACATCGTTTTTATGCAATCCTCTATAAGTATGCACATTCATCTTTCGTAGTTGTAGTTTCACATCTTTAGAGCTTTTTACGGTGCTAGAAATATTTTTATCGAAATTCAATTTCAGAAGAAATGTTATTAAGATGGATTATAGATGTCTTCGATATTCAAATGTCTGATATTTATTTAAAATACTACGAAATGTACACGGAGATAAAATATGGATATATTGGATGATTCTTTAATCTAAAAATATAACAAAATAAATCAATTTTTTCGCATATATAACAGTGAAAATTGCATAGCATTCATGTACAGCGGAGCAACAATACGACCACACCTACAATCACAAATTATACTCTTACCCCTATAAACATCAAAACCCATTTTGAGCTCTCATGAAAACGCGAAAACAAATGGCTCCTATCCCGAGCGAACATACATTCTTCAGAAACACAGAAATGAACCCCCATTCTGTAGATGTGGCTTTAACCCGTCTGTTGTGCATGTGCGGTCGATAAATGGAAGCATTCAGACTTCCAATTCGAAAAACGATCGCAAGGGCAAAAACGGAATCGAAAATTTTAACAGTTTACCCTCTTAAAAAATCACCAAAATTAAAATTTCTTATGAAATGGAAAATTTTCCATTGTTAAAACATGAAGATATATACTAAGCTGTTTGCAAAACTGTAGAATTGCGTAATACTTAGTTTTTCGAATGCCCTAAAATAAATATCACGTAACCTAAAAAGTTCAAATATCGATGAATCTAAAAATAAATAATTAAATATGGAAAGAATTGTTCTATATATTTGGTTCAAACATCGTTGAAAAAAGTGTTTTTTGATCTTTCTGAAGATGTAAAGATAGAAACTTTGTAGTAATATTTTCAGTCACTAAGGAACCGATTTTTGTGAAAATGCTAAAACATAAAATAACTAAACTAGTTAAACATTTGTAAAAAGGCCTTCGATGTTTATTAGTTCAAGTATAGATGTTATTGTGTGAAGAACCTCAGACCTGTAAGGCGATAGATATGGCGCGGCATTGCTGACAAACAAAAAGACAGACAAATTCTTCCTTTTATTAATACAGATTCTTTCACACTTTTAGATCTTAGAGGTGGCAATCTATATATAAAAAATACAACTTACACATCACCAAATCAACTTTCTGGCTATTGAAGCTGGGAACTAGAATTTAACATCAAAGATCCTCGTTGGCCATAAATAAATATTAAGACGTTGTATTTTCGTAATCCAAACCCTCAGAGTGTCGAAAAGGCATAGAATGACTGAAATCCATGACCACCGTATCTCCGTTATCCTTTCAGCTAGGAATCTGTAATTTTATATATGTTTCCAATAGGTCTTAGAGACATATATTTAGAATGTATATCCCCGTAAATTTTCTCTAAAGGGATGACAAGGGGAAGGTGGAATGATCCTCCTAACTCCCCAACCCCTGTAGTTAAAATTTCACCTCTTGCAAGGTTGTTTTTTAAAAGTCACAAAAAACTACAAGGAGAGATACTTTTGTAACTCATACTAATGAGCTGAAGAAGGGTGTGGTAATTCCGCATAATATTATCAACGCAATACCCCAACCAAATCAATGTAATTCCATAACCAAAAAATTTTTAATAAAAACATTATTTCACAAGTAGAATTCGGTTGATAGAGTGCTCTACTACCGCATTGTGCACATATAAATTTTACATTCAGGCTGCATTGCACTTTAACATCGATTATTTCCTTTAATTTTACATGAGAAAATTTAAAGTCGACGTATTTAATTAAATTAATTAAATATGATCCCATATAAATCTCAAAAATTTGTAAATGAGTTCTTTAAACAAAGAAAAACAGTGATGTTTGCATTAAATCAAAGACAACAAATCGTAGATTAAAAGGTCATTTAATAAAAAACATCCTTTATAACGTACAAATATTAAAAAATTCCAGAGCGTTTTCGGGTATCACCATACCCTTCATCAGCCGCTATATAAAAATTACAGTGCAAACAAGCTTATATACAGAATCAAATCTGCAGACAAAATTTGAATAAATCAACTACGGAATAATGGTAATTAAATTGTATTATAAACAGGATATTTAAGATTAAGCGATTACAAAATGACATTAAAATGTATTATAAACCTGGAAATTTTAAGATTAAACAAGTATTAAATACAAATACAAAACAGAAAAAAGAAAAGGAAACATGCCCAAAATTCAGAAAAGCATATATTACATCAAAATGAAACGTCACAGTTAACGATGTAGAGGTTTGACAGCACAGAATCGAACTTCCCGGCCGTCCAAACGGTTACCTTACACCTTTCTGGTAGGTCGGACGGTCTGGGTCTCAATAACAACAACGCATAGAATCGAGAACGAGTCGTCAAGTGCAGCTTAAAATCTGCACAGGATCAAAATTATAAATGGAATCACGGTACATAAAAATAAACAGAGATTCATAAAGAAGAATATGACAAGGGTTATTGCAAGTAATAAAAATCTGATGTGGGCAGCACATGACTTTCCTTATATAATGTAATGAATTTACTACTTTGACAGTAAAAAAAATAGATTATTTTTATAGTAGATATTTATATTCTTTCCAAGATATGGAATTTTCGTCAATGAGTAGTCATTTTTATCTATTTGGCGAGTTTTTCGTTAATTTAACAACATTTAAAAAGTCGCCAAGTTGGCGACACTCCACCAAATTCGTCGCTAAAATCTCGCCAAGCGTTATGGACGGAGAAATAAGTTATTCTTACAGCAGATAAATGACTATTGGCATTTAAATACAAAAGTATTACTCAAAGTATCTTTTTCATGAATGGAACGAGCTAGATCCAAGAGAATGATGTCACCAAATGTATCGCATGCTATTACATACGAAAAGTGAACAGGTTTCTCAATAGGAAGTTGTTGTTTTTTTTATATGACTTTTTGATAATTTTTTTGAAAAATGTGCAATATCTGGAGAACAGCTCATGTTAGCGTTCTAAAATTTATGTCAATCGTTTTCTAATGAAAAATTACATGAGAAATGTCTATTTGCGTAACTTTATTAGAGGTTTTGATTATTTGGCGATTTTTTCAAAATTTCACTCGAAAATTTAGGTGGGTTCTGAATATTCGATTGCGTATAAAAACAATAGGCTTCCAGTGTTTATGGATTGTGATTTTTGTACCAAATTTCGTTCGAGTCGGTCCATTCGTTCGTCAGTTATCGTCTCCACAGACTCACTGACACACACACACACACACGCGCGCGCACGCGCACGCGCACACACACACACACACACACACACACACACAGACATCACTTCAAAAATGTTCAATTCGTGATCAGGGATGCTTGAAACGTGCTCTCCCGTCGAAAACTCGAATTTGACTTTTCGGCCTCGTCACAATACTTTCCTTATACATTATTGTTGAAGACCCAGACCGTCCGGCTCGTCAACAAGGACTTGAGCAACCATTTGGACGGCCGGTTATACATTATTGTATATAAGGAAAGTAAAATGGAAAGTTTTTTCAAAAAAGGGTTGAAATTTATCATTAACAACACATTAGGCAAGAGCCGTAGAAAGTTTACCATTCTTGACGTCACGAGCTTGTTCAGCTAAACGGATACCGACAGTATGTGTAGTACTACCAATATAAAACTTGTATTCATTATCGGGAGTTAAAAGGGGTACACTACAAAGTACACCCCAGCATGGCTTTCAAAGTTAGCTCTATCCCTAAACTTATCCGTACGAATGCGATTGAATAAAGTAGTAATATTTGAGTGAGCAGGTTTAAACTTAAATTCATGGCAAAATTGAATGAAAGGACGAAAAATCGTCGGGTGATACGGAAGACTAGCTTTATACGGCATAAGATCAACATCAGCAACATGTTTAGTATTAAGTTGAATAAATTTACGGCGAATATGAGAGAAACAAACTCAAAGGAATAAGCGGCGAGATGACCGAGATTAAAGATAAGGTTAATTTCATTAGTTAAAGCCGAAATAGAAGAGCAAACATTAAAGGCACGATTAAAATAAGCGTTAAAGGAAGCTTTTTTTAGAGGATATAGGATGGAATGAATTACCAGGGATACAAGAGTTAGTAAAAGTGAGTTTACGAAAAATAAAGCAGTCCAGACGGTGAAGTGGATAGCGCCTTCGGCTACTGTCTTGAGGACTCGGGTTCGAATAAGGCATAGATGTTTCTCGAGGATAAAGTCAGTCTTCCGCCTTCTGGGTCCTCGTCAAAATGTGAAGCTGCACCCCCTTCGACCTTCGTCAGTGATGCGTTCTTGTAATAAACTTTGTTCTCTCGTATTGTGTCTTTCTTCGTTCTTTCCCGCTTCCTGCGTCACTGGTCCTGAATCGGCTTCGCCGAAACAGGAGGTCATCAGTAACAACAATAACAACGAAAAGTAGAGGTTTGAATACCAAGAAGCTACGGGAAGCAAGAACATCCAAAAACGGTAAAGAAAAATCATGCTCAATGATAAAATTTATAAAGGGGTAAAAATCATAAACATTATCCAAAAGATTAAGGAGATCATTTAAATCATGATCCCAAATTATAAAAACATCATCAATATAGGGGCACCAAAGAATAGGTTAAAGAGTTAAAAAAGGCAAAATCTCGTTCTCGAGCTCCTGCAAAACAGCTTCAGCAAAAATGCCAAATAAAGGGCTACCCATAGGGGCACCATAACTTTGTAAGTAAATAGTGTCGCGGAAACCAAAGTAATTAGTCTCCGCAACAATGTTCAATGCAGAAGTTATTGCGTAGATAAAGGAAATTTTATAATTTTGGCTTCGAAGAGTTTAGGCTGTAATATCACTAACATTATTAACAGGAACACTAGGAAACGCTCCCTACATTTTCCGCGATTTTTAGTCGTATTCTAGGGAACGAATCGACGGAATTCTACGGGTAGTGGGGGTTCTGTATTTCAAATCTAGAAACAACGCCAAAACTGTGGAAAGTGCTATTTGGAACAAAATCAGTATTATTTAGTGAGATTATTTTCATATTGAAAATGTTAGTTTTTGAGAAACTTAAGGTCAAATACTTGACTCTAAAACACTGACCTTGAGATTTAACTTTGACCAGAAACATAATCACGTGGCACATCAAACTATAGTCTCATATAAAACAAATGATATGGTACATTATTGATTGCTCTAATTCATTTCCAACTAAGTTGTGAGCGATTATATATTCATAACAAGTAAGATTTTAACGACACATTTAGCTCAAATTTTTAAGTCAAGCAAAATTAAATATTTAAAATTTTTAAATTTGAAGAATTTTAAACTGTCTTTGATGACGACAGTTTCATACAAATTATAAAAAGTCTATTTATTTTTCTTTGGGTTATTTGACATGGGTTGGTCTCTATTTATTTACTCATGTAAATTAAAGTATAACTATATGCAGATAAAAATCATATCAGCATATCTATTTGAAATCAATACAAAAGTTAATTATTTATCCAATTTGCCATCTCATAAACTTATTAAATTAATAACATTAATATGACTGTGATGGATATCAAATTAGGCTAATCTTCTTTGAGTTTCATCCTATTGACTAATTCAGGTAATGACAATAATTTAAGCAAATATCATTTCATTCGTTTGCAAATTGGATCATCTGAGCATGATTTATGGAACATTTTCATTGATTCAACAACCTCGTGCGACGTTATCAGAATCCACGCTTGCAATTGTTTGATCAAACTTGTTCTGTTAAAAAACAGATGCAGTGTAAATACTCTAGACTCAGAGTAATCAATATTAATATTCAATTTAATAAATGAATTGTGTCTAATTTGAACAAGGCTATGTTCTCAGTGTGTACAGAATTGAATATCTAAGTTATTAATTACAAACTTTATATAAATAGACAGCGAAACCATATTTTTTTAAAAGTCTATTAGTTTAATCCTAATTTTTAAGTTTCATGAGCAATCAAAATTGTTTATTTACCCATTTATATTCCCTCCACTACCGGTAGAATTCCGTCGATCCGTTCCCTAGAATACGACTAAAAATCGCAAAAAATGTAGGGAGCGGGTGCTTAATGGGAATTTTCTGCTTAAAGAAACAAAATTCCGTTGATCCACCTCCTCAAATGCGACGTAAATCGGTAAGTATGTTGTGGGGAGAGGTTTACTCGGAATTTTCAGCTAAAAGTAACAAAATATTCTTTTATCAAGAAATTTATTTTATTCGATGACAATTCTTTTCATTCTTTTTCAAATTTTTTCTATGTTTATGAGATTGCTATTTCAAGGAATTTTTTTTTTCGAAATTTCACATTGAAACAAAAAGGAGAGAGGCTCCCCGGGGAAGACAGAATTATACTGTAGTAACTTCCTGACACATAAAATGACTTTAAATTGTATTTTGTTTGATAAAAACAATTACAAAGACTTACCTAGTCTAAACAGGAAGCTGAAGAATTTACAACCTATGCAAGAGGGTAGCCTTATAGATTTAAAATACAGAATTCAGGGTGAATACATAATTTTTTTAATTTATGATTACCATATTAAATTCCCACTTACTTTTTCGACCGCTAAAAAACCTGCAACACAGGCCTAGAGATCAAAGAGTACATAACTACTTTTTATTATGATTAAATAAAGTTTTATATACATATATGCAAGACTGATTATATACATTGTAAAGCCATGTTCGTTTCTTTTTCCTCTTTAGATGCCTTTCTCGAGGATTGATCTTCGATATGTCAAAAGTGACCTAACTCTAACTTAAAGTACTTGAGATTCAAACCTTTCGGTCCAGGGCAGTAACACAGGATTGCACTGATTTAAATCAAACTACCAAGACCAAGGCGTACCGTCACTCAACCCCACATCGTAAATAGCAATATCGGACCAAAAATGGTGTGGAAATTATCAATATGTCTCGTCAGTTTTGTCGCTCTACTCCTGTGGACATGGGGATGCGATTAACAGTTGTTGATTGGTCGATCCATAATTGTCTTGAGATGTCAAATACCTGCGTAGGTCGTAAAAAGGGTGAAAAGGACAAGAAATACGCGAGAGCAAGTAACAAAAATCTGATGTGGGCAACACATGACTTTCCTTATATAATGCAATCAATTTACTACTTTTACAGTTAAAACAAATGTTATTCTTATAGTAGATACTTATATTCTTTCCAGGATATTGAATTTTCTTCAATTAGTCGTCATTTTCATTGATTTAGCGTCATTTTTATCAATTTGGTGAGAGTTTTGTTAATTTGGCAACATTTAAAAATGTCGCCAAGTTGGCGACATTCCGCCAAATTCGTCGCCAAAACCTCGCCAAGCGTTATGGATGGAGAAATAAGTTATTCTTACAGCAGATAAATGACTATTGGCGTTCAAATACAAAAGTATTACTCAAAGTATATTTTTTCATGAATAGAACGAGTTAGATCCACGAGAATGATGTCATCCAATTTATCGCATGGTGTTACATATGAAAAGTGAACATGTTTCTCAATTGGAAATATTTTTTTTTTATTTTATATAACTTTTTCATAATTCTTTTGAAAAATGTGCAATATCTCGAGAAGGGTTCTTGTTAGCGTTCTAAAATTTATGTAAATCGTTTTTTAATGAAAAATTACATAAGAAATGTCTATTTGCGTAACTTTATTAGCGGTTTTGATTTTTTGAAGATTTTTTCAAAATTTCACTCGAAAATTTAGGGGGTTCTGAACATTCGATTGCGTATAAAAACAATATGCTTCCAGTGTTTACGGATTGTGATTTTTGTACCAAATTTCGTTCGAATTGGTCCATTCGTTCGTCAGTTATCGTCTCCACAGACTCACTGACACACACACACACACACACACAGACATCACTTCAAAAATGTTTGATTCGTGATCAGGGATGCTTAAAACGTGCTTTCCCGTCGAAAACTCGAATTCGAATTTTCGACCCCGTCACAATACTTTCCTTATACATTATGTATATAAGTAAAGTAATAAATAAGATGTTTTAAAACTCATATGTAACATGTTTCATAGCTCATTCCATTTTGGGATGTTTTCCATGATAAGTTTTGTATATTAATTAACTTGTGTACTAGCTTAGAAATATTGTGTATATTTTATCAAATCAAACATAAATTATTCATTCTCATGTTTATGTACTATGCAAAAATTCTAACATACTTTTGATGATAGCATCAACTTTTCTGTATTGATTTAAGTAAAATATATGTAGACCTTAACTTGTACCTGAAATACGGAAAAAATAGTTTTATCTCACTAGCTTACCAACACTATTTATTGCATGCTAATTTTTCTCAACTGTATCGAACGGGAGTCCAAGAAGTTGCTTCTGCGAGGAATACATTTAAGTAAAGGGAAAAGAAGGAAATTTTGAGGTATAAACACCATTGATTAATCTCTTTCTATAATATAGGATGATCAAAATCTCAATGCACATCACATTGTAAAATCATATAAAGTACAAAGAAATTGAAATAGAATTTTTTGAAATTATGAGGCACTAATATACCTTCAAAAATATATCAGAAAACATCCGATTGTCTGCAGCACATGACTTTCCATGCATAATGCATTGAATTTATTTATTTCGCAGTGAAAAAACAATTTCTAGGATCGACGACACAATGTTTCTAACGTTGAAACATACATTGGGCGCTTTTCTGGATGACAGCATGTGAAACTATTTCGAAATGCCCAATTAACTTATATTTCGCGCAACTCTAAATTGGCTATTATCAATATTGATAGCATCCTCATTAAGCAATATAGTCCATATATAAAAATATTTTAATAATTAATTAATCAATTTGGCGTACTTTTGGTTAATTTAGGGTCATTTTTACAATCCGGACAATATTTTCATCAATACATTTTAATTCGGCACCATTATGGAAAACATCGCTCCAAGTTAGTGATATTTTACCAAATTAGTAGCCAAGTTTGTCAAATTTTTCGCAAAACGTTACAGATAAACGAAGAGAAGGGATTTCTTTATATAATGACTATTGACGAATTGTTTGGTGGCAAAATACAAAACTGTAACTCAAAGTACCTACTATCGTAAATGGAACAAACTAGATCTAAGATAATGATGTTAACACATTTGTCGCATAATATTACATATGAAATTTGAACATATATCACGATAGTTAATACTTTTGTAATTTTATGTAATTTATTTTTATAAATTTATTTGAAAATCATGCAGTATCTTGAGAATCGTTTTCAAAAGTTTGTATTATTCGTTTTCTAATAAAAAGTTGCCCAGATATGATTGTTTATGAAACATTAATGAAAATTTTGATTTATTTTCATGATTTTTCCAAAATTTTATTTAAAAATTGGAGGGAGGTCAAACATTCGATTGCGTTCAAAATCAATAGAGTTTCAGCATTCACCAGTTGCATTATTTTTACAAATTTTCGTTCGAAACTCTATTCTTTCGTGAGATATTGCGTCCTGGAATAAACACACGTCAAGCGCATAAACACACACCCGCATAAACACACACCCGCATAAACACCCACCCACATGAACACATGCATAAACACATACACACTCATAAACACACATGCATAAACACATACACACACATAAACACACATGCATAAACACATACACACACATAAACACACATGCATAAACACATACACACACACGCATACATGCATACATCCATAATCTCAAAAAAGTTCTATTCAAATACAGGGATCCTTTAAACGTGCTCTTCCATCGAAAACTCGAATTCCAATTTTTAACCCTCTCAAAATAGTTTCCCCATACATTATACTATGTATATAGGGGAAGTAATATCGTCTGTGATTTTACTTCCCCTATATACCTACTACGGAGAGAGTAATATTTCTTTAGCCATTCTTATAAAAATGACAATGAAGCGTTTCGTAAGAGAAAACGTAACAATTATACAATTACGATATTAGTACAGAGTTTTTTGAGAAACTGGATCTGCAGATAGAACGAAAACAGTCAGGTTTTTCATTTTAACTCAGCTAAAGAATCTGAAATAGAGACTGCGTTGCTGAAACCGTTCAATAATGCTCTTATGAAACTATTTAATGATACTCTCATGTGATTAGAGAAATATTCCTCTAATAGTTATGAGGCGCAATGTTCTACTGATAAAAAAAGAAGTCCTTAAATAATCGCCTGGCGCCAGACGATATTTCAGATATACTTTTGAGAGTATATGAATGCCACGTATCTGACAAAAAAAATTCTACTATTCCAGGATGACACTCTCATTGCAGGTAATAGTATCCATGGACTGGTCTCACTTTTACTATGTCCCAACAGCATGGAATAACAGTTAACTGTAATAAGGCAAATAACCGTTAACTGTAACGGCAGCAAAAAAATTGCTATTTGCCGATATTTGGCGAATTTTATTAGGAACTCACAATTGCAGTCCTTCCACGTTCAAAATCACAAGAACACGCCAAAAAAGGGCGTTTCCAAAAATACTGAGATTGTTCTACTATTTCAATTCCCCGTACAATATATAATTTTACAATTTGATGTGCATGACAGTTCTATCCCTTTATATTAGTTAGCATACCATTATATCTGAAACGTTTAGTTGGAAACGCATGAAAGTGCTAAATTATTAATCTTATTGTTGCAATTTAAGTGTGAGACTAACAAGCAGTATACCAGTTCTTTGAACTGAATATATAATATAAAGAAACTTACAATTCACATTTATGTGCAAATTCTTATCTATCTAAATTCTATATTCAATATCTGTTAGATTATTTGAAAAATAATAGTCTATTTAAAATTGATTCACACTCTGTTAATAGTATCAAATTGAAAATTATCAATATGTATAGTGATTTAGATATTAATAATAAATTTTTGAAATTTCAATATATTGTGCTTATACCCAAATTTCATAAAAATCCTATTAAATTTAGAACTGTAACTAGTGGTCATAATTCATACTCTACTACTGCTAGTAAATTATTACTAAATTATTTAAATGTACTAAATAGTAGTTTACGAGATTCTAGTGATAACTACATTATTCTGAATAACAGTAAAGAATTAAAAAATAAATTAAAAACACTTGGTAAAATAATAGGATTTCAAACTTTTGATTTTAAAGATCTATTTAATAATATTAAGATCACTGATCTATATGATGTCATTTCATCTTTATATAATGCTTATATTACTAATCAATCTCATCTTACTAAATTTAGCAATTTTCCTAAGTTTCTCCATTTTGTTCTTTTCAATAATTATATCTTTCAAGGTAATAAATTATACTTACAAGTCTCAGGTGTTCCACAAGGTGGCTGTAGTAGCAGAATGTTAGCTAATTTATACCTATATTAATATTAAAATTTCTTTACTTCAACAGATTATAAAATTTACAGATATGTAGATGATCTGATTTGTCTTGTATTTACTGATAACTATATCATAGATATAGATTTCTATCCGGACAATTTGGAATTAATACCTAATGAAACTACTATTAGTAATAATATTTATTATTTGGATTTAAATCTAATTATAGAACCTACTAATGGGATAGTTACTTATTTATATGATACAAAAGATTTTTTTGGATTTAATATTAATAAATTATTACCTTTTAATTCCTGCAACTCGATTCAATTGTTTAGAAATATTATACTTAATCAACTTTTTAGAATTTATAGATTATCAGATAAATAATTTCATGCTTTGCACATTAATAACCTCAAAATTACCAGTAAATTTTATAAATATCCAGCATATTTAGTAAATGGTATAGTTAATAAGTTTCGATTAGCCTAAAATTCTCATAATCTCTCCTTAGAATCTTATTTTAGCCGTACTTCTACATTCTCTTGAATTTATTATATATTCATCTTTTTATCTTGCAACTTTAACTGTAGAATATCTCATTTTATTGCTTTTACGCAGTACGGTTTTTATTACTTTCTTTGGCAACGGCAAATCACATCCTTTCATTTCTGCATATGGCAACATTGGTCTAGTCATATTTTGCTCGTCATGGTTGTACTCATAAAGTGTATTTTAAGGTATTTATGTTTCCTTTATTTTTCCAATCTATATGCTTGTCGTCCATATAACACAAGTTTATAGATAAAATCTATCTTGTGTTTCAGAAACAAGCATTTTTGTGTTCATTTCGAAGGGATATATGGACTTGAAAAGAATTTTTTCGAGGTGAACTTATCTTAAGCCTAAAGCTCTTCCACGTGCAAGCTTTTTTGCTTGATTTTTTTTGTTTTCCTATTTGCATTCCTCACCTTTGAAATTTGTTGATTGTCTCTGTCTTTATGACCTGCACTACGCTTTATAATTTCCTCTTTATGGTTGAATTTCTTTTAATTCTTTGTATTTTGTACAAAATTTTGGGATAGTGTATTATGAGTTACTACTTGCATTCTAACATTGGATTTACAATTTTATATTTTTATATATACATCTATATATATATATATATATATAAACCAATTGATAAGTGTCCGTCTGTCCGTCTGTTTGTCTGTCCGTCCGTCTGTCTATCCATCTGTCTCGCTTTTTTTAGACACTTCCCGAATAGATAGAGACTTGCAATTTGACACACGGCTCAGTCGTTCGATAAAACCCCCGGGAAAAATCGAATTTTTCGGAAACGTTCTCTAGAGGGGGTGCTCCACACCAAAACGTTCGAAAAGTGAAATGATAGGAAAGCATGCTTTGCGATAAGATAGAGACCTAAATTTGGTATATGGGTAAATCGTTCGAAAGGAAGAAATTGTGCAATTTCAGATTTTCAATATTTTCTACTTAAGGGGGTGTCGTACACCAAAATGTTCGATTTACTGATTAAATGAGAAAAGGCGCCTTTAAAATTTGATAGAGGCTTGAAATTTGGTATAACGGCTAATCATTTGACGGAAACACCTAACACAAATATAGTTTTTCAAAAATGTTCGTTTATCGGGGGTGCTCCAGAGAAAAACGTTCGAAAGGTGAATTGATAATAAAAGCATGCTTCGAGATGAGATAGAAATATCAAATTTGGTGTAAGGGTAGATAGCTTGGAAGAAGAAAATTCACCAACTTCAGTTTACCAATTTTTTCTACTTTAGGGGGTGTCGCACACCAAGATGTTCAATTTTCGGAATAAAGTAGAAATGTCCCTTTTAGAATGTGATAGAGGCTTGATATTTAGTATATGGACGAATCATCTGATGGAAAGCACAAGAAGAATAGAGTTTTTCGAAAATATATATTTACGAGGGTGGGTACTCCACACAAAACATTCAAAAGGTGAAATGATAGAAAAAGAATGCTTCGCGATGAGATAGAGACTTCAAATTTGGTATACGGGTAGATAGTTTGAAAGGAAGAAAGTTTGAAATTTCAGATTTGCTACTTTAAGGGATGCCGCATGCTAATATGTTCGATTATCCGAATAAATGAGGCACGCTTTCTTTTAAATGTGATAGAGACTTGATATTTGGTATATAGGCCAATCATCTGATAAAAAACCCGAGACAAAAGCGTTTTTCAAAAATGTTCAGTTATGGGTGTGCTTCACAGAAAAATGTTCTAAACGAAAAATGATAAAATAGCAATGCTTCGGGATGAGATAGACTTTAATGTGGCGTACGGGTAGATAGTTCGAAAGGGAGAAATGCGCAACTTAAGTTTTCCAATATTTTCTTCTTTAGGGCGCTCTGCACTCCAAAATATTCGATTTACCGAAGAAATGCGAAACGCGAATTATTCAACAATTTACATTATTCGGGGGTTGCTTATTGCGAGACCGTTGATTTTCAACGGGTATTTGGCTAGTATTATATATACTAATTGCCAAGTGTCCGTTTGTCTGTCTGTCACGCTTTTTTAGGTACTTCCCGAATAGATAGAGACTTGCAATTTGGTACACGGCTCGGTCGTTCGATAAAACCCCCTGGATTTTTCGAAAACGTTCTCTAGAGGGGGTGCGCCACACCAAAACGTTCGAAAAGTGAAATGATAGGAAAGCATGCTCTGCAATGAGATAGAAACATCAAATTTAATGTATGGGTAAATCGTTTGAAGGGAAGAAAGTGTGCAATTTTAGATTTCCAATATTTTCTACTTAAGGGGGTGCCGCACACAAAAACGTTCGAAAAGTGAAATGACAGGAAAGCATGCTTTGCGATGAGATAGAGACTTCAAATTTGGTATATGGGTAAATCGTTCGAAAGGAAGAAAGTGTGCCATTTCAGATTTCCAATATTTTCTACTCAAGGGGATGCCGTACACCAAAATCTTCGATTTACCGAATGAATGAGAAAAGGCTCCTTTAAAATTCAATAGAGGCTTGAAATTTGATGTATGGGCTAATTATTTGACGAAAACACCCAAGGCGAATATAGTTTCTCAAAAATGTTCGTTTATGGTGGTGCTCCAGAGTAAAACATTCGAAAAGTGAATTGATAAAAAAAAACATGCTTCGGAATGAGATAGAAATATCAAATTTGGTGTAAGAGTAGATAGTTGGGAAGGAAGATAGTGTACAATTTCAGTTTACCAATATTTTCTACTTTAGAGGGTGCCCACACCAAAATGTTCGATTTTCGGAATAAAAGAGATACGCCCCCTTTAAAACGTAACAGAGTTGATGTTTGGTATATGGGCGAATCATTTGATAGAAAACAGAAGAAAAATGGAATTTTTCAAAAATGTACTTTTAAGGGCTTGGGGTAATCCACACTGAAACGTTCGAAAGGTGAAATGATAGAAAAAGCATGCTTCGCAATGAGATAGAGCCTTCAAATTTGGTGTACGGTTAAATAGTTCGAAAGGGAGAAAGTATGCAATTTCAGTTTTCCAACATTTGCTACTCTCATGGGTGCCACTAACTAAAATATTCGATTTGACAAACAAATGAAAAAAGGCTCCTTTACAATGTGATAGAGGTTTGAAATTTAGTATATGGGCTACTCATTTAATATAAAAGCCCAAGATGAATACGGTTTTTTAAAAATGTTCATTTAACGGTGTGCTATAGAGAAAAACGTTCGAAAGATAAGTGATAAAATACATGCTTCGCGATAGGACAAAACCTTCAAATTTGGTATACAGATAGATAGCTTGAAAAGAAGAAAGTGTGTAATTTCAGATTTTAAATATTTGTTACTTTAGGGGTGTCGCACACCAATATGTTCGATTTTTCGGTTAAATGAGACACGCTTCCTTTCATATGTGGTAGAGGCTTCATATTTGGTATAGGGGCCAATCATCTTATAAAAAATTCAAGACGAACAGAATTTTTCAAAAATGTAAATTAAACGGGTGTGCCCCACAAAAATAAGTTCGAAAGGGGAAATTATATAATATTATGCATCGAGATGTGATAGAGACTTTAATTTGGTATACGGGTAGATATTTCGAAAGGAAGAAGTGTGCAATTTAAGTTTCCCCATATTATTCTCTTTACGGGGCTCTGCACACCAAAATATTTCATTTACCGAATAAATGTGAAACGCGAATTATTCAAAAATTTACATTATTCAGGGCATGCTTATTGCGAGGCTGTTGATTTTCAACGGGATAGAGTGCCAAGTGTCCATCTGTCAGTCTGCCTGTCTATCCGTCTGTCTGTCACGCTTTTTCAAGCACTTCCCAAGTAGACAGAGACTTGCAATTTGGTGCACGAGTCGATCGTTCGATAAATTCCCCTGGAAAAATCGAATTTTTCAAACATGTTCTGTAGAGGGGGTGCTCCACACCAAAACGTTCAAAAAGTGAAATGCTAGGAAAGCATACTTTGCGAAGAGATACAAACTTCAAATTTAGTGTGTGGGTAAATCGTTCGAAAAGACCAAAGTGTGCAATTTCAGAATTTCAATATTTGCTACTCTAGGGGGGTGCCGAGCACCGACATTTTCGGTTTGCCGAACAAATGAGAAAAAACTATTTTAAATTTGATAGAATCTTGAAATTTGGTATATGCGCTAATCATTTAATGAAAACATGCAGGACAAAAGAATTTTTCAAAAATGTTCGTTTAGGGTGGTGCTCGAGAGAAAAGAGTTCGAAAGGTGAAATGTTGAAAAACCATGCTTCGAAATGAGATAGATACTTACAATTTGGTGTACGGGTAGTTCAAATGGAAGAACATGTGCAATTTCAGTTTTCCTATATTTGGTACTTTAGGGAGTGCCGTAAACCCAAATGTTCGATTTTCCGAATAAAGAGAAACGCCTTCTTTTAAAATGTAATATAGGCTTGATATTTGGTATATGGGGCAATCATCTGATAAAAAACAAAAGAATAAAGTTTTCAAAAATGTTCATTTAAAGGGGTGGCTATGCCACACAAAAACTTTCGAAAAATGATATATTCGAAAAAAATGTGCTTCGCGATGGAGTGAAGACTTCAAATTTGGTGTACAGGTAGATAATTCAAAAGAAAGAAAGCTTGCAATAGAAAATTTCCAATATCTGTAATTTTGGGGAAATCCGCTCACCAAAACGTCCGAAAAGTGAAATGCCAGAACAGCATGCTTTGCGATAAGATAGAAAATTCAAATATGGTGTATGGATAAAGCGTTCGAAAGGAAGAAAGTATGGAATTTCAGATTTCCAATATTTTTTACTATAGAGGGTGCAGCATACTAAAATATTCGATTTGCCGAATAAATGAGTAACGCCTCCTTTTAATTTTGATAGAGGCTTGAAATTTGGTACATGGGCTAATCATTTAATGAAAACACCCAAGACGAATAGAGTTTCTCAGAAATGTACGATTAATGGGGTGCTAAAGAGAAAAACTTTCGAAATGTAAAATGGTAGAAAAACATGCTTCGGTATGAGATAGCGATTTCAAATTTGGTGTACCGGTAGACAATTTAGAAGGAAGAAAGTGTAGAATTTCAGTTATCCTATATTTTCCACTTTAGGTGGTGAAGCACACCAAAATGTTCGATTTTCGGAATAAAGGAGAAACGTCCCTACTGAAACGTGATAGAAGCTTGATATTGGGTATATGGACGATACATTATAATAAAAAAATCCAAGATGAATACAGTTTTTCAAAAATGTTCATTTAAGGGGATGCCACACAGAAAAACGTTCGAAAGTTGAAATGGTAGTAAAAGCATGCTTAGCGATAGGATAGAGGCTTCAAATTTGGTGTATCAGTAGAGAGTTTGAAAGGAAGGAAGTGTAGAATTTCAGATTTCCAATATTTGCTACTTTAGGGGGGTGCCGCACACCAAAATGTTCGATTTTCCGAATAAGTGATACACGCTTCTTTTTAAATGTGATAGCGGCTTGATATTTAGAATAATGGTCAATCATCTGATAAAAAACCCAAGATAAATAAAGTTTTTCAAAAATATTTATTTATGGGTGTGCTCCACAGAAAAACGTTCGAAAGGGGAAATGATAAAATAGCATGCTTCGAGATGAGATAAAAACTTTAAATTAATGTGCGGGTAGATTATTCAAAAGGAAGAAATACGCAATTTAGGTTTTCCAACATTTTCTTCTTTAAGGGTTTCTGCACACCAAAATATTCGGTTTACCGAATAAATGTGAACGCAAAGTATTAAAAAATTTACATTATTCTGGGATTGTTTATTGCGAGACCGCTGATTTTCAACGGGCTAATAGTATTCTAAATGGCATTGTTATTCAAAACATTTTATTAAAATGGTTAACTCAATTCTCCTAAAATGAAGTATAAGAATCTATGTTCTTGCTATGCAAATTTACCTTCTCTGGCAGGTCTGAAGAAGTAAACATTCAAGTCCCATTTTTAAACAAATTTATAAAAAATATGAAATAGGATCAATTTATGCCAAAATGAAAACGCTATGAAATGGGGTCAACATATTTCAAAATGAAAGAACTAAAGTGGTATTAGAAGATATACCCATACTATCTTTATTTTATTGTAACAATTGGCTAAACATAATATGTGTTTCTAAAATAATTACCAAAATAAAACAGATAACTTAAGAAATTGAAAATATAAATTATCCCCGTAACCTTTCGATCCAAAAGCCGTAATCGAAAATCCTGTCAAAAATCTAATTCCGATTAAATTTATTTTTATATGCATTTCTTAATTATTTAAATCAGAAGAGATTTAATAAAAATGTTCTGCTGCATAATCTTATCGGATTTAATACCGTTGCTTAGCAACATGATATCATTTTCTTGAATTAAATTTTCGGAAAATATATCATCTGCATAATGTAATGTCTATATGGAATGTTTAATTGTGAGTATTTTATCATTATATAGATAAACCTTGATCCTAAAAACTCGAAACATGGACTTAATTTTAAGTAGGGCTATTCCAAGTCCATCCACAAAAATGTAATGGAATTCGTAGCAGCCGTTCTTCCGTGATGATGAGACAAACACACAAATAAATAAACAGATATATTTTCAATTTTATTTATATAGATGACCGAGCAAACAATGCAGGCGCATAATTGGGATGTTAAGCAAAATAATGGGTGTTTCGTTTCACCAATATGGAATTATAAGGTAATTTTTCAAACTGTCAACTACTTATCTCCCATATCTCCAAAATACATCCCGCATGTCACCAAAATACACCCCCTTGAATCACCAAATTTCCTCGTATTTTCAAAAGTTTAAAACCTTGAAGTATTAGCTTCTTTCCCTCCTAATCGTAACAATATGTTAAAGTATGACATACAGAAAGGTTTTTAAAGTCCTCATATAAGACAACATACAGCTCAGAAATAAGGGTGCCTGCCAAGTAGCTGCAAAAAAATTAAAAAAGGAGATGAAAAATAGCCCCTTTCTTCAAGGCTAAAAGACAGCGCATAGAATATTCATCAGAGAAAAGCTAGCCTCTCAACCTCCTGTACCAGACACATTAACCAAAGCAAGACCAGCTTTTCAACTGTCTTTCATTTTTTTTTATGCAATTATTTTGTTACCATGAAATATTTCATTTCACCTATTTGCTGTGAAAAAAATTATAATTAAGCAACGGATGGGTATATGAAAATTTTTTTCTGAAAGTCTGTGATATACAGGGTGAGTCTGAACTCTTGGACCAAACTTTAAAGGGTGATAAATCACATCTAAACAAGCAATTTTTGTCATACAAAGCAGGGTCGTAGCGCAAGAGGTGAACCGCTAGGTGGTAGCTCATGAAATGAGGAAATGATGATTCTCTCCTGAAAAGAGGAAACACAGAAATGGCAGAGTAGGCACGAAGTGCATTTTACTGACAGAAATGCAGAATGCATGGACAAAGTTACAGAAACTGCTCAAAAGTGCGACCACCAGCAGTAATGCAGACTTCACACCTGCGACGTAGCGAGCGGCGTACGTTAACAAAAGCACACGACATATCATGGACAACGCCGGCAGCAACAGCAATCCTAGAACAAGGTCCTCGTCGGAGTCGATAGGGCTATCGTAGATGAGACTTTTCTTATGGACTTATACGAAAAAGTCGAGACAGGAGAGATCAGGCGATCAGCTTAAACCCTGGCTAGTTCTGACGCAGTCGTCACTGCGTCCAATGTCAGCGACGTCTAGCGGTGCACCTCTTGCGTTACGGCCCTGCTTTGTATGACTAAAATTGCTTGTTCAGATGTTATTTATCACCCCTTAAAGTTTGGCCCAAGAGTTCTGACTCAACCTGTATTTAGAAGCTACTGTTAAATTATAAGCGTTGAATGGCACGTCATTTTTTTATCGTGATATAAAAATCGCAGAGGTATAAAACTCACTACAAAATATATATTATTTGAAAATTCACAAAAATTCGTCTACTGATAATACGGATTTCGTTTAAAGCTTGTTTGAAAGAAAATTTCTCGATCTTTCTGATGATGTCAAGATAAAAACTCTGTAATAATAGTTTAAGTCACTAAGAAATCGATCAAAATCGTTGTACATTTGACAAAAACATACAATAATTAAAAATCTAATTCGAAATTTTAAAAACAACTCCCAGGGGCCATTTTTTTATTCCTGAAGTACATGTACCAAATTTCCCGCTATAGACCGTGCGCGCGCAAACACACACACAGCCATCTTCCTTTATCATGAAAGATATCTTTCAGTGATATGTAACTCATAATATGTCATTTTACATTAATGTAACTGATTTGAGGGGTCATAGGACACTTAAAATATTGAAAAGTAAAAAAAATCTTATTCAACATGCTATTTCTTATAAAGCATACATTATTAAAATGCACTTTCTCTTTCCAGTGATAGATCTTTTATGCACAGTTTTAAAACATAATATAAAAAATATTTTTTATAAAAGTTGAAAACTATGAGCCATTTGTCAAGCAAAAAACTGGTATGACAGTTTGCGCGCAACATTACTCATTTTGACTTAGAAACAAAATTTTTGGTAACTTATTATACTTTGGAGTTTGAGTTCAGATAAAGTTAGTCAAGTATCCTAACTTGGTTGGCTGCCACTGTCTGACCGCTTCACGACTATCAGATTGAAGTATGCACAAGAAATTGCGCAGACTGTTCAGATTAAAATGGCGCAACTCTAAATCTTTAGATTAAATGGCGCCTATGCCTTGCGGCCAGGGAATTAACACAGCAATTCAGGATATAAACTGAAACTTATTTATTCTGCACACAATAATAATACAGCAGCTTGCTACATAATTAAAAATCTGATGTGAGCAGCACATGACTTTCCTTATATAATGCAATGAATTTACTACTTTTACAGTAAAAAAAATAGATTATTTTTATAGTATATTTATATTCTTCCCAAGATATTGAATTTTCGTCAATGAGTCGTCATTTTCATTGATTTAGCGTCATTTTTATCCATTTGGCGAATTTTTCGTTAATTTAGCAATATTTAAAAAAGTCGCCAAGTTGGAGACGTTCTACCAAATTTGTCGCCAAAATCTCGTCAAGCATTATGGATGGAGAAATAAATTATTCTTACAGCAGATAAATGACTATTGACATTCGAATACGAAAGTATTACTCAAAGTATCTTTTTTCACGAATGGAACGAGATAGATCCACGAGAATGATGTCACCCAATTTATCGCATGGTATTAGATATGAAAAGTGAACATGTTTCTCAATAGGAAATATTTTTTTTTTTTATTTTATATGACTTTATGATAATTTTTTTTGAAAAATGTGCAATATCTCGAGAACGGTTCATGTTAGCACAAATAAGCACAAATAAAATGATAATGCAGCATACAGCTGTTTCCAAGATACGTTGGATCCCCTTCATCAGTGCAAGAGAACCAACAAACCCGAAGTCATTCCTCATTCCTCTTTTGGGCTTCGGATCTATTGGTTCTCTTGCACTGATGAAGGGGATCCAACGCATCCTCAAAACAGCTGTATGCCGCATTATCATTTTATTACTTTCCTTGCAATACATGGTAATGTATAGGGAAAGTATTGGAATCATGTCGAAAATCACAACTCGAGTTTTCGACGGATCTACACGTTTCAAGACCTCTAGAATACGAAAAAACCATTTTTAGCGTGATGCTGTGTGTGTGTGTGTGTGTGTCTGTCTGTGCAGATTTTGTATCCACTCTAACTAAAAAACTAATAGACCGAATTTCACAAAATTTGGTAGGCACACTTGTGGGCGAGTCTGGTGCTGATTAGTTTTGGGTATGATTCGGGATAAAATAACCCGCCTTTTTTTTTTTGCGAAATGGCCCGCAAATGTTTGTATCCATTCTAGCTGAAAAACTAATGGACCGAATTTCACAAAATTCGATGAGTCACTTATAAGTCACCCTGGGGCTGATTTGATTTTGGTACGATTCGAAAAAAAAACCTGCCATTTTTTTGCAAAATGGCCAGCAAAAATTGCTAAAATCTAAACTAAAATGCTACGTATGCTCGAATATATCCATTAAATGCTTGTTTAATACGTAATTTTTAACGAAGAAAAGAATAAGACCAACCCCATTACACTAGGACTAGCCGTTCTCGAGATATATTGGTTTTTTTCGTATTTTCTCCACGCCACCTTTGAAAATAAGTCCAGTTATCAAATGAGAACGAAAATTGAATTAAAAGTGAATTAAATTTAATTAAAATAATGAGAACGTGGATATAAGTCTGCAGGGAGAGTCATGTGCTGCCCACATCAGATTTTTTGTGTTTATATGCGTTGCTCAAATTTTCCTTAATTTTTACTTTCCCTGAAATACATGGTAATGTTTAGGGAAAGTATCGGAATCATGTCGAAAATCGCAACTCGAGTTTTCAACGAATCTACGCGTTTCGAGACCTCTAAAATACGATAAAACCGTTTTTAGCGTGACGTCTGTGTGTGTGTCTGTCTGTCTGTGTGTCTGTGCAATGTACGTATCCACTCTAACTAAAAAACTAATGGATCGAATTTCATAAAATTTCGTAGGTAAGTCATTTGGGTGAAACCCTGGTGCTGATTAGTTTTTGGTAGAATTCGCAAAAACAGAACCCGCCCTTTTCTTCGAAATGGCTACTAAAAATTTCATGTATCCACTCTAGCTAAAATACTAATTGACCAAATTTCACAAAATTTGTTGAAAAAGTTACATATAGGATGCTTTGGTGCTGATTAGAATTTGGTACGATTCGGAAACAACCTGCCTTTTTTATGAAATGGCCTGCAAAAATGTCATGTATCCACCCTAGCTAATATACTAATAGACTAAATTTCACAAAATTTGGTAGATAAGTTACTTGTGGGACACTCTGGTGCTAATAAGATTTTGGTACTATTCGAAAAAGAACAACCTGCCCTTTTTTTTTAAATGGCCCGCAAAAATCGCCAAAATCTAAAAAAAAAATAAAGACTACTTATGCTGAAATGTATCAGTTAAATTTTTGTTATATACGCAATTTTTGACGAGGAAAAGAATATAACACACTCCATTATACTTTAGGACTAACCGTTCTGAAGATATTTGTGATTTCTTGCATTTTTGTTACTCCGCTATCGGAAAATTGTCCAATTACCAAATAAAAAAAAATTAAATTAAAAATGCAAATTTAGTGTTATTTGATGCAATTGAACTCAATCAATTTTGAAAGAAATAAAGAAAATATGAATTTAAGTCTGCAGGGAAAGTCATGTACTGCCCACATCAGACTTTTTATCTTGAACCTGATTTAATTTGAATTTAAAGTACATTTTTATTTTATGCAATGTTGCCCTTAACTTTCGTGAAAATTATCTAAATTCTAACATTATAACCTTTTAAAAAATTATTTTTACAACGAGGAAACTCGAAAAATGTATAAAGACCAACATGCATTATATATTCTGAGAATTCCATAAAAAAATATTAAGGTTTCAGAGATATCCTGCACGCATCGTCAAAAAATCATATTCTGATAATAACAACGTTTAGTTATTACTTAATAAATTTTCCTATCCTTGACATTTTGAGCTGCAATTCCAGCAATTATAGGAAATGTTTCATTCGGAATATTTTGAAAGTATTATTTTATGGATTGATAAAAAAGAATTTGTTTTCGTAAATATGTATTTGCAAAAAAAAATTATTTTTTTAAGGTTTAGTAGTTTTATGAGCTCTTAAATGTATCACCAAACTATCTTGAATTAACGTACATGTGCCATATATAGCAAGAAAAGCAAAAATTCTTATAATATATTTATTTTCTATTGAATGGAACTTGAATGCAAATCTTGTAATCCCAATGTATTCCTTTAAAAAAGAGTCTACGATTTCCTTTTCTTTCTTAAGGAATTCGTTTGCACATTTTCTTTAAATCTTTCCCTATCAGAAACGCAGTCATCCTTGAACATTTCAGAGAACAAATTCTTGTCATAGAATAAATATTTCGCAGATTTTTCAAAGGGTGATAGCGGAAGTATAAATATGCAAAGAATATGTAAATCTTATTTTCTCAGTATTTTTTGCATCTGTTTGAATTACAAATTCCTAAGTTGTAGACAAATTTGCTAATAATATACGAGCCATGAAGCGTGAAAACGAAGCTTGAAATAATTTCTTGCAGATATACAGGGTAGTCCAAAAGTAGTGTTTCTTTCAGAACTTTTTGGACGGGGGTGGGGGGGCACGTTCTCTATTTGCTCTTTATAAATATATCTAAATGATGTGTCCCATAGAAACTAGGTTAACATAAAATGTCTCCCGAGGGGGCGAATACTCGTTTCCGAGGGTGCTTTGCCCCCTTCCCCCCTGAGGTATACCTGAAAGAAACACTCTAAGGTCTTAGACAAACTTTAAGATGTATATCAAGCATACAAAAACAAGCCCGCTTTGCATAGGAAGATGTGGTCTCAAACGCCACCGTGTGGTACTACAGATTCAAGAACAAACAAAAAGAAAAGAATGCAGATAATACAACACAGGTATGTTAGACATAACAATTGCAAGTATCAATAACACTTGTTCATCAAAGTATTAAAGTAGGTGTTCAAATTTCTTGCCATCCGCAGCTGTACATTTCAGCCAGGATATACAGCACTATAACAATAGAGCATGGGCACTAGCATAAATAAACAGCCTGCGTAGTAAAATGCGCAAAAATGTAAAGGCGAAAGGGCATTATTTTTATCATAGCGGGTAATGGTAAACTGACGATGATGGCAAATAAAAATTGAAACTAAATCCATTAAATATCGAAATTTATCTTTGTGATGAAAATAAGTTATTTAGAATATTTAAGTAACAAGTATGTTTAAAGATTTCATTTGCTAAAGTGCTCTTTAAGCGACATTTTTACAGTAGTCACTAGCTGTTGTTGTTGTTGTGACTTATCCCCCGTGGTAAGGAACGCCTAACACCACACTGAAGATAGATACATTTACTAGACAATTCTGAAGTGTATATGCGAGTAAGAAGAGGAAGGTGAATACCGAATTTTCTTTTTAAAAAAACTCGTGTATATATTTTATTGAAAGTAAATATTTTTTTTCGGCAAATTAAAAATATCCCTCAAAACAGATACATTTAGATATATCCTACTAAAATTAAAGGTTAAACAATTGTACATTTCTAAAGTAGCCATTTTTAATGCAGAAAAATAAAAATGTTCATACTGCTAAGCATACGCGTATTTTGTTTTGGAATCGCAAGGGCAAAATTGTCCCTGTGACGTTACATTCCAGTGCATCATTTGGCCAACGAGCGGATAAATAGCACCGGACCCACTCCGATTCGACCAACAAGGAGCCACTACTGACGATGATGCGATTGACGTAGCCGATGACGTAGGGTTCACTTTGATTCTGGTTAGCGGAGTTCTTATTTAGCATTCGCGGCAAATTTAAGTTTCGTGAATTTTTTCTTTTTGAGAAATATGAATATTGATCCAAAGCTTAAGGATGGGCCAAACACTTCACAAGCCAAAAACTCACAGAAAACGGAAAAGTTTTCTAAAATGTGCAATTGCAAAAAGATATTTTCCAGTAAATCTACCTTTTACAGATTTAAAAAAAAAATGTTCACCAGTTGCTGAAAAAGCAAATTATGTTTGTAAAGAAATAAATTGTAATTTTACAGTACTGAAGTCGGATGATTTTCGCAATCATTTGCACACTGTTAATGGCATGGAAGAAAAAATCTGATGTGGGCAACACATGACTTTCCTTATATAATGTAATGAATTTACTACTTTTACAGTAAAAAAATAGGTTTTTCTTATAGTAGATACTAATATTCTTTCCAAGATATTGAATTTTCGACAATTAGTCGTCATTTTCATTGATTTAGCGTCATTTTTATCCATTTGGCGGGATTTTCGTTAATTTGACAACATTTCAAAAAGTCGCCAAGTTGGCGACATTCCGCCAAACTCGTCGTCAAAATCTCGCCAAGCGTTATGCACTAAGAAATAAGTTATTTTTACAGCAGATAAATGACTATTGGCGTACAAATACAAAAGTATTACTCAAAGTATCTTTTCTCATGAATGGAACGAGCTAGATCCACAAGAATGACGTCACCCAATTTATCGCATGGTATTACATATGAAAAGTGAACATGTTTCTCAATAGGATTTTTATTTTTATTTTATATGACTTTTTGATAATTTTTTTGAAAAATGTACAATATCTCGAGAACGGTTCATGTTAGCGTTCTAAAATTTATGTCAATCGTTTTCTAATGAAACATTACATAAGAAATGTCTATTTGCGTAACTTTATTAGTGGTTTGATTTTTTTAATTTTTTTCAAAATTTCATTCGAAAATTTAGGGGGCTTCTGAACATTCGATTGCGTATAAAAACAATAGGCTTCCAATGTTTATGGATTGTGATTTTTGTACCAAATTTGGTTCGAATCGGTCCATTCGTTCGTCAGTTATCGTCTCCACAGAATCACTGACACACACACACACACACATACTTTCACACACACACACATACTTTCACACACACACACATACTTTCACACACACACACACATACTTTCACACACCACACACACACACTTTCACACACACACACACACACACATCACTTAAAAAATGTTTGATTCGTGATCAGTGATGCTTGAAACGTGCTCTCCCGTCGAAAACTCGAATTCGAATTTTCGACACCGTCACAATACTTTCCTTATACATTATATATATGAGGAAAGTAATAAAACATGATAATGATTTTCAAAATTATTCAGGTATGTTCGCATTTTCATAACTTCCATTTCAATAAGTTTTATTTATTGGTGAATAAAATAAAATAGTTTCACATAAAAATACAAAGAATGGGTGAAATGCATGAGATTTTAAAATGTTACCTATGTAAAATGAATACAAGATATAACATATTCTCATAGATTAGAAGATATACCCATGCATTTGTAAAAGATTTTCCGTACTACGTATTACAAGTTACAACAATTTTTACCAAAATAAAGCAATGACATAATAAATTGAAACTATCAATAAACCCCAAAAATATCAATAATAGTAATGACCGTAACTGATATAATCCAATCAAAAATGCAATGTCAATGAAATTTATATCATACGTATACATATCTTTATTATTTAAATCGGAAAAGATTTCATAAAACTCTTCTGCTGCATAAACACATTGGATTTAAATCCCTTGCTAAGTGACATAACATAATTTTCTTCAAATAAATTGGTGGAAGAAATATAGTCTGCATAATGCCATCTCTATTGAAGGTTTAATTGTTCGTTTTTAATTAATATCTTAATATTTAAGCAACCCATGGTCTAGAAACTCGAAACATGTACTAAATTTTAAGTGGGGTTATTCCAATGTTACCCATAAAATTTCATTAAATTCGGTTCAGTCATTCTCCCGTGATAATGAGACAGACAGACAGATTTTCAATTTTCTTTATATAGATTATGCAATTGCTATGTCAAAAATATAAAATAACATAAATATGCATATAACTGTAAAGTCTTGTGTAAATACAAATTTTAGTACATTCCTACATAAGCTGATAATGATATGTAAGAAAATAACAAAAATACAAAATTGAGTAAAATTTTTGAGTAGATAACAATTTCTTCCTAGCTATTGACATATTTACATTTGTCAGCTGAAACATATCATTTATGAATGACTGATTCTGGATTAAAATTATCTAAATGTAGATTTTTGATATATATAATGCAAGTTTACTCGTTTTGCTTATTTTCAATCTATTTCTCTAAATCTATATAAATAAAATTGAAAATCTGTCTGTATGTGTGTCTCATCATCATGGAAGAACAACTGAACATTTAAATGAAATTTCTAGATAGCCTTGAAATATCCTGACTTAAAATTTAGTCCATGTTTTGAGTTTCTAAGACCAGGGGTTGCCCAGATATTAATTAAAAACGAACAATTAAACCTTTCATATAGCATTAAGCAAATGATATTTTTTCCGCCAATTTGTTTGAAGAAAATTTTATCATGTCGTTTAACAACAAATTTAAATCCAATTTGTTTATACGACAGCTGATTTTTATTAAATCCTTTCCAATTTAAATAATAAAGATATATATATATATATAAAATAAATTTCACCGATATTGCATTTTTGACTGGATTATATCAATTATGGTCTTCAGGTTTAAACATTATTATTATTGATATTTTCAGTTTGTTATGTCATTGTTTTATTTTTGCAAAAATTTTTGAAACTCATATATTGTACGTAGTACCGAGTAATCTTCTACAAATGCATGGGTATATCTTCTACTCAGTGGCTTATCCTGACTCTAAAAAGTGTGTGTGGGGGGGGGGGGGCAACTGTTTAGCATTTGCTTATGCGAGGGTTATTTTAAATGAAAAATACGCATAACAATAAAAGCCTTGAAAAGTAAGGGGGCTTGCCCCCCCCCCAAGCATACGCTGCTGCTTCTACTCTATGATAATATAAGCAGTACAAGTATATTAGCACATATTTTGGCATATATTGGAATCAATTACGACCTTTTAGGTTTTAAGATTACGGAATTATTGATATTTTCAATTTATTACTTCTTCTGTTTTATTTTGGTAAAGATTTTAGAAACTCATAAGTTGTAGTATGGGTCTTATACAGTGTTAGCTCTTTTATTTTGCATATATTTATTCAATTTCATATATTTTGTAAATTTGCTTGCAAACAAGGCCAGGACATTTTATTCTTCAGATCTACTCGTGAAGATAATTTTGTATAGCTAGAACAGATATTCTTTAACTTCTTTTTAGGAGCATTAAATTAAATATTTTAATAGAATATTTTGATTAACAATGTCATTTAGTATATTATAGGAATTTGCACATGATTGGGAATTTTAAATTGAACTTGACAACTTGAATGTTGCAAAGAACAATGTTTCATTTTGACAATCTAATTAATGCATGACTAATAAAAGAAGATTGATTTTGTGAGTTGTATAATATAAACAAAGCAAATAATTTTTAAATTGCATCTATGTAGAACAATTTTTCAAATAGGGAAAATTGATTAGGTGCCATTGACACATAGCTCTCAAAATGAATAAATTATATCTATATATCACATCTAGCCATCAATTATAGAGTTTAATATCCTATGCTATCCAATAATACGAAGGAGATTTAAATATATTTAAATTTCCTTGAATAATACCGAGATCGTAATTAAAACAAAATACTCCTTGCACAGGCTCAGTTCATTTTAAGCATCAACTATAACTTAGAATTTAATATTCTAAACTATCTAATAATACTAGTATACGATAGTAAATTTAACAGCTGAGTGATGATGAGTTCGTGTTATAAACTATCATCTCCGTGCACAGGCGCAGTTCTCTGAAGCTACTATTGGTCGTCGATATTGACGTCAGGTGACGTCACATCATGACGTCGGAGTGGGTCCGGTGCTATTTATCCGCTCGTTTTGGCCACGGCATTTACAATTCCTAGAAGAGATAGTGTGCCGACTGAGGCGAGAAACGGGTTCCCTAAAAATTGCCACCGCTAGATAGCGCTGGTCTCGAATAAGAGATCAAAAGCCAAGGCATTAACATTGAAACTAATGGGAATTTAATGCAAATGAAATGACCGATATCTTTGGGAATAATTGAAGAATTCATGTTAAATTTGGTGTGATTATTCCAAGTGTTATACACAAAAAGTCATTTGATTTTCAAAGAGATTGAGCTAAGGATATATTCGTATTTTTAAAATTTTATTTAATTTGATCTAGTGCTCGTTCAAACCTTTGAGGTCCAAAATAATCACGTTCTTTCATCACAGTAACGTGAAATACGGTATGACGTATTCTCTTGTGGTACATTTCAGTTCTTTTGATTAAGGAGCTTATCGAGCTAGCCCGTCCTGGGCCCGCTATACAACTTTACCTATTTTTAGAGAATAACTCGAAAATCAGAGGAAGTAGGAAATCTAAAATTAATATATCGGCTTCTTTTGGGGTATATTTTAATTCTTTCAATTTTGAACTGTATCGGGTTAGCCCGTTTTAGGTCCGCCTTAGAAATTCACCCGTTTTTACGGAATAACCCGAGAACAGGTGTATCTAAAAGTTTCAAGTTTGGAATTTCGTTGTCATTTGAGGTATATCTTAACCCAATGGATTTAAAACCTTATCGGGCTACCCCGTCCTGGGCTCAAGAAAATGAATGGACTCGTTTTTTAAGAATAACTTCAAAACTGTAGCAGCTAGAATGCCTAAATTTAGTATATCATTTTATTTTGGGGAATATTTTATTTCTTTGGATTTTGAACATTATCAGGCTAGCCCGTCTTTGGCCCTACATAGAAATGTACTGGTTTTTCGAGAATAACTCGAAAATCAAAGCAGCTATAAAATCAAAATATAGTATATCATTTTATTTTGGGGTAAAGTTTAATACTTTCGAATTTGAATCGTATCGGGGTAGCCCGTCCTGGGCCCGACATAAAGATTCTTAAAGGAGGTCCAAGCCGGTTTAACCCGATATGGTTCAAATTCGAAAGTATTAAATTCTACTCCGAAAGGAATTAATTGTCTAAATTTGGATTTTCTATCTACTCTGGTTTTCGAGTTATTCTCAAAAAATGAGTATGTTCCTATGGCGGCCCCAGCACGGGTTAGCTAAATAAAGTTCAAAATCGAAAAAATGAAATATACCATAAAAGACAATAGTATGATGCTACTCCGGTTCTCGAGTTATTAATCAAACACGAGCGCAATCCTAAGGTGGACTCAAGACGGGCTAGTCCGACGAGGTTCAAAATATAAATTATGATAAACCCCCAAAAGAAAATTATATACTAAATTTAGATTTTTTAGCTGCTCTGATTTACGAATTATTCTCGAAAAACGAGTACATTATTACTATGTCTGGCCCAAGATGGGCTAGCCCGATAAAGTTCAAAATCCAAAGAAATAAAATATACACTAAACGACAATCATAGACTAAATTTAGACATTCTAGCTGCTGCAGTTTTGGAGTTATTCTTAAAAAACGAGTACATTACTTTTGTTGGGACCAGGACGAACTAGCCCGATAAGGTTTTTAATCCAATGAGTTAAGATATACCGCAAATGAGAACGATATTCTAAACTTGGAACTTTTAGATACTCCGGTTCTAGAGTTATTTCCCTCAAAAAAGTGAATTTCTAAAGAGGACCCAAAATGGGTTCTGCCGATACGGTTCAAAATCGAATGAATTAAAATATTCCCCAAAAAGATAAGGATGTACTAAATTTATATTTTCTAGTTGCCCCGATTTTACAGTTAATCTAAAAGAGCGGATCCATTTCTATGTCGGGCCCAGGACAGACTAGGCCGATAAATTTCAAATCCGAAGAAACTTAAATATGTATACCACAAAATACAACGACATGTTAAACTTGGATACTACTTCGGTTCTCGAATTATTCTTCAAAAACGAATGCACTCTTCAGCGGACCCAAGACGGGCTAGCCCGATGAGGTTCAAAATCTAAATTATAATCCATCCAAAAAATAATAATATACTAAATTTACATTTTTCAGCTACTCCGATTTTCGAGTTATTCTTGAAAAGCGAGTAAATTTCTATGGCGGGCCCAACACGGGCTAGCCCGATAAGGTTAGAAATGCGATGAAATGTAATATACCGCAAAGGACAATTTTATATTAAATATAGATATTGTAGATGCTCCGAATTTTAAGTTATTCTCAAAAAACGATATATTCCTTTTGCTGGGCCCAAAATGGACTATCCCGATAAGGTTTTAAATCCAAAGAGTTAAAATATACCTCAAATGACAAAAATATACTAAATTTAGAATTTTTAGATACACCTGTCCTCGAGTTATTCCGCAAAAACAGGTAAATTTCTAAGGCGGGCCTAAGACGGGCTAACCCGATACGAATCAAAATTGAAAGAATTAAAATATACCCCTAAAAAAAATGATATATTAAATTTAGGTTTCCTACTTTCTCTGGTTTTTGCGTTATTCGCTAAAAACGGTTAAAGTCCTATGGTGGGCCCAGGATTCAAAATCGAATGAACTGAAATGTACCCACAAGAGAAAACGTCATAACGGATTTCACGTTACTGTGATAAATGAAACTGATTATTTTGGACCTCAAAGGTTTGAACGAACGTCAGATCAAGTTAAATAAATTTTTAAAAATATAAATATATCCTTAGCTCAATCTCTCTAAAAATCAAATGACTTTTTGTGTATACCACTTACAATAATCACACCAAATTTCATACAAATTCTCCAGTTATTTCCAAAGATATCGGTCATTTCATTTGCATTAAATTTCCATTTGTTTCAGTGTTAATTCTTCGGCTTTTGATCTCTTATTCGAGACGAGCGCCGTCTGACGGAGGCGGCTTTTCGGGAACAGCCCCAGCATTTGTAGATTTAGGAGGTCGGCACACTATTACTTCTAGGTACTGTACCACAGTCCTCCAACTTATCCCCCATTGATTTCTTCCTATAGGATTATCTTAAAAGCCCTCTTTACGAGACCCCTGTAACATCTGATGCTGACCTTGTCGCCAGCTTCATCGAGACAGTAGCACGTGTCCGCCTGCCTCCTAGCGATTTTGAACGCGTTCGCTCATCCATGAGTCGAAGTTGCCAGACATGCCTATCTGCGGATGGTAAGAACTTTGAACCCCTACTTTAATACTATGATAAGCAGTTGCAATTGATACTTGTAATTGTTATGTCTAATAAGCCTGTGTTGTATTGCGTCTGCATTATTTTCTTTTTGCTTCTTCCTGCATCTGTAGCATCCCACGGTGGCGTTTGCGACCAATGCAAACAAGATGATGCAAACTCTATGCAAACCGGATTGATTTTGTATACCTAACGTACCCTTAAAGACCTTTGGGACCACCCTGTAAAAACCTAAGCGTTTTCAAACGTAAAATGTCCATCACCTACGGCATTTGACGGAATAAAGGAACATTGGGCTATTTATACCAGCCATATATCAACTATATTTGGACCCGCCAGCCATATATCAACATTTTTGATTGAATAAGAATATTCTTCGGCTGGCCAGACAACAATCTATCAATAAGCGTATACTTAATGAACCCATGATAGTTACCCCTCCTTCGTCCCAATAATTTTCCATAAATATTTGAGTCCCCTTTCCCCATAACTTTTTCGACTTTTTAAAATAATTTTACAATCGTATAAAATATGCAGGGACGGTATTATTTAGAATATACATAATTTTGTAGTGATATTCAGACATTTCTTAAACTTTCTCGTGCTTGACAGACTAAGAGTTGGAATGAAAATATTCAGTAATATTGTTTATCCTTCTGATTGAAAAAAAAAATATTTTCCTTCATTACATCTGGTTATCACACAAAATATGTAGCATCTATGTCTATTGCTCAAAAATTTTCTCTTAAAAAGAAACGCATTTTATCGATGTTTTTTCAGTAGGATACTCTGGCAAAATAATTTATTTTATAATAGCACCTATACATTTGAAATAATCAATAATGAAATTCTTTTTAGAAACTTGCATTTCAATGAATATTTTCTAGTAGATAGCCTGGCAAAATAATTTATTACTTTCTATATAAGATTAAGCAAAATAATTTATTACTATGTATATAAGATACATAATGCATAAGGAAAATATTGTGACGGGGTCGAAAATTCGAATTCGAGTTTTCGACGGGAGAACACGTTTCAAGCATCCCTGATCACGAATCAAACATTTTTGAAGTGATGTCTGCGTGTGTGTGTGTGTCAGTGAGTCTGTGGAGACGATAACTGACGAACGAATGGACCGATTGGAACGCAATTTGGTACAAAAATCACAATCCGTAAACACTGGAAGCGTATTGCTTTTATGCGCAATTGAATGTTCAAAACCCCCCAAAATTTTCGAGTGAAATTTTGAAAAAATCGTCAAAAAGTCAAAACCGCTAATAATGTTACGCAAATAGATATTTCTTATGTAATTTCTCATTAGAAACCGATTGGCATAAATTTTAGAACGCTAACACGAACCGTTCTCGAGATATTGCATATTTTTCAAAAAAATATCAAAAAGTTATATAAAGTTAAAAAAATATATTTCCTATTGAGAAACATGTTCATTTTTCATATGTAATACCATGCGATAAATTGGGTGACATCATTTTCGTGGATCTAGCTCGTTCCATTCATGAAAAAAGATACTTTGAGTAATACTTTTGTATTTGAACGCCAATAGTCATTTATCTGCTGTAAGAATAACTTATGTCTCTGTCCATAACGCTTGGCGAGATTTTGGCGGAATGTCGCCAACTTGGCGACATTTTTAATTATTGTCAAATTATCAAAAATTTCGCCAAATTGATCAAATTGATTCTAAATCAATGAAGTGACGTCTAATTGAAGAAAATTCAATATCTCGAAAAGAATATAAGTATCTACTATAAGAATAACATTTTTCTTAACTGTAAAAATAGTAAATCCATTGCATTATATAAGGAAAGTCATGTGTTGCCTACATCAGTTTTTTTTATAATACCACCTATATACTTGAAATAATCAATAATGAAACTCCTTTTAGAAACTTGCATTTCAATGAATATTTTCCAGTAGATACCCTGGCAAAATAATTTATTTTATAATACCACCTATATACTTGAAATAATAAATAATGAACCTACTTTTATAAACTTGCGTTTCAATGAATATTTTTCAGTAGATAGTCTGCAAAATAATTTATTTTATAATGCCACCCATATACTTTAAATAATAAATAATGAACCTACTTTTAGAAACTTTCGTTTCAATGAATATTTTTAAATAGATAGCCTGGCAAAATAATTTATTTTATAATACCACCTATATACTTGAAATAATAAATAATGAACCTACTTTATTTCAATGAATATTTTTCAGTAGATAGTCTGCAAAATAATTTATTTTATAATGCCACCTATATACTTTAAATAATAAATAATGAACCTACTTTTAGAAACTTGCGTTTCAATGAATATTTTTCAGTAGATGGCTTGGCAAAATAATTTATTTTATAATACCACCTATATACTTGAAATAATCAATAATGAACCTACTTTTAGAAACTTGCATTTCAATGAATATTTTCGAGTACATAGCCTGGCAAAATAATTTATTTTATAATACCACCTATATACATGAAATAATAAATAATGAACCTACTTTTAGAAACTTACGTTTCAATGAATATTTTTGAATAGATAGCAAAGATAGATGCAAAATAGTTTTGATAGATGCAAAATAGTTTATTTTATAATAGCACCTATATCTCAGTATATTAAAAAAAGCTCGGTGCAGCCGCTGTCCAAATCCTTTTTAAGTAGAGAGATTTTCTGTCAAGGCTAGCGCTGTATATATACCATCAAATGATTTGCAATTTGGCATGATGATTTATAATACATTGCCATGTGTCGCCTCCTATTTTGGTTATTATAAGATAGAAATTTCTACTTTTTATACAATTTTGAAGTGAAAATTATTTCACACTATTTTTGTATGAACATTTTTATTTTCTTTGTTGTATCTTCAAAATTTAATCTTTCATTCTTGAAAATGATGTTGCCGTCTCAAAGTAATATTTAGAGTTTTAACTATTCAAAATAAATTAATTATTCAGAGCTTTATTTAAATGTTCCTTTTTTGAAATGGTAACAACATTTTCAACAATGAATCGTAATGGTTCATGGCAATAATGCTTGCGAAAAGCATCAATATTTAAATTTTTAACAATTCAAAATACATAAATTATTCAGAGTTTTATTTAAATATTACTTTTTGGGGTTAAACTAAGGGGCTCAGCCTCCTGCTTGTTCATTCTCGCCAGCCCTCGTAACTCGCTTTGTGAGTCGGGAGGCTTCGCCTCCTACTCTCTTGCCGCTTGCTGCGCATGTGTAATACATCCATTGGGAGGGCGTCCCTTGTTCGGTGATTCTAACCAACTCTGTATCTGGATTCGCAGGCTCTTTAAATCTGACCAGTGTATACGACTGCCTTTATGCTCTCTGGTCGAATATACTCACCAACTCCCGGTGCTCGAGAGTTCCAACCCCGGTTTTCTGTCGCCCA